>JAYKQN010000005.1:7747500-8095000 GCA_036785175.1 Eupleurogrammus muticus
TCTGACCTGTATATATGCAGTTTTGGTCTGATAAACCCACTCTACACTACCTGCCCCAGCACTAAACGGCAGAGGCAACGTTAGCTACTAGCTGGTGAACATGTAATGGCGCATTTAGCAGCCCGAGAGCCAGATACTTTTTCCTCAGGGGATGGTGAAGACCAAAAACAGAGCTAAAAGAGGAAGAAATATTGGACTTATTTCATCTGGTCTCCAGAATACATGACTGCAAATGAATGCTGCTCTGCTGGATGTATAAATAAGTAATAGTTTCGCTAACGCATGAGCCATAGCAACTTTACAAGGCCATAGCATGTCAGATACGTCATTTTTTTTAGCTTGTTCTGTTCATGTTACAAAAGGTGATGGAGCTTTATTTTTTTTTTTGAGGGTCTCTGAGCCACGGCAAGCAGCCCACCAGTTTGCCCCCCCCTATTTGTGTCTTCTCCTTCCATTACTGAAAGCAACATATGAGCTGCCCTTGTTATAAGAGGACCGTATTAACTTGCAGCAGGAAACAACAACCTTTGAACATGAGGGGATATAAAATAGGGAGTGAAAAAATTACATTTTAGTAAAACGGAACATGATGAGCCTCATCTATGATACAAGAGGCAATAAGATGATCACTACAGATTAAAGACAGTGTTATGTTAACTGTTCACTTACTTCACAAGCGTAATAGTCTATGTACCTGTGTGTTCAGACAGAATGCAAAGCCAATTTTATAGGCAACATGACGCACAAACTCAATGGAAAGATGTGAGAGGAGAGAGACTGGAGGGAAAATAACAAACATAAAAAGAAATGAGAAAGTGATTATGTTGAGTTTCTGAGTTCAATCAATGGTTGAACGGAACACAAACCTCGACACTGCCAGTGTTCCTAGCGAGTTTACAGCTAATGTACTTTTGTTTCGGGTTTGAGGTAAAGTAAAATAAAAAAAAAACAGTTCAGCAGTCAAATACGGATGAATGACACAAGGAGAAAATTTGCTTTGCGTTCTGTATGAACCAACGACTGTATATAAAGTGGATGACATAATGTTCCCCAGAAGTGAAGTCAAAATATCTCGAACGCCACCTGGTGGCCACCTGCAGGATAGGTCCCGCCCCCTTTATGTTAACAGATGGGACGGGAGTTGAATAAAATATTAGAGTAACAATGAATTTTTCCTTAAAAATTTTTTTTGTCATTTTAGTTAGCTCTAATCATGCTGATGTTTGTTCAAATCATAATTTTTTTTTAGAGGGTGGATGACTGATTGACAGCTATAAGAGCCTCGCAAACATCCAGTGGGAAGTGGGAGGAATAGGGTGACAAAAGCGATATGTTGGCCTCACTTTTGCATTTCCGTATGAAATGAGAATGCCTCGTTCATCCACACAGTCTACGGTATGAACACTCCTTCAGAAAAGCTGGGCGAGGGTCCGATGCAGAGCTGGCACGCGTGTTGCGTTCACTCATCCAGTCACTTTGGTAGGTCATATTTTTCGTTGAATAAAAAGTGTGATTGGTAAAATATACAGTGGCTAAGGAAAACCACCAAAAAAAAGTTGGTTTCCCGCTCTGGTCTTGCATATTGCCACCAGCAATCCATACCATTACCAAAAGAACTAGACAGACCCCTCAAGAAGAAATGCCAGTCACTGGTGATACAAAAGCCTGCTGACTCAAACATGTTAGTAGCAACAAAAGGCAGGGTTGGATTAATGCCCTCATCTCTTGCCTAGAGCCCAGTCAGGTCTACGATGGCCTTGATGAAGATGGTGTCATCTCGAATGTAGGAGTTTTTAGAGTCCAGCTTGGAGAGCGGACAGAAGAGCGGACAGCCGCTGGCGATGTTCATATCGCTGACGGGCCTCTGGAAGGACGAGGAGGAGATGTCGGGCCGGAAGGCATCGATTATGTGCTCCCTGTTGTTCTGGTCGAGCAGCATTAGGGTGACCTGGGTACAGATGTTAGGCCTTACAAAAACTGGAGCTCACCCACTTACGAAGATCCAGGCTATAGAATGATACGACTTTAACGGTGTATTCAATTTGAATAATGGACAAGAGCCAAAGCGGTGCACAAAACAATTTTTAGTGAGCTACTCAGATGAGCACCAGGACCTAGAGCTTGGTTTCTTGCACAGTGCAACTACCCTCCCTCCGAAAGGAGAAGCAAGCTCATCACACCTGTTATAGGTGAGTTTCAGAATTGATTTTGATAATTTATGGTTTGTTTTTAGAGCACTGAAATCGCAGGCAGGCAATGGACATCAATATCTGACTGAGAGAAGGATCTTTTATTTTTTTTTCCATCACGTTTTGTCGTGCAAATTAAAATAGACTAGTGCAAGAAGTTAGTATTTTTTTGTTAGTATTATATATATATATATATATATATATATATATATATATATATAGGGAGTCTTTAATTATTTTAATGACGTGGCCCACCATAAATCAATTTATCACATGGCTTGAATACCAATTTCTGATTGGCCACTTGCAGCATTCTGGTTAAATCAAATATAAGATTCTGCAGAAGTTATAAATAGCTTTTAAAATCTTTAAAGTTGATTTTTCATGCAATATTTTTGACTTCACTGAGTGGTTTAATTTTTAGCAAATATGTTAGCATTAGTTATTTCTTTTACTTTCTTATTATTAATTATATTATACTGTAATTTGATTATAATGAGGTTACCTTCTGATTGAAAGGCCACTTGAGGAGTGCGTCGCTGTGTCCTCTCATCACCACAAAGAACAGAGATAGGTGGGTGCCTCTGCCCGTCCCGTCCCCGTTCAGGTAGATCCGCAAGCACATCTTGTAGCCATATTTACTGGTATAAAACGCTGCAAAACATGATGATTGTGTTAATCGCTGCAAGAAACGGAATTCCTTAATCGGAAAACAGATACCTCATCATTTTTTGAATTATAGCTCAGCCGTTCGCATGAAGCTTTTACCAGGGGAAAACATAGCAGGGGCGCGGCCGGCCACGGCGTCCTGCCTCTTCTTGGTGAAATCGGAGATCTTCCAGACAAAGATGCCGTCGTATGTGGCTGCAGACATCTCCCGCATTTTCCCCTCCATCTCCACGATGGACAGGTCCCTCAAACTCACGGTCCTCTCCAGCTGACGCACCTACAGCACACACGAGCAAGCCGGGTCAGTTAGACTTAAACTGTCAGCCAGATGACGACTGAATGACCTTTTAGCAGCGTGCTAAAAGCTTGATCAGGTGTTGGCTTATGCAATTATAATGCAATAATTTACGAAACATTTGGATAACTTTGCACAAGAAAAAAAAAAAAATATATATATATATATATATATATATATATATATATATTTGAATTTGTAGTGTTAATAGCAATATTTTAATTAAACAAAAAATAAAATTTCCCATCTGGATCATTAAGATTTATTCAAAATATTAAGAACCACTGCTGGAATGCATCTTACCTTGTTGTTGAGGATCTCAATCTTGTCCTGGTCCAGCCTGTGTTGGCGGTTGTAGGCCTCCATGGTGGTGCAGGAGCGCTCCATCTCTCGGTTGAGGACGCACACAATGTTCTCGAACGTGCTCACTTTGAGCTCCAGGTCCTGGCAGCGCCGGCTCAGCTCAGCCACCTTGGTCTTCTCGCTCTGGAGCTGCAGCTCCAGGGCGGCGCCCACGGCACTGGGCAGCGGCGTGAACGAGGTGGTCAGGGTCGGGGCGCACGCACCCTGCACGGGGGCCGCCCCGCACCCGCCCAGCTGACTCATCTTCATCTCCAGGTCCCTGAGGGACTGGTGTAGCTCCTGCAGCTTGTGGCTGGCCACCTCCAGGGTCTGGGGCTGCAGGCTCTCCAGGCTCACCTTGATGCCCATGATGAAATGCAGGAGCAGGTTGAGGTGCTCGTACGAACACTGCCGCTCGTGGTCATGGATCTTCTCTTTCTCCACCTTGGGATTAAAAAAGCAGCAGAAACACATATTACGACCACAAAAAACAGTCTCATCCATTGCGTGAGGATGACATTGATGTCTGTGACGTTGAGCCATAAGCAAATAGCAAAGAAATAATGGAGCTAGCAATGGATAAATACACTATTCAAAGTATTCATGCCCACAACTGTTCATGATTTACTGTTGTAGTAACATTGACACTGAACAACAGAGAAATGCTTAGACATCAACAAAAAAAATGAAAGATAAAACTTAGAATAAGCCCACATAATATGTTAATACATAATTGTACATACATTTAGGATGTTATTTATTTAGTGCTAGTTTTAGACACAGTTACATCAGGCTCCTGATAATAGGGTATTTTTTTGCTTGGGTTTTTTGCTTTGACATTATTGCCATATTCCCTTTGTGTGCATGCAGTGCACAGGCTTTTTGTATTTCTCACCACTAACACCTCAACCATCACATTTTTGCTTGCAAGCTTGAATGAAACTAGCTGCATGTAATAAAAACTAATCTTATGTTAAATAAACTTGCATCTGTATGGTTCAGCAGCGGATTAGTCAAAAACTATAGTAGAAGACAAGAAATCTTTTCCAGAATGTGAATTAAAAATTATTGGTAGAGTAAGGTCAAAAAAAAAAACAGACAAAACACAGCATAGCTATAAATCTGGCATGCGGAAATTGTCCTTGAAAATTTTATGTCAACATCTGGGCAAGTGTTTGTTTCAGAGCGTCCCACAGGTGCGTTCTGTGGTCTGATGACCTGATCTGACACTAAGCACATGAGCAGACAGGCAGCATCCCCAGCATGACGCCATGGTGGTGGCAGCGTCACGCTGTGCAGGACTACTCTGGAGGGACCATGACAGAAAAGGTCAGATGGTCCAGGAGGGCAGGAGAACTGCCATTAGTGACGGGATTTACACTGTATATAACCATTAGGCTGAAGCTAAAGCTACACAAGAGGCCCATCAGAACAACAACAGAAATGTCCTAGAGGAGCAAAGTTGGAGCCAGAATCGTTGTTGTTCCCACACTTTCTGACAGGAAAATCAATATTCATCCCTGACAGTGGAAACTCCTATTTTCACAAGGAAATGTTGAAAGAGGAGAAAAAAAAAAATGTAAACTCGATCGCCGCAGATTTCACACATCAAAGTGCGTTTCAACATGTGAAAAGGTTGAATAGAGCCGTTTTGTGTCTCAGGAGGGAGTTGTGTGAAATCATCTCAAATGATGACATTTACATCTGTTGGGGCTGACGTTTACAGGTTTGAAGATAAAAAAAATATCCAGAGGTGTGGAGTTTAAAAAAAAGTGATGTCAGTAGACCTCTGTAGCTCCTCAACTAGACTGGAGCTACAGTCGCTGCTACTAACAAAATGGCCAGTGGCCAAGTTGCATTGTGGGTAAAGAGGGTTTTGACAAGGAAGGATGCATAGAACAAAAAAGACAAAGCCGCTGCTTCAGCTGCAATGTGCAATGCCAGACTCAAGGTCCACTTACAAGCTTTTTCCTGCATTCCTTTGCTTAATAAATCATTAGATATCAGTTGGAAAAAGTGTGAACAAACAACAGAGGAAAAACTGCAGTTTCCACATGTTCAAAGCTGACACCTACCTACCTGAGCTGCTTCTGTAACAATTGCATTACGAATTAAACTCAATCTGTTGTAAGTTGCTCTGACATTTCCTGCTGATCAGGGTCAAAAGTTTGAACACGCCACTCCATGAATGAATACTTTAGATAGGCATTTTGCAAACACACATGGGCTTAATATTCAAAAACATATGATCAATTTACAGGCATGTAGCAATTCTGTAATAACTATTGGATGATGCAATAGCTAGTTAAATTAAAGAGATGTTTCGCTCAATGCATTGAATGGATAAAACGCATAAAGTATGTTGAATATCAACATAATAAATAGTTATTAGAAAACTCTTTCTATCCACTAAGGCGGTTATATTGTTAAATTTTGCCTTTCACTTGTTGAATTATTACATAATCCAGCAGTTATTACATTAGCCACTGTTACACACATAGCAAATTATGACAAAAATGTCTACTTACAGACGTATCGCAGCCAACAACATGAAATCTGCATGGTGCTTTAAATTTACTGCAGAACTTAATATGGTCCACATACTGCAAAACAAAACAAAAAATGAAAGAAGCTAATGATGTATAGAATACTTTGCAGACTCTGATCCCTGCCTAAATGAGAGTAAATGAGATCAATCTAACTTAATTGTGGGAAAAAAAAATCACTTATGGCTGGGATACCTTTTCTCTGGGTATCTTTTTCTTTGCACAACCTTCACAAATCATTGGGTACTTTGGACAGATTTCATCATGAGCCTAAAAAAACAAAGGGATGTAGGATTAATTCATTTTGAAAGTCTAAACAATCTCATCCTAAAAAACACCAAAATATGACTTCATTCAGTTGTTGCGCTTGTGCAAGTTATAAAAAAGGGTATGTATGCAATACAGATTTTAGGTATTGAAGTATAATTTTCTTTAATTTTACAGTATTACTAGATAATATTTCCCTATAATAAATGTATATACTTGTACCAAGCACATCTCACCTTGATGTTCTTTAACAGGAAGGGTTCTTTGCAGTATTTGCAGTTGAGCGTCCTCTCTGGACATTCACGCTCGTTGTGCCGTTCCTGTTCGTTGGCTCTCATCAGCTCTTTACAGGAAGGACACAGGATGATCATGAAGTCACAGTGACCCTCATGGCTGGCCTGTAGGTGGCAACAAAGGTGGAAGAAATGTACCAAAAAATAAGAAATAGCAGAAAATAACAAAAGCACTATAACATCTAGCCATGCTAGCGACAGACCCAGTAAATGACTAATACTAAATCATCAACTCATGAATGGATGATTGAAAAAAGGTTCTTGTATTTTTTATTCAAATGTTTCTTAATGTTAAATAATGCTGCACAATTCTGGAAAAAATGTGACTCCTGATTGTTTTTATTTTTTGTTTAAAAATCAAGATACTGATTCTTTGGTATGATTTTTTTTTTTGATTGCAGAGATGGGTGCATTGATTTGCAGATCTGCAACAAGGAGAGGACACACATTGCATTGCACCTCAGACTGTTATCGCCGAATAGTGTTAATGATTGATGGACTAAGGTGGGATTTTTTTAAATGCATGTGTACGCCTTAGTCGGATTGAAATAAGACTGAGTTGGACTTCATAACCGAATTAGCACACATAGATAATGCTATTGGAATTGGATTTTCCCCAATCATGTTTGTATTCCTTAGTTGGACTGAAGCTGGACAATGCATGATGCTCCACAACAGTAGAGACGGGACATTCTGGACCAGAGAAGTCGTCAGAACCGGACATGTAGAGAAAAAAAAAAAACATGATAAGCACCAATTCAATGTATTTTCACACAATGCGACCAGCAAGTGTGCTTAATTAAAAAGAGAGACATGGTCCGGAACTGTAGTTGAGAATTTATTAAGCTTATCAAGTTATTTATATGCATTTTTTTTTTTTTTACAAGGTGACATGGAGAGGGGTGAACCCTCACACTCAGCTGCAGGTGGGCTTCCTCCACTGCCTGAATTATGGGTTGTAAACGATGTATCATAGGTCGAAAAAAAAGTCAGTGGCCTTTAGGTAAGTAAGCTGCCTGTAGGAGAGCATGAAAATATCCAGGAGGAAAATGGGAGGATTTGTTTGTGATGCCGCTTGTGAAATAAAATGCTTAGGAATCACGGTGTTCTGAAATGAGATCACGTGTTTATGTGAATAGGGATTGGGATTTTTTAATGAATTACCCTACTGTGAAAGGGCATTGAAATTTAGTTTTTCTTAAAGGTACAGCGTAAGATCTATCAGCATCAGCAATATGTTGTAATTAGTATAGTAATCAATCAAAATAAGAATTTGTATCTTAATGAAGAGTGGGTCCCGCTTGGCAGAGCACACAATGTTGTTCAGCCATGTTTATACAATAGGCAAAATTGAACAAACCAAATGCTTGTTATAGAGTCGTACTTTTGCATTTTAAATTGCCACTAAAGTTGATTTGTTGATCGGTTGGTTGCAATCTGCAACATCACCATAAGATGTCGCCAGAAACTACACACTGTAGTATCAAAGATCCCATCCCATGTTTTAAGATGTATTGTAAATAGAATAATCATAATGTATGTCTAATAGTTCTTTCCAAACAAAAAAAAAAGTTAAATTATCTTGTTGAAACCACTTTGAGCAAATGAATGTGAAAACTGTCTTCATGTGTCAAACTGCATATACATCCTTTAATAGTAAAATTATATATGTAGGAACTGCAAGAAAGACATTTTTGACAAGAGGGCACCTTAAATTAATTACTTACAATCTTAAACTCTAAATGAGACACTTAATTCGAATAGAAGTTTATTTGCATAACATGGATATGTTCCAAATACTTAGTATCATCTATGGTTTACATTTTTTTTGCAATAGTCCATGAATTTACACTACTCTTCAAAAGTTTGGGGTCAATTTTATTTTTGAAAGAAAAGCACTGTTATTTCAATGGAGATTCCATTTAAAACTAATCAGAAATACACTATATATTTTTGTGGTAAATGCCTATTCTATCCATCTGTTTTTTAATGTAATATCCCCATAGGTGTATACAGGCTATTTCCATAAACCACCACTCCAATGTTCTAATGGTACGTTGTGTTCGGGAATTGCATTAGAAGTGAATGGATGATTAAAAAACACTTGTGCTATAATATTTGTACTGTTGAAAACAGTTTATCTGGTTAGATCAATTAACTTATTTGATCAATAAAAAAGTGACTTTTCATGAACTGTCTGGGTGACCCCAAACCTTTGAACAGAAATGATGCAGGCGTATGGTGCAGCACAATTTGTTCTCATTGATATCAACTTCACTTTTTACTTCATGTATGAACTCCCAGTTATCACCAATATACAAACAGCCCGTCCCGCGCGCTTCCCACCTCAAATTCTTTGATCGTCCCCGTCCACGTGCATCCCTCATTGGGACAGACAGCTGCCAAGGCCTCCACTTCTCTCCGAGCTGCATTGTCTGGAAACGCCTGGATGGAAAAGCAGAGGTTTATTGTCCCTGGTGTGGGTCTTCAGTTGCAGCCTGAAGGGTTGGGTTACCAGCGAGCAACTCCCGAGGATCAGGATACTTGGAGCATACTTTTCTGTCCTGGCTCTAATTTCTCCTGCACATATGGTCATGGTAGGGACACTGGACTATAGTTGCTCCATCTATAGTTCAAGCTGCCAAGAATCATAAAGCAGTTTCAAAGTTTTAGCGCTGTGAACCTTTTTTTCCCTTGTGTTGGCGCTCCAACACATTGGATTTGAAAACAGACAATGACCTGGACAGCGCTGACTCTCTATATCTCATTATGTCTTTTGATAAGAGATTTCATAGTCAGAAACATGTCATCTCTCCAAAAATATCAAACCTGGCCGAACTCTTCTCCTGATGGACAAAATTCTCAGAATGTTGACAAACTAAAACAATGATAAAAGTGTACTTACGCCTCCTTGCTTGAGAATGGAGGTTGCTTCCTCAAACAAGTCTTCTTTGATGCAGGCGCTGCATTTCTGTGGCCCAGAACTTGAAAAGAGGGAGGACACAATTTCACAATCTAGTTTTTACTGTTAATAAAAAAATATTTCTCTAAATTGTGCTTTTGCCTTTAGAGATTGTGTAGAGAAAAACATACAAAACAAGTCTAGGTTTATTGAAATATTGTACATTGATTTTGATCACATTTTAATATAACTTATTGGCCAGTTATTGGCCTGGCATGGTAGATCGTACTCGTGTTGAGGTCTGTGTGTAATCTGAGATACTTGTAGATCAGATTGATTGGTGTGTGGACCGACAGCCTGTATGTTGGACTGTAGAACAACAGTCTAAGGCCCCAGCTACACCAGTTTCGATTTTATTGAGTATTTTTTTCCTGCAATAAAAATAAAAAATCTAGACCCCTAGACTGTTTGTTGGTCGGACAAAAAAAATAAAATAGTTCGAATAGCCGTCAGAAATTATAAACGTTTTTTTTTCTGACATTTTAAGGACATTGCAATCAATAAAAAATAACCAACAGACGTTTAATCTAAATTTATAATGAAAATAATCATTAGTCGTAGCTCTACGACTGACGCAGCTACATTTGCTGGTGATCTGTGCTGAAAAAGCTCCAATTGATAACAGCAAGTTCACCTTGAATGAGATGATTTAGTTAATTCTTTTCTTTTTGATTTTTAAAGGAACGTAGATGCTAGTTTCACTACCTGAAAATGGGGGAAAGCCTGCTTACACTGAAACGCACACAAGAGACCAGATTACTGGGAAATCTGATAACAAGACAAGAATAACAGGTTTCATTGGTTGCGATGGTCTTGATTACTGTAAAACCATGTTTGCATGCAACGGGTGAACTTTTTTTACTTCATAGAAATGTGCTGCTGAGCTGTGGGTATCAACCTTCCACCTCTGTGTCTCTGTATATGACAAGTCCATAGAAGACCAAACAGGATTCCTTTGGACACTAGTATTACATTTTATATTTCATAACAATGTAAATACAAAACCCGGGCTTGTAATTGGTGTGGGGATCAGAATGTCACAACATAAACACAAATAACATATGTACTCAAGCATTTACATTCTAACCATTTACACTAAGGTGACAGATGACAGATATCAATATAATTGGTGTGACTGAGATTCCAATGCAACACATTCTCTCTACGTTTTTTTTTTTTATTATGGGATATACATTTAAAGTATTGCTGGGGTAGCAGTCACGAGTCATAATTGGGGTTTTTTTTATTAATAAAAAAAATAAAAATGACAAACAAGCAACCTGTCTTCTCACCTCTTACCTCTGTCCAAATGCAAAAATTCATCACAATATGAAGGATATATCCAAAGTATTATTTCTCTATTATGGTCAAATTGAAAAGATTTGTTTTAAACGTATTCTCGTTTCTGTTCTGCTGTCATGCTGCACTATAAAAAAAATTTGTTAAGACCTTTACACAGTAAATAGACTGGGTGACCCTAATCAGGTCACTCATCTACCATATGAATAAAGGTCATCCTAAACTCGCATCAAAAAATGACCAATTTGGCTTGCTCTCGTACTGACTTAGATACACAACGAGTGAAATATATTATAAAGAGTTCAATAGTGGCCAGACCTTGTGGTACATTCGGCATGCATGGTAAACTGATACCACAGCGATAAAACCCGCTGTCAAGTTGAACTTGTGGAGATGTGCACGGCTAGCTCCGGCCAGCCACAACGGAGGTTAGCGGGACGAGACTACAGGACACCCGGACAACCCCATCACCAACTGGGGCTTTTATGCGGATAAAGTCGTGGTTGGTGTATTACCTGCACGCCGAATTTTGCAGTGTGTCTTTGCCATTTCAATATCCTGACTTGCCCGTTCACTCGTCATCCGTGACAATAAGATGAGCAGCTTTGAATCGAACGCGTTTTTCGAGGCAGGGTTGGTGACAGGCTCTGGCTGCTCGTATCTGGCTGCTGCTGCTGCTGCTACATCTAAGCTAGCTCGCTCGCTCGCAACCATGACACTATACTCACCTCACAATCTTGTTGAAACAGAACGAACAAAAGCGGTGACCACATTGGGCTTGCAGGGGCCTCCGCAGGACTTTCTGGCACGAATTGCACAAGTGCTTGTCCTCGAGGTTGTTGGCCAGAATTTTCTTTGGGAAGCCAGGTTTGTTGCCTTCCAGGGAAGATGGTGGAGACGGCTCCTGTGCAGCCATTATTCCCCTTGAACAATATCGGGGTACTCAGCGGGGTGTGTTCAAGGCAGCACACACGGCTGAATGAGATTTTAGCAATATTCTCCCAAAACGACTCATTGCTCGCTTTGCTATTTATTTAGAGAAAAAAACATATATATGTATTCCTCTTTATAATGAGGGCGACTGGTGATCTGGTGATCTTCGTGCGCTTAGAAAAATAGGACCAGGTGTTTTTAATATGATAAAAGTGACAGCTTGAGGATGCTGCGCTCGGCTGTACGTCACTGTGTCTGCCACTAGGCGACGCAAGCGCGCGCGCACGAGACAGAGAGGGCGCACGCGCGCACGAGACAGGGCGCGCGCGTGAGAGAGGGAGAGGGAGAGGAGAGAGAGAGAGAAAGAGAGAGAGTTATTTTAAATTTATGAATCGTTTTTGGTTATAACATTTGACATTTCGTGTCAAAAAAATCACAAATTCCGTGTGACTTTTGTAAAAAAAAAAAGGTACAAATGGACTTTAAATATACAGAATGTACATTTTTAGGGACCCAAACTGTATTTTAAATGTTCCATCTTGCCAAACATGATTTGTCACTGACCTCTTCTTATATTTTACAATGGTGTGTTTATAGGGTGATGTGAATTTGTTGTATTTTTAATTATCCATCCATCCATCCATTTTCTATCCCGCTTATTCCTTTTCAGGGTCGCAGGGGTCTGCTGGAGCCTATCCCAGCGCATTTTATGGCGAGAGGCAGGGGATACACCCCAGATGGTCGCCAGCCAATCGTGGGGCACACACACCATTCACACACCATTCACTCACGCACTCACACCTATGGGCAATTTAGAGTTGCCAATTAACCTGAGCATGTTTTGTATTGCGGGAGGAAGCCAGAGTACCCGGTGAAAACCCACGCAGACACGGGGAGAACATGCAAACTCCACACAGAAAGGTCCCAGACCCAGGCCCCAAGGCGGTCTTGAACCTGCGACCTTCTTGCTGTGAGGCAACAGTGCTACCCACTGCTCCACCGTGTCGCCCGTATTTTTAATTATTTAATGTTAAAATATGTCTTTTTTATGTATTTGCTGCTTTTTTCGTGTTTCAGTGGGGTCAAACAATGCGGCCCAGTGGCCAGAAACCGGCCATTAAAAGGTGTGATCTGGCTGTGATACTAAAGTGCGATAAAAAATGCATCAGTTTCTGTTTCTTCACCAAAATGTAAAGTTAGTGCACATCTGTCCCTGGGCTCAAGGAATTAAATAAAATAAGGTTTTGATTTGTTAATGGTTTGTAAGGCAGGAGATAACTTCACCTGCTGCTTATAAAACTAAATTTCATTCAGTGAGTATTGAATTGAACTGCAGCAGTAGACTGATTTAATATGGAATAACTGAGACATCATATTGTTTAAATTTAATTTTTCTTATGTCTTCTCCCTTGTTTAATAAATTGAAGTCTTATTTACAATGCAAATATGTATAATGTATATACATAAAAGTAGGCAAGAAATTTGTAGATGATATGTAAATGTTCACTAGTCTAGCCAATTTATGATCAAATTGTGATGTATGTGGCTCATGAACTTGAACTAAAATAATTTTCACACCGCTTGTTTACCTATTCATTTGTTTTGTTTCTATTGTTGTGGGGAATGTCCACATGTTAAATCATTGGACTGCTATGATAAAAAAAAATCATAAAAAGAAAAGTAAATATTGGATGTTAATTTTTACAAATTCTCTTATTCTAAGTTAATATTTTTGTTTTAATTTCACACATGCTTCAGCAATGCACACATATGTTTCCCCTGTCAGTAACTCTCGTTTGAATGGAATAAAGCTGAGAGAGAAGTGGGTATTTTGTTCTTGTATGAAATTCTAAAGATATCTGAAACTTGATGCTATATACATTGTTATTATATAACAATGGCCTGGTAAAAATCATCAGATTCATCTACAAAATGAGAAATGTGAGTGTTTTTCTTGTGTGGATACTGGGTTGGATGATGTTAACATGGTCAGGGAACTACTTGCTCTTCAGCAATAATGGTTGAATTGGACAGTTCCAGTTGTAATCGCGTGTGAAGTAATTAAGAGTCAATTTATCCACAATCAAAGACATTGATTGCACTTACTCTTAGAAGCACTTTATCTTTCTGCGAGGTTCAGTACTAAGTGCCCTGCTCAGGTTTTTAAGTATCTTCTCCTGAGATTTTATGTTGCCACTATTTTTCAAGAATTTCTTATACTGATGTCTGTGTATTATCCTGAATATTGTTTTGTTCCTGTTGTCTGTTTAAAGTGTAAATAAAATATCTTTACCCCACATTCATTTAGTATCTGCTTTGGATCCTATCACACCATCTTCATCAATAGATTGAGAGTGTCTATTTGTGGAATTATAGATGTTCTATCTGAGATTCAATTATTGACATTGGCGAAATGGATAAATGTGTTATGTAATCAAAATGCCCCAGAAAGAGAATCATTAACTGAATGCTCTGGAAAGCCAAATTAGACTCCTTTTAGAGGAACTTGCATTTCCAAGGACAAGAATGAACTTCAGTTTAAATGCAATTTTCTCAACGCTGTGTGGAGCACAAATAAAAATCCATCTATGTTTTATTATATTGTGGTGGCAACACAGGTTTCTGAGATCGATATGGGACCTGAGACTGCAACTAATTTAACCCTGAAGGCTTGACAGAAAAAATCAGATTTTTGTGAAGGTGTGAATAACATTTGTGTCAGTTATTTCATTCAAGTTACTTCTACTTTTTTGATTTGCATGTATGTAAACTAAGATTTGCACATTTTGTCTGTTTATTTTCTTTAGTTTGACTTTTTAACAACTAGTCATTTGTTTTGGCCTTGTGTTAATTATTTATTTATTTGAACATATAGATGTTGGCCAATAGAGCTGATTTTCATTCTAATTTGTCTATCCATCCATCCATTGTCTATCCTGCTTATTCCCTTTCGGGGTCGCAGGGGTCTGCTGGAGCCTATCCCAGCGCGTTAAGGCGAGAGGCAGGGATACACCCCAGATGGTCGCCAGCCAATCGTGGGGCACGCACACCATTCACACACCTTTCACTCTCACACTCACACCTATGGGCAATTTAGAGTTTACCAATTAACCTGAGCATGTTTTTTGTATTGTGGGAGGAAACCGGAGTACCCGGTGAAAACCCACGCAGACACGGGGAGAACATGCAAACTCCACACAGAAAGGCCCCAGACCCAGGCCCAAGGCGGTCTTGAACCTGCGACCTTCTTGCTGTGAGGCAACAGTGCTACCCACCGCACCACCGTGTCGCCCTCTAATTTGTCTATTGTATTAAAAATATTTTTGCCTTCTTGGATGGTCTTGATTTTTTTTCATATGTTTTATGTAGTGTCTTTGCCCAATAATTGCTGATGAAATTAGTTTCCAGTCAGAGGCAATCATAAGCAATCATATAAACATAGGAACCCAACACGGTACATGTACTGAATATTTGTCGATGTTTTATTTTAGGAGCAATATGTCCCTAGACCCCTTCGAGTTGTGTTCTCATCTTTTCACCCAAAACAATTTGCATGCCTGCAACTTTTTAAATTAGATTTGTTTTCTGTCTCGTGAGTGTAAGTAGAATATGTATTTAAGTCGTTACAGCTAACAGTGGTTTAACACATATTTACATTATTTATTTTTCCTTCTTTTTCATGTTAAGCTTTGTTTTATTCATTTTTTTCTGTCTATTTTATTTAAGAGGTGATCCTCTCAAACAGTCCTCTATTTTTTTTCCCAAAATGTATAGATCTTGAACCGGAGCCTTACTTTGAAAGTCTCACCGGAAGTGCTCCGGTTTTGCGCGGCGCTTGACGCTGGGTCGGTGTAGCTGCCGTCTTTGCAGAGGAATGTCGCCGTTATATTTGTGTCGGGATGGAGGACTGACAGATGTTTTGAGAAAAGGATGTCGGGACTGCGGTTTCTTATCTTATTAAACACCCGTGAGTATTCATAGCCGACGCGACGTGGGAGAAATCTCCAGCGCCGCTGCCGTGTAACGTCAGTGAGCGCATTGGGGAAAGCTAAGCTAATGTATTCTGGACAGCAAGCTAGGACAGAGTCAAATGATAACGTTACGTTTTAGTCAGGGTAGGTAACCATCTGTTTGAAGCCCGTGGTGACCTTGACACATCCTTTGGAGCATCTCCCCTTAGTATTTTCTAACATGAATGCGTCGGCGAAGCCTCCCGTTAACCGAGCTAACAGCCTGGGAAAGCTAATGCTAGCTGGATAACGTTAAAGGGAAAATTCACCCCTAATTACAATCCGTTCCCTGTGTTATTGGTGCGATGTGGCGCTACGGCTTCGGTGTCCGCTCAAAACCGAACAGAGACGCTCCGAGCTGATGATGTCAACTAATCCCGAAGCCGATCTCGATGGTGAATAATGAAACACCTCCTGGTCACAGTGGGACACATCGGGACAGTCCATCACGAACGGCGGTGACATGCTGTGATACAAAGCTGTAAACCACACATCCGTGAATCACGAATGTGGCTCTAATATTTTTCACATCATTCCAAGAGCCACGTACATTTACGAAAGAAGTTAACTGATCACATCCTCAAAGACCATTCCCTGTGTTCCTGTCATATAATTCACATCCATCAGTCTGGTTTACACTTACTGTTGTTTTGATGACATTTCCGGGAACAACTGGATGCAAGTGTGAGCACTGTCTATTTTAAAAACATTTTTTTCTTCTAAAAATATTGTATCAATTATTTTTGTATGAAAATATCAAATTGTACAATGAAACGTAAAGATAGAACTACTAATAATAAACCTTGTTTTTGTTTTGTTCATATGGAGGACACATCATTTCTATCTGCTGTTAACTCAATATAACAGACAGAAATGGGTTAAAACATATTTAATGGAGACTGGATGGAGTATTTCTTTTATCCATATGGGCTCAGTAGTCTTTTGTGTCCTGACATTTGCATCACAAGTAGTGATCTTAAAAGACATTATGGGCTTTTTTTATAAATCCCCAGTGATGGTTTTCATCTTAGGAAAACATTTTATTTATTTTTTTTGTTACAATTATTTTGTGTGGGTGTATTTGGCTGCAACCTTTTAGAACACTCAATCAAGACATTATTGTAGGTGCATTTGTTAAACCCTATGCCAACATTTATAAAATAAGGGAGTAATGGCTAATTTAAAATCATAACGTCTGTATTCCTCTGTTTGTTTCCCCTACAGATGATGCTTAAAACAAGATGGTAGTTCCTTCCATATCTGACTGGCAAGCAAGAACATCTGGTCAGATTTAAGTGCTCAATTCAGTTAAACATTTAGTCATCTGGCATCATATTCTCTCCCGAGCATGGACCCTTAACTTCCTCGGCTACCAGGATACACTGTTACGTTTTCCTTCAGTAGTTGTGTGACGGTTTGTCAGCAGGAGTTTCGCAGTGCTACCAGGTGTTACCCGACGAGCTCACAAAACCTCGGCAAGATGTTTTCAGCGCTGAAGAAGCTGGTGGGATCCGAGCCAGGGCAGCTCGGTCCAAAGAACATTCCGGCTGGCATGCAGTCGATGAACCAAAGCTTGCAGAGACGCTTTGCCAAAGGGGTCCAGTATAACAGTAAGTCATCCGGCCAGTCGGGTGTCAAAATGGTCTGTGTCATATATGAATTTAAAGTACAATCTTTTTTCCCACCCAAGTGAAAATAGTCATCCGGGGAGACAGAAACACTGGAAAGAGTACTTTATGGCACCGACTGCAGGGCAAGAAGTTTGTGGAGGACTACATACCAACTCAGGAGATCCAAGCCACAAGCATCCATTGGAATTACAAAAGTAAGTCCCAGAGTATCACAGCTTATCTCATCGTATCCACCACTGCTTTGATTTTCATACTTTTACTGACGTATGAATATTTGACATCTGCTGTTTGTGCCTCGACAATTTATTTCAGTGGCGCCGTACCAAGGTAAAAATCAGACTGTGACTTAGATTTAGCCTCGGTTATTCTACTCTTAGAGTAGATATCCTATATTTTCTTAGTTGTTCCAGCAAACCTTATTTCCCCCACCCGCTGCTACTTGTAGTCTTTTTATAAACAATCATTTAGTTACTGCGTCTATATTATAGTAGTAACTTAACAACCTGTATGTTTTACATATTTTCCCCTGCAGTACAGGAACATGAATAATTAAAATGCCTCTTTTTGTGCTTCTCCCAGCGACAGATGATGTGGTTAAAGTAGAGGTGTGGGACGTGGTGGACAAAGGTGAGTGTTGACACACGCACGGCAGTTAAATAACCAGACTTTCTACCGAGACTGACCTCACCACAACATGACAAGTTATACCCCTTTTTTTTTTTTTTTTTTCCTGTCTACTGCAGTTGACCCGCTACAGTATTTCATGACATCAAGTAGACGCATGGTTGCTTGTTTTTCTGTCCTTGTTGTTGATGTTGTCTTTTCTGCACCTCTCTCGCACTCATCTCAGGCCAAAAATATCCTCTTCCTGAAGGTGTAGGTGAGAGCTACTATGGTGTGTAGAAATAAGTCGCTTGTGTGCTGTGGGTTTGCCCTACCACTTTCCAGTCTTATCGGAATGTCAATATTCTCAAGGTTTGGCTATCTCCAGGTTTGCTGTGTGGCTACGTGTCCGAGTTTGGCTGTTTTTTTTTTTTATTTCTTCTTCCTCTTGCTACGTTTAGAGCCTGAGCACCTGCGCTGTGTGAGACATGATTAATGTCGGCATCCTTTACTAAAAGGATTAATGTGTGTGTTCAAATTAGGCTGCAAGATACTTTTCCATAAGAAAAGCGGCTGTGCTGCTCTGCCTGCATTTACTCATAATGGACTAATGTAGAGCAACCAACTCAGTTGTAGATTGTGCCTTTTAGCTCATCTAAACATTAACAACACTGCTCATTTCTTGTTCTTTCAGGCAAAGGCAAAAAGCGTGGAGACAATTTGAAACTGGAGAATGAGCCCCAAGAGGTGATAGTCACATGATTGTCATGTGTGTAGAGAAAAAAAAACTGTGGGTCAGTAAGGAATTGGCCAAACACATAAACTTGGATGTAAATAATAAAAGATATTCATCCAATACATATTTTACCTACTTTATAGTAAATAACAATGTTTATTTTTGAAGCACAAAGTCCCATATGTTGTTTAATATGAATGTATGCGTTTCAGTCAGATGAGGTGGCCCTGGATGCAGAGTTCCTGGATGTGTACAAGAATTGCAACGGTATCATCATGATGTTTGACATTACCAAGCAGTGGTAAGAGTCCTCTGTCTGTTGTTGTCGTCCAACAGTGTGATCAGTGAACTCTGGTGCTACAATATGCATGGAGAACGATAAGGTTTCAGTCAGTCTGCATGTGTCTGCGCAGCTGACAGCTTTCCAGCGTTGGATGTTGTTCAGCTTCAAAGGCGAAATCCTAAAAAGACATTTCAACGTTGCTATTTTCGGGGCGCCGTTTCTGAGGGAATGCATTCAGAGATTTATCAAAAATACTTGAAGCTGAGATAGATATTTAAATGTTCCTTTTTTTGTGTGTGTGTGTGCGCTTTCCTCAAAAACCCTTTGGTTTCGGATTCATTCATGTAGATATGCCAAACCTCTGAGGAAATACTAAAACAAACTAATCTAAATTGACAAATAATAGCCGTTTATTTGTTTCAACCATTTACCTAATCAGTTGTTAATTTGAGACTAGGCATCAATTTAGGGCAGGTGATTATTTCTTCCTGACAAAATCTTATTAAACCAGTATGACTACCATATAACTTGCACCATTTAAAACTAAGATTAAATTACAGTAGTTTAACGTCTCGTGGCTGCTTCTCCCAAGTTTTTCCCTGCATATTTTACTATAGGAAGTTTGAATTTAATGTTGTACTTTTTAATTTTTCCTGCATTGGAGCCATGGCGTTCAATTTGAGCAATAATTTTCAAGAGGGTGTTCTTATAACTTAATATGAGCACGACAGTAATGTGGTCAGGACTGAGGTGCTTGTGGGGGAAAAAAAAGCAAAGGAAAAAAAAATGGCAGCGTTGTGGTCACGTCTTCTCGCTGATTTTTTTTTCATAAAAACATAAAAATCAACGTTAATTCGAAACCAGCATTTATTTATCAAAATATATGCCTGCATACAACGTTTAAAGATTATTTGGTGATTTAGAAGTAAAACCAATGTGTAGCACCTATAATCAATATATTTATGCCAGTAATTAATCCAATTATTATGTTTAATTATGAAAGGAGTTGCTCTTAATGAGGGAGACGCCCTTAGAGAACTAGTGCTCTGCTTTATAGACCCGTACCTGTCTTTTTCCTACAACTTCTCTGGTTCAGTTTCTTCTTTCAATATATACAATTTCCAGAACAGAGTGCATATTTTCGCGAACATTAATCTTTAAATTAAGAACATTGAAATGTGATGACCTGACAGTCAGTCTCTGCAGCAGCGTTTTTGATGCACATTTGAACAACATTTGTAGCTGGTAATATTTATATCTATACATCTTTATTTAAGTTGTAAATAAAGAATGAAAATATCAAGCAAGCAAATTTTATATATATATGGACATTGTTTTAACACCCACTGAACTGAGCCTCCAATTAATGATTTTATTTGTTTTATGAATAATTTTCTTTTTTTTTTGTACTTCAGGACATTTAACTACATCCTGAGGGAATTGCCTAAAGTACCCACACATGTGCCGGTGTGTGTGTTGGGGAACCACAGGGACATGGGCGAGCATCGCGTCATTCTGCCTGATGACATTAGAGACCTAATTGCCAGCCTGAACAGGTAATGGAGCGGCCCAGAAGGCAAAAGACAGCCCAAGTTTCTCACACACAAGGGCCGAGCCCTAGTTTATACTCCTCTCGAGCAGCATCGGCAAACGACAGTATTGCATTACATCATGTGATGAAGTGTGCAGGCGCATGAATGTGGGAGTCATGAACAGTTGTGCGCATTGGAAGAGCAACAAGTTAAAAGAGGAGAAGAACGAAGAAACGAAATAAGAATAACTGAGAAAATACATTCGCCTATCCTTAAATTTGTCCAATTCTGTGTGACTCTTCTAAGTCATTCAAGCAAATTATTTGCTTAATTTATTGTTCTTATTTATTTCTGATACAATGGTTTTGTTCGGCAAATGAATAATTCAGTTTGCAGATAACTGAATTTCTCTTTAAATGAATACTTCCTTTCCTTGGCTTTGTTAAATGATATAATATTGCTGACACCTGATACTGTCATGCTATAGAAACACCTTAATTAAACTGTGTTGCTCTTATAAACACTTTGTTTTCCTAGATGGGAGACAACATTTTATCTCAGAGTGTGAAATTTTGCAACTGCATGTGTCACGATGGTATTTTCCAAATAAAAGTGTTGAAGCAGCATTCATCAACCATGGATCTAATTTAGGTAGTGACAAAAGACTGTGCTGAACCCACTCTAACCTGATGGCATTTCTTTAATATTACGGGAACGACTTTTTTTCATCATTAAAACGGCATAATTATGATCAGAATTCTCAAAGAAACAGCCAAGAGAGGAAAATTGCTTTAATCTCATTGACTGACTTTAACATATAAAACAGCTAAAATAAGAAAAATACAAAAAAAATTATGAATTGGACAGCATAGCTTACTTTAAGGACATTCACACTTCGTGTCTACTCTTCATACTCTGTGCCCCCAGGGGGGCGCGCCCCACTATTTGAGAACCACTGTAATAAGGTGACCTGTGATATGGTTTCATTAAAGCTTTTTCTGCTGCCCCCCAGTGGCTAAAACCAGAATTAATGCAGCTTCAACACATTTACCATCCCAATCCTGATATATTGAAGGGGATTAGATGGACATTTATGCAATATACAAATCTACTGCTGTTGATTTATTCATCTATACGAAGTGGGACTTAACTACTTGTGGTTTTCAGACCAATGGGAGCATCGTACATCCACTATGCTGAGTCCTCCATGAAGAACGGGTTTGGTTTGAAGTATTTACACCGGTTTTTCAACATCCCCTTTCTGCAGCTACAGGTTATCTCCATCTCCTCGTTTGCATCATCATGATTTTATCTGTCATGCTCTTGTAATTCTTGCTACACAATTATTCAAATGAGATTTCTGTGAATATAAATGAGCCCTTGGCCGTTCATTCATATTGTGTGTGTGTGCGTGTGTACGTGTAGAGAGAGACTCTACTGAGGCAGCTGGAGACTAATCAGCTTGACATGGATGCGACTCTGGAGGAACTTTGTGTGCAGCAGGAGACTGAGGATCAAAACTATGAGATGTACTTAGTTTTTCTGCCATTATACAATACATATACACAGATATTCCTGCAAGGGGAGTCACGGTGCATTAACCGCTCCCCGCTCTGATTTCCGCAGTTTCCTGGAGAACTTGGAATCCCGCAGTAAGGGCTACGGCTCCCCCAGCGCAGCCAACGGCCAGAGTCCCTCCTCGGGCTCCCAGTCCCCCATCGTCCCTCCCAGCGGGGCTTCCACGGGCAGCTCCAGCCCGAGCACCCCTCAGCCCCCCATCCCCTCCCAGGCGCTCCCGCAGTCGCCCGCCACGTCCGCCTCCTCCCCCCCGGCAGCTGTGGCTCCGGCCGTGGCTGCCTCACCTACCGCTGAGTCCAAGCCATCATCAGCCCAGTCGCCCGAGCACTTCCAGTCCGCCGCCACACCTGGAGCTTCAGCCCCGCAGAAACGCGGCTTCATGTCCCGCTGGTTTGGTACAGCTGCTGCTCCAGAAGCTCCTGTCTGTGCACCAGGTGAGTGTCTGTCACATTTGGTTCAAGCTTCCCAAATCTGTATATTTCCCTTCTCCTTTGATAGTAAACTGATGATCTTTGTGGGGTGGACTGTTAGTCTGGATGAAATTACAGTTTTGGTGTCATTTTTTGAACCAAACGGGTATTCAAATAATCATTTCACTAATCAATGGATTAATCAACTGTCAATATAGTCATTAACCTTTAACTTGAAAAGGAAGGTATTTTAGTTTGGTTCTAAAAAAAAAAACAGAGTTTATGAAAGACCAAGATTAGTGTAAATGCATATATCATCTGACGAGACTTAGGAAAATGCACACAGGAAGGATTTCCAGTTTGTGAGCAGAAAGGTCTGCTGGGATTGTGCACCGATATCATGTCTGATAGTTACAGTGGAGCAAGACCACTGAGTGCCTAGACGAGGATTGTGTTCGAATATGTTCTATGAAATGCTAAAAGCATGAGCTGGTGGGATGTATGTTGTTAGAGAAATTTTTGATATTTTCTCACACTGCTATGGAGTGGTTGGCAATTTAAAAAAAAAAAAAAAAGTCAAAGTTGTGCTTGGGTTGCTTAAAACAGCTGTTGATCTCTCGCTAAATGATTGTATGTAGGTTTTCATTTTGTGGCGCTGCGCCACAGATTGGTCTATGTGTTTGAAATACTGCATGTGTTGGACACCATCAAATATTTCTTTATACAAATATATAACAATGTGTCTTTTCTTTTCCAGCTTTTAAAGTCACATTGGCCAGGATAGAAATAACGTGTCAATATTTTTTTTTTTTCCCCCCACACTAAAATTCATTGACTGAATGGCAGGTTCATGTGGCTGCTAACAGTGGTGTGATGGATGTTTGAGATCAGATTTTCAGCTTAACTGAAACTTACAAAGTGCATATCACACAGTCACAAGATTCTAGACTTAGCCGTTGAGAAATGCAGAGCTTTTAAAGTGATCATAGGACTGGCTGGTATTGGAATGTCGTCATGTGATTTCGCTGTTTTTGTTGGATTTTTTGGGGTGGGGGTGGGGGGTTATAAACAAGACAGCACATGGTGGTGCTGTGGTGGGCGCTTTTTGAACAGAACATATTTTTAAAATTGATTTGTTAATTTTATAATCATTTAATACTTGAACGTGTTGCCCCTATGTTTTCCTCAGAGGACCCACCTGCACCAGTGTGTCCTGCTAAGGTGCAGAGCGTGGACGACTTCGTGCCAGACGAGAGACTGGACAAGAGTTTCCTGGAGGACAGCCTGCCCTCGAGGACGAAGGTGCCTCAGCCGCCTCCAGCTGCAGACAGCGACAGGTGAGCTCATACTTTTTTGGCAATTTGCTAATCTTTTAGAAAGGTTAGTATTTGTTGTTGCTCTTTATTTGACTCTTTACATGCACTACCACTCAAAAGGTTGGCATCACCTAGACGTATATTTTATATATATGTTCCATGAAAGGTCAAACTTTCATCTATCAACTGAGTTACAAAATGAAAGAAATATTTCCCGTATTTTTAACGAGGATGTGCGTTATGCAGAACATTGTTGTTTAACAACCCTGGAAATGGTAAAGAGCTGCTTATAAAGCACAGTTTAAACTGCCAATCAGCTATGTAGCTGAGTTTCCACAGACATAAGGCAGGTAGCATGAGTAGTTCAATGTTAAAGATTTTAAATTAAAAAAAATAAGGACATTTTTAAGTGACCCCAAAGTTTTGAACAGTGTTGAAATAATTCATGTGCAAAAGCAACACACTTTCACTGTATTCAATAAACAAGAAATGTGTCTTTTTGAAACGTAGCCAGCAATGGCTTTGGAAGCAGCTAAATCCTGTAGTTGCTAGTTCTTTTGAGCTGATTTCAAGTGGTAATTCAATGTCATCATGTAATTACACATACATGCAAAAAAATGTGGCGTAAAATGTTGATTGCCGTTATGTCCAACAATCAGTTTACTATCATAGAAGACAAAAGAAACCAGAAAATAATCTGATTTAAGAAGCTGCCACCAGAGAATTTGGATATTTCCCTTTTCAAAGTGATTCAAACTGAACAATCGATTATCAAAATAGTTGGCGATTAGGCTTTAGTCTGATGCCAATCAATGGAAGGACTAATAGTTGCAGTTGTAGTTAAATGACAATTTTGATGTTCTTTTTTTCTTTCCCAGCGATGGTGAGAGCAGAGGAAACCCCATGGTGTCTGGTTTCCTAGATGAGCTGGATCCAGATGACACTGAGCCCAGTCTTCTCCAGCCTAAGACGCTACACCCCAGTAAAGATGTCACACTGACAAGCGACGAGGAGGAAGCAGCACCAGTCGCCCCCACCATCACGCAGGACCAAGACCTGGACAGTGAACCTGACCTGAAATCGTGAGTCTTTTCTCAGAATGACAGAGCAGGTTTGTCATTGAGTGTAACCAAACTCACCAAGCTAACGGCTAGCAACTAGGCATGTATTCTTTGTTCTATCACTTGACCTCTGTTCTCTTTTAATTTAAGTCAGGTCAATTTTATTTGTATAGTCTGTAATCACAAATCACAGATTCGCCTTTGCATTCTGTACTGCAGCAGTACAACATCCCTGTCCTGAGACCATTGATTTGATTAAAAAAAAGAAAAATATCCTAGAGGGGAGAAGGGAAAAAAAACAGGAGAGCAACGGACAGAGTTGCAATAGGTGTATGTAGGGGAGACCGGAACTTGTTGTCAACTTTTTAACTCTCTTATGCATTTCTTGGAATCAATACATCATATATAAATGTCCCAGATGAAAGTATAAAGTCAGTATAAAAACTTGAAAAAGTATAAATGTTGTATTGATGTAATTTCTGTATCTTGTGCCAGTGCAAAGTTATAGACAATCCAAGAGTGTGAACATGTCACATGTTGCCCAATCATGGGTTCAGTCATCTCATTATATGGGATAAAATGTCACACTGGATTTTGCAACAAATAAAACAAGGACCAAATTATTGTTGTGTTCCTTTTACTTAAAAGTGAACATTGAAGTCAGCTTGAAGCACCTTTTTTTAAACTCAAAATTCCAGAATGAACTGAACTACAAAGGAAGCACTGACACACATGTGACAACTAAACCCAAAATTACTGAGGCATGTTTCCCCAATCTACCATCTACTTCACTCATGCAAACCATGAGTGAAGCTATCAATATTATATAAAACTGTTTTCTTATTACTGTAGTCTTAAGTTAGGCAGCCAGCCTAGTGGTATTATGGTATTGAAAAATTAATTAAAATCTATAACGCGCGATCACACATAATCCTAAAGTGACTCAAACCAAGGCTTCTGCAGTATTTCAGGGCTTATCACCAAAATCCGTTCAGTAGAAAACAGATTGTGGTCTTCTGTGTAATCGTGCTCGACTATCTGGTGCCCAGATATGATGTTTGCCCTTAAATCTCCATGTAACCATGGCTGTAGTTGAGTTCCTGTGCTTTATTAATTAATAATATTAATAATATATAAATAAGGGGAGACTTAGAATGCCCCCCACTGCTGCAACAAGCAAAAGGGAGGAAAAAAAAGAAATATAGATCGGATAAGGTAAACCAATATCACTCTTTTTTTTCAGGCCCGTGATCCACATCACGAAACCGAAGGTGGCGTCTAAAGGCCCAGAACCCGCAGCACCCATATCCCTCACTTTAACCCCGGCAGCAGAGCAGGCGGTCCGACCGCAAGGCAAGAAGAAGGGTAGCACACCCAAGGCTGAGGACTCCGATACGGACCCCGAGGCCCCTGTTGCCCAGCAGATGCTCTCCTTCGTCATGGATGACCCCGACTTTGAGTCCGAAGCGTCGGACACCCCAAAAATAACAAAGGTGAAGTAGGACACGTTCGCTCTGAGCTTCTCTGGCGTCCAAAAAGTCTGTGTGTTCCTGCCTTTGTGGAAGCACTAAAATACATCCTTGAGTGGTCATTTTTTTAAATTATTTTTTATTATCTCCCCAGGATATATTTCCTGTGAGGGATGAGCTCTTGTCTGACCTCTCTGACGACGACCTGCACTCGGCCAAGGCAACGGAGCCACTGAAACCCACCGTAATCTCCTTCAAACACAAGGACGACACCGATCTGTTCGGCCTCGGCTTCCAAGAAGAGGCCCCCGCAGCCAAGGACAGCAGCGAGGAGCAGGAAGGCAAGTCGTGATTCACCGCTTAATGGACTCTATTAATTATTGAATCTAATATGTGCTCAAATTATTCTAATTAACAGTGTTTACTTTGTTAAACATAACAATATTATTGCAATTATATTATTTGCAAATCAAAAAATGTGATTTATTGTAATCCCTCACACTTATTATTCATGTTATATACTTGTTTATTACACTTTGATAAACATTGCGTTAATTATTTAATTTATATCAGACACTTCTCAGACTCTCAAAAAGATTTGTGATATTACTTTATGTCAATACTCCAAGAGAAGCGGTGTTATCAGTCCTGAGCATTAAAGAAGCTTGGTATGGAGATAGTTCTGTTAGAAAACCATCAGTGACTTGTGTTGTAAGATTTTTTATATAACATTGAAACTCCCTCTATTGGCCAAAAACTTATAGCAACCACATGCCCTACAATTGTATGATTGAAGAAGGTTGACAGTCCTGTTACACGTACTCATAAGGCTCATGACATCAGGTAATTACAGTTTACAACCTGTCACAGCAACACAATGACTGGGCTATTAATAAAAGCTGCTTCAGAGGCTGTTATTTTATGTTGATAAAAGATGAATATGAGTAAAGTATTTTACTGATATGAGAAATGATCAGTTATTGGATTCTTTTGTACATCAGCTGTGTACTGTACTGTATGTTTCTGCTCCTCTTTCAGAAAAAGACAGCAAACACTCCTCCAAAGACAAGAAGAAAAAGAAGAAGAAGAACAAAGAGGTGGGGTTGTAAAAACTCTTAAGGACTGTAAGTTGCAGCTTGTGAAATAGTCGGCACTAACGATACAAAAAAAAATTCTGCTCTTCCTTTCCTCAGGAGGATGAAAAGAGCAAGAAGAAACACAAACACAAGAAAAAGGAAAAAGACGAGGCAGCGGCCGGGGACGACAGAGAGAAAAAGAAAAAGAAATCCCGGACCAAGAAGACGGACATGGACGAGTTGGAGGACTTCCTGGGCGGAGGATCAGGAGCCATAAAAAGAGATGGCGGCGATTACGAAGAACTATAAAAGCCTCCCCATTTCATTAGGAAATTGAGCCGCAGAACGGCACCATTGCGCACGTTCCAAAAAAAAAAAAAAGCCTCCTGGTTCCTTGACTTGTATGTGCATAAAGCAGCATCTCCAAGCCATACGCAATACGCAAGGCTACCAATGACACCCAGGTAAAATTAGCCAGGACTCTGGTTCCTGTAATGTTCCTTCTGATTGATTTCCCCCACCTGCACTACTGCTGTCACTTCCATTCCAACTAATAAGAAACGGCAAGGAGACCGACGTGTACTGTTCTGGGTCATGGCTTCAAATTAGGCGATTGGTGAAGCCACAGGGGAGCGGCTCTTTGTACTGATGTTAGCTTGATATTTCCTTTGATTTGATACGCTCTCCAAGTGATCCACTCCAAGTCAGCTGCTGTAAATAGGGTTACCATTTTGTCTGAATGTTCGTGTGGTTGGTGTAAAAAATCGAGAGCATGCTCAAAGTGACGACTGACTCCTTAGAGAATCCGTAGTGTTCCTCCTTTTCTTTCTTTCTTTCCTACCTAAATGGTTAATGGCAGATCTTTGTCCAGATTTAATCTTGTGTCTCTAGTTATGACAAATAAAGAAGAATTGGTAGATTTTTTGCCCATAAAGTCTATGATTATGTCCACGATAAGTAAGGCGTTTCATGGCTCAGTTTTTGTCCTCCGTCCACACTAAGCTGCAGTTTTCGTTTAACAGAAAAGGGAGCTTTTAGTTTTCCTTATTGTTCAGTCATCTCACAACCAAGAATAAAATATGTATGTAAAAGGAACTAAATTATAAGACAGCATGTTTTAAAACACGGTGTAGGTGATCACAGAGAGATCAGCCTCAGCGAGACATCTTTGCTGTTGTCTGACTGAAATAGAACAAAGAAAAACAGATTCACGCAGGGATCAGACCGCAGTACTTGTTCCGACCCCCGTTCCTATTTCTCTTGTTTTTAACCTGTGTAGAGTGGGAGTTTGAAAAATGGTGCAGCATCTCTCAACATCCTGATGAAAACTAGCAAGTCATGGGAGCAATCTTTCCCATTTAAAGGAGTAGTTTATTATTCCAGTTTTTGTGATCCATTTAGCAGCAATGCAGTCTTCCTTTTCACACAATTGCTCTGAAAAACCCAGATTTCTCTTCTTCCATCCTTAATGAAACCCAGTCTGTTGTGATTGGCCTCGGACAAACAGAAGTCATGTACAAGAAAAAGGGGCCAGCTACGTGGACCCAGGGCCGCTTACTAAATTTCTAAAATAGCTTGTGTTCAGCCAGGATTCAGCAACACTACAGACTTATTGCCTTATTTGACAATTTGTGTGTTAGCTGGAAAGCCACAGACCTAAATATTCACACACAAGCACTGAAAAAGTATTTTTTTTCCATAATAGGCCCCTTAAATTGAGGTGTTATGAATAGGTGAAAAACAATTTGAAAGTTAATGTGACAGCGTCCTCTAGTGGCTGTAGTAACGAGACAAAAAAAGGGAAATCTTTGACGTCTTTGGAGAGCAACAAAATATCAGACATTAACTGTAGTTTGTTTATTCCTGTTTCCAATTGTTGCTTTAGATTCACTTTCATTCATATCAATGACATGAGGACAGTAGACATTGTTTTCTGGTGAAAGAGCAGGGTTTTTTTTATTTATTTATTTATTTTTTTTGACTAATTCGGACATAACTGAGTCAGCTTAGTGTGGATTTGGCTACTTTGGCTGGGAACAAAGTCGTCACCCATCAATACGGGATTCTTTTCATGCCGTGACAGGACAACGTAATGATTAAATGTCTTTCTTACTGGCCCACCTTTCTCTGCTTCAGGCCATAGTTCAGATTCTCTCCGCGTTTTCTGCAGATGCCTTAAATAGAGGTTACTCACAAGGGAATGATGTGCCGCGCTCCTCATGAACCATTTGAAGTGTTCTTACTGTAAAGTGGTAGGGTTAGCCCCGGGCCTTTCATTGGTGAAACAGAACATATATCATATCCTGTTATAAGATTGCAGTGAATACATATGTTTTGTCTTTAGTTTGCTGTTTTCATTTTTGACTCAGACAGCAAGACTCTCATTTTTAAGGAGTACTATTGAATTATATTTAACGCGTCTCTGTAAGTGCAACATTTTGATGTTTTTTTTCTCCATTGTTTTATCCTTGTTATTTATTGTTTCTACTTTTTTTTTTTTTTTGCTTTGTGATTTGTGCTGAAACTGCCCTCATCAAACACATCATGCAGCTTTTTTTTTTTTTTTTTTCATCTTCCTGTGAAGCGTCCTCTCAACGGTTTACTTTCCACTGCTTCTTAAAGGACATGTTTGTGACTATATGAACTGCTAAACCCAAGTCTTATCTCTTTCTTGTCCAATGCCTCATATCGACTGCTCGTGATAGACTGATAAATGACGCGCAGCGTCTTCTGTGGATTGCGTCACCAAAAGGATACAGATAAAAATTGTGTATTTTTAGACTGACAGATTTCGTACAGTTTCCATCTTCCATACAGACACACACACACACACACACTGTTCGGTTGGTTTACAAAGAAATTTTTAATATTCCAAAGTTGAAACTATGCAGCATTGATCCTGAATACTGTATGCTCCTTTTTTTGTCTTTTGTCATGTGATTTGAGGATAAATGCTGAAAACAGTTTCAAGCAAAGCATGGGACTTAAATGTACAGCAAGAAAAGAATGTATAAAGTATATAAAGAAATATATATATTTGAAGAGCTTTTTTCCAAAATGATATACACACGAACACACACTCAAACATACACATACACACACCATTGAGGGGAAAAGTCACTGGCTTTCTGTAGAACGATTGCAGACCGGAAATAACTAAAAGGGGTAATTATAGAAATCTGCGGTCTGATGTAATCGCATCACTGAGAACAGAAATGCACTTTGAAACTGTCTTTTGGGTTTTTCTTTCCCCCAAATGGATGTATGACATTTTGGAATGAATCCCTTCACTTATTTGTCACCCCATGACATGTCCCATCTTTACACTATGTGTGAGTTTGCCTATGTTTGGTTTGTCCAATAAATGCAAACTTATTTCTTCATAGTATGTATTTCTTTGGGTCTTTCTTTCCTTCTCGTGGCCTGGATGATTCACCAGGGTGCAAATCACTCCTCTAAACAATAAAAAAAAAAAAAAAAAAAAAAAAGTATCTGTATTCTGGATTGTGTCGTTTTCTCTTAAAAAAATTTGGCTGGATTATTTCCACTCATCCTTCCAGCTCAAAGGTCCCGTGTTCTCGTACAGTGGCTCCTCTACCTTATAAAGAAAAGAAAAAGATGTAAAAACACATTATGCCAATATGCTAAGCAATAATCTAAAAAGGTGTAGCATAAAATTAACCGAGCAGGGGTTTTTTTACCTTACGCTTCTGTTTCGCTGTTTCTGGAAATGCAAACATTGAAAGTTTACTCAGTTTCCTTCCGTATGAATCGTATTCATAATCTCTATTGTATTGTAGATGTTATGGATGTGATGTGATGTGTATATATATATATATATATATATATATATATATATATATATACATTTTATCCACAATCTAATCAGATTTAGGAGAGAAACATTTGCTTCATATCAACTTACTCCAGATGTAAAGGTTGATGGAAATGATCATGACAATCATCAGAGGAAGCAGAATCCAGCGAGCCCTCCAATAAATGCCAGAGGCGGCAGCTGCATGGCAGAGAAAACTGAATGTAATCTGAGCATTTATCACGCAAAACCTAATGAAAAGCTGAATATTTTAATAATTAAACATCTAAAAACCAAGATTAACTTTATTGTCAAACAGAGTGGGGCGTGTATTTAACTGTTTACGTCTTTATTGTTTAAATAACCAAACCTGCTCCTTCACAGAGATTTGTGATTTCATAGGCAAGACAAGTTTATTTGTATAGAATATTTCAACAAGATGATACTTCAAAGTGAATGTCACGAAACATAAAAGTATCAAGACAGTGAAAAGCAGTGAAAACATGAAAAAAATCTGATCTTTGTTGCAGCAATGCCATCAGTGAATGAAGGGGTTTGCATTTAACCTAGTAATGTCAGTGGAATTTACCCATAAACCCCATGATATACGTGAAAACTCATTGTCATGGGACCACTTTTAAGAGTCTTTCTGGCTATCAGCTGTGTAAAATTTGAGGTTGATCATAGGTACCTATTTATCAAATATTTGGCACCAATGGAATTTGAGACGTCTTGTGTTGATCCAATGTAAATATGATATTAAGAATTTTGAATGATCGTAAATGTGCCTACACTGCCTAACAATTACAGCGTGCTTTATTAAGATTCATGTTGAAAGGGACAATTCAAAGTCTGTCATGTGTTCCATGTCTGGACTCTAAAAGATGAAAGTCTATTATTATTATCATCCCATTATGCAATACTAAAGAATAGAAAAGCTGTACAAAATAGATAAAAAAAAATATTTAAAAAAAATTTTGGGCTTAAATGGATTAAAAGTGTCATGGATTTCTCACATAAACCATTAAGTCGTCAATCAAAAGGATTTTACAAACTTACTGTGGATTGAGATTTAATTTGTGGGCACAGTTGTAATCAGAGGATCCATCCAACCATCACAAACCAAGAAGCAACAAAGCCACAGTGCCTCAGTGTTCACACAGTTTATCCAGACTCCCATTTAGTCCCTTTTAAATTCACTCTTGCAGCATTTGTTCCTCTACTCACAGCTGTAGAAGTAGCTGTCGGCCAGCTTGATGAAGGTGCCGTTCTGGCCCAGCACGCCGCACCAGTACAGCCCCTCTCCGTGGCTCAGGTCCCGCACGGCCACGGTGAAGGAGCCGGGGCCCTCGGCCACCTGCAGCTTTCCCCCATCCACGGTCAGGGCATTGGCGCCGAAGACCACGCCACTGCAGCACTCGGCCGAGCTCTGCCGGCACCAGACCCTCTGCAGGCTCTTCAGCCTCAGCTCATAGGGGCACGTCAGCTTCTGCCAGTACGCCGCCGTGCAGGAACCTGCACACAGTCGTGTTATGGCAAATCAAATCAAAGAAAAAAAAAAGGTGCCTGAGGACTGCTTAACTTCCTCTTGTACCAGTGCAGTACCATATATATATATTTTGATATAATCAGAAGACGCATTATCAATCTCAGACCTTATATACTTACAACTTATAGGACTTGGAGGCATCCTAAAATTAGATTAGATCAAAATGGATGAGGTTTACAATATAAAGTATGTTTACACTTTTTTGTATGATCATAAGTTGGCAATAAATTAAAACAAAAAAAAATAAATCATAGGTTACCTTTTATAGACGATTGCATATTTAGTTCAAATTTCCTTTGTCTGCTATTGATTTCACTCAATTGAGCTTTTAATCATTTTTCCCCCTTCATTCAGAGGTTAGAAGCAGTACATGTGGTAATCTACTAATTCAAGCTTTTTAAGCATTGCAAAGGAAAGATGTGTTTAACTCACCTACAGCCAAAATCAACAGCAAAATCAGGAGCAGCATAATGTGCGTCCACTCCAAGATGATCTGTTTCTTGTATAAAGCAAGAGGAAGTGAAGGTGCGTCTTTTTGTTGGTGTCACCGAGCTTCAGGAAACATCTGCCCACACGGTGCAAATATGCTGGAGGGGGTTAATAGCGAAGATTGATGTTTGTTTTTGTTATCAAATATGGGATTAGGTAAGAAGTCAAATTACATTAATGAGGAAGTATGCATTATAGTTTTTAGGTTTTGTTAACTCTTTCTTTTACAGTCCCTAAGTGCTAGGTATTTAACCTGTAAATATATGGTAAAAATATAAGGTATTTGATAATTACCACTGGCAGTAAGTAGGTAAATACAGTGAAACTATAGCTTCATACTTCATACTTATGGCTTTCTTTTATAGTACAAATTCTGCACACTTAAATACTTTAATCTTGAAAAGAGGAAATGAGCAGCTTTCTCTTAACCGCTGCATACAGCTGTTCAACATCTGTGGCCCCATATCTGACAGCACAGGTTTTCTATTCTGTTCAAAGATGAGCTTCAGCCTGGAAGACAAACACCTTTTTGAATCTCTCTGTTTGTCATAGTGCCATGAAGTTGAAGATACCATATATGTACTGCTTTCTTTAGGTTTGTTTGCTTTTTTATTAGATGTGATAATGAATTCATAAAAATTTCCTATGAATACATCTGAATTTCAGAGGCAAGCATTGCACTACTAGAAAATGTTATTTGCCCATAATTTTAGTCTGCATGGCTCCACCTCATGGACTAACAGAACAATTACAGTAAATAGAAAAGAACGTCCATCCATCCATCCATTGTCTATCCTGCTTATTCCCTTTCGGGGTCGCAGGGGTCTGCTGGAGCCTATCCCAGCGCGTTAAGGCGAGAGGCAGGGGGATACACCCCAGATGGTCGCCAGCCAATCGTGGGGCACACACACCATTCACACACCATTCACTCTCACACTCACACCTATGGGCAATTTAGAGTTTACCAATTAACCTGAGCATGTTTTTTGTATTGTGGGAGGAAACCGGAGTACCCGGTGAAAACCCACGCAGACACGGGGAGAACATGCAAACTCCACACAGAAAGGCCCCAGACCCAGGCCCAAGGCGGTCTTGAACCTGCGACCTTCTTGCTGTGAGGCAACAGTGCTACCCACCGCACCACCGTGTCGCCCCTAGAAAAGAACGTATTCAATCAAAAAGAAAATTATCTAACTGACCTGATATATAATCATGGTTTGATCATGAAACTTGATTCCTTTAATACAAAATATAATATGGATGAGCAGCTGACGGCCTGGACCATCGACTACCTCACCAACAGACCACAGTATGTCAGGCTTCATGACTGTGTGTCTGAGGTGGTAGTCAGCAGCACGGGGGCGCCACAGGGTACAGTGCTCTCACCCTTTCTGTTTAGTCTGTACACCTCAGACTTCACCTACAACTCGGACAACTGCCACCTACAGAAGTTCTCAGATGATACGGCCATCATCGGGTGTGTATCAGATGGGAACGACCAGGAGTACAGGGGGGTCATCAATGACTTTGTCAGCTGGTGTGAGATCAACGCTCTCCAAATCAACGCCAGCAAGACAAAGGAGATGGTTGTGGACTTCAGGAGGAAGTCCCTCCCCACCACACCGGTGAGCATCCAGGGAAAAGACATTGAGACAGTGGTCTCTTACAAATACCTGGGTGTTCACCTGAACAATAAACTGGACTGGACCACTAACACTGATGTCCTGTACAAGAAGGGCCAGAGTCGACTTCACCTGCTGAGGATACTAAGGTCCTTTGGTGTGTGCAGGACTCTGTTGAAGACCTTCTACGACTCCGTCGTAGCGTCTGCCCTGTTCTACGCAGTAGTCTGCTGGGGGGGCGGATGCTCAGACGGGGACAGAAGGAAAATTGACAAACTGGTACGGAAGTCTAGCTCTGTACTGGGATGTCCTCTGGAGTCGTTGGTGGTGGTGGGAGAGAGGAGGATGTTGGCAAAGCTGACATCCATCATGGACAACCCCCATCACCCTCTGCATGGGGTAGTGGGTGCGCTTAGCAGCTCCTTCAGCCAGAGACTCAAACACCCTCGCTGCAAGAAGGAGCGCTTTCGCAGATCATTCATCCCGACAGCAATAAGACTCTATAACATAACATAAACATAAACCTCACTGTAGTCACTGTCACTTTTTCACTGGTCACTTTTTTCTCTTCACACACACCCTGCACCTTAAGTGTGCATTAGCTATGTATGTGTACATGTGGGTATGTGCGTGGATATGTATGTCCATATATATATATATGCAAATATGTGTGTATGTGTATGTATGTAGGTATGTACGTCCATGTATGTATGTATATATGCTTTGCTTATGCATACTTTTTTTCTTACTATTTATTAGCATTTTTCTCTCCATTCTGTCGATAATGCATACTGTGTATGCGGATTAACAAATTCTGCGAATTTGTACATTGTGTTGTGTGGTTTTTATTTTATTTTTTTTTATTTTATTTTTTTTTTTTTTTATAGTTTTTTTTATCTTCTTCAACTTTATTTTTCTTTTTCTTTATCTGTAACGCTGCAGTAACACACAAATTTCCCCGTTGTGGGATCAATAAAGTTTATCTATTCTATTCTATTCTATTAATATGCAGTGGTTTTACAATAATTTTTATTAGGGATTTTTTACTTTACCCTTTTTATGCATCACTAAAAACAATAACAAGCTGCTTATACACTGATGCTTCATATTAATAAATTAATGATGGAATAATAATCAGCTATAATTTGCTAGGGAAAAAAATCTGCAGTGTTTAATTTTGATTTTGTCAAGTAGGTGAAATCCACTTGCAGCAGCTTCATCCACTGCATCTAGCTTGAATTCTGGGGGAGGTGGGAGTCAAACCCACAATCTTGGGGTTGCGGGATAGCATTGCTCCCTCCATCACAGACCAAGGTAACGCGGTTACATGGCAATCCCCCGGCCCCCTCTCGCTCTAGGTGACGATTTGATCAGTGACCTGTCGTGATAACAAATGAAATTGAAATGGGATCACTCTCTAATAGAGAGTGCTAGAGGGCACCATGAGATCTATATCAGCACCATATTGATCAGCACACAGTAATAGTATAATTGAGTGCATTGATGATCACTAGGGAATAAAGTTGACAGTTTGGGAAGTTCCTTTAGTCATTAAATGTTTTACATTTCCAATTAAGTAAATGGGAATAACGTTAAGAGTGATAATTTAAACAGTACAAATATTACAATATATCACTTTATGTTTAAGAAGTAACTAAAGCTGTCAGATAAATGTCATTTAGTGTAGAAAATAGAATATTTACCCCTGAAATGTAGTGGACAATCATTCATACAATATCAAACCGTCAAATGGTGTTTCTGTTTTTCGTACGTAAAAAAACACACTCATTACTTTCTGATGACTCGGAACTACAGATCCTGTTCAAACTTGAATTGGTACAGCTCCTACTGGAGATTCTTTTTGGCAGGTGTGTTCATCAATCCTTGTGATACCACAGACTGTTTTTGTGTAAATATGCACTGCCTCAATTTAAGAATTTATGTTTGTGTGTTTCTCCGTTGCTATAAACAGCGTTTTTTTTTACCTTTTGTAGAAAAAATCATATAATTAGGTTGCAGGAATTCTTATTATTTTTTCCTGTTCAGTGTTCAGTGTAAAATGCACACATACACAAGTATTATGACATATCCAGATTGCTTAAAGTAATGTAAATACGTATTTAATTAATTTTGCACCATAAAAATAAATGTACAAATAAATCTTAATAATAACCTGTTGTAAAGCTGCCAATTTGAAGTCACTGACACTTTGAAGCCAACATTGCTCCACACCTTCCAACCACCTCGGGCTTTTATTTTGTAAAACTCGCCAGCCAGTGTCCAGCGCTCCTATTGGTTAAGCGTAAGCCAATCAGGGCAAGTCTTGTATGGCTCGTCTATGTGCCCATGTGAGGAGTCGTGCTTCCTGCTAGCTAGCTAAATAAATTAAAAAAAAAAACATGGTAAGTGAAAAGTTGGATAAAATGTATTCGAGCGACATATTACTTTGAAAGCTCGGCGTTTTTACATAGTTAGCAGCCGTGCTAACGCTAAATGTAGAGCTAATTCCCGTCGGCCTCATCGAATGTAAACATCAGTCTGGACTTCTTAAAGCTCTCTGTCGTTGGAGAAATATATTGTAATATTACTAGGGATACCAGTCAGCTAACAGAGAGCCAGTTAGCTATTTGAGCAATTTGACAAGCAGCATTTCTTTAAATTAGATTTTGTGTCGTCTTCACAATAACCCCCACTCCTAAGAAGGTGGGAGACACAAATGCTGCCATGTATGTCGAATTTATAAGGGTGAACAGTGCTATGAGGTGTGTGTGTATATGTTTTCAAAACGTAAAAAGGGACTTTTACCCATATTGTAGTCTAGATGATGCCTTCTTGAAACGATTAGGTTGATTTTATTATTCTGACTTTGCAACCAGCTGCTAGAAGAAAACAGACAATAATAATCATACACCAAAGCCACGAGGAGGTTCTGTTCCTTTCATTATTCTGCATATTGCTACATGAGATGCTGTGGTGTGATGTTGGCAGCTTCGTCGAGAGGTGAGACAGAGGAGGGAGTACCTGTACAGGAAGGCGCAAGAGGACAGGCTCCGAACAATTGAGGAGAAGAAGGAGAAACTGAAGGGTGCCCTCGATGGTATGGATGGCGTGATGTGATGCAAGTAGTCAGTTGTGCAATAGATTAGATGTCAAATCCTGCTATGACACAAGCTGTTTTTTTTTCTCTCCTCAGAAAATCGTCTCCTTCCAACTGAGGTACGCAAAGACGCTCTGCAGCTACAGAAACTGCTGGAGTATGACGACGAAGGGGCAGAAGGCCAGTGCTACGTCTTGTTACTTCACAACAATGACCTGTCTGATGGTGCAGATTCATCTGCGTTCATCCCATTTTGTTCACCTTTGATTATTTTGTTCGTGCAGGTGTCAGCTCTCACATGGATGATGAGTACAAATGGGCTGGAGTCGAGGATCCTAAAGTTATGGTCACTACATCCAGAGACCCGAGCTCCAGGCTCAAAATGTTCTCCAAGGTCAGTCCCGTTTGTCTTGCTCTGTCAGGACAGCGATTGACTTAAAAGGTTGTGAGTCAGCAGGGATGGTGCCTGGAAATAATGTAGGACATGTCTGTGCCTCACTTTAAGCTGGTTTTTCAAGTGTCTCTCAGTAGGAACCTTAAATCTGCTGCAGCTTTTCTAGTTTTCTGTCCTTTTCTTTACAAACTCAAATATTTACTGTTTAACTGAATATTCTTCAGGATTTCAATGAACCAATATTTAAATGTATAATCATAGTTTCTGAAAACTGCTTCACACCTTGTTGCATGGACTCTCACAATTCCTCCTTCCAATTTCTTGCTTTTGCCCCAGAAACTCAGAAACATTGTTTTTTAGGTAACCCCATAATTTTTTAATTGGGATTAATTAGGATTATGCAGGTCGTTCCATGACTTTATTTTGTTGGTCTGTTATCTTTAAGACTACTGTACATGCTGTGTTTTTTGGACCGGGGGGTTTGTTATGTTCTTAGAAACAGCAATATCGGGTACAAATAGCAAAAATGGAGGTCATTTTTAATAAGTCATTTTCTTCAATTTTAAATTAATATCCTAGACAGTCCCTATAGATCATTTTCATCTAAAAATGCAAAAAAAGTAGTAGACAGGCTAAAAACATATATTGATATAATTAATAACTTAGTTTTAAATTGAGCTGTTCTTTAAAGGAAAACATATCATCACAGTCAGTAACAGCTAATTCTTAACAGGAAAAATCCTTAGGAATTTGCAGACTTCTAAATTTCCTGCTTTAAATGGATAACACAATAATAGAAGTTCATTCACCCACTCACAGAGGAGCCATAGCCTATCCCAGGATGCACTGCATGAAAGGGAGTGTGACACCTTTAATGAATTTTCACCATTTTACAATCAAGGGCATTTTAAAGGGCTAGTTCATAGTTTTTCAATTATGTCGTAGAACATCACTTGGCACTCCCAGTAAGTCATAACAAGGGGATTTCTTAGGGGGGGCTTAGTGGTGATGTGTGATAAAAGAACATATTTTTTGCCACAGGAGATAAAGCTGATGTTCCCTGGAGCCCAGCGCATGAACAGAGGAAACCACGAGATTGCTGCGCTGGTGCGAGCCTGCAAAGCCAACAATGTGACTGACCTGGTCATTGTGCACGAAACAAGAGGACAGCCAGGTGCGTCTGTTTTCACGCCACTCTCACCACTCCATTTTAAAGTCACCATATTTCATATTTAAAAGATCTTGACTGGTGTATTATTAAAAATGGTAGTGCGCAGTCATGTCATAAGTCATGTTAGAGGAACCACATAAAGACAAAAACTGTCTGGTGTCATTTCCTTAATCTTTTCTCAGAATTTGTGAGTTGTAGCAACTTGAGGGAGGAGTTCCAGCTTTTTTTTTTTTTACAGCAGACATTTTGGCACGTCATGTTAAGAAAAGCAAAAGTGTAACACTTATAACATTAATGATGGCCCTGTTGAATTGAAAAGCTCTGAGCCGTGAAAGTGAGGCTGCATGCACAACACCATAACCCTGAAAATAAAGCAAAGGGAATCTAGGGATGGGGGATAATAATAATTAAAGTGTATTGATAGTAATTTGTTAATATTGGTCATCCACCTGTGGTAGCCATGGCTTTAAAAGTATTCAATTATAAAACAAGCTTAAAACAGGATTTTAAAGTGCTTACATGCTGTAATCAGTTTAATACGAAAGTAAGTTTTTGTCTTTTTTTCCCCTGTATGTTTGCAGATGGCTTGGTGGTATGCCACCTGCCATTTGGACCCACAGCCTATTTCACACTTTACAACGTGGTAATGAGGCACGATGTTCCAGACATAGGCACCATGTCCGAGGCCTACCCACACCTCATTTTTCACAACTTCTCCTCACGGCTTGGCAAGAGGGTGAGTGTCATGCTGGACATGCACTGTACACATACCATGGATATTCTCTTTCACCCAGTTGTTTGTGCATACATCTAATTAAATCTGCTCCTGCAGGTATCGAATATCCTCAAGTATCTTTTTCCAGTGCCGAAAGAGGACAGTAGGCGTGTGATGACATTTTCCAACCAAGAGGACTTCATCTCTTTCAGGTCAGTGTGAAACTGCCCCGTCAATGAACTGTCATCCAGACTTTCTGCTATTCAAGGTCAACAGTAATAACATTAACAATCTTTCTTTTATAACAGACATCACACATACAAGAAAACAGACCATAAGAACATTGAGCTGACAGAAGTGGGACCCAGGTTTGAAATGAAATGTGAGTATGGATAGACAGACCTTATAGACCCATCCATTCCAGAGGTAGTTCTGGAACCTTGTAGCAGCAAATACTGTAATTGAGTCAGTGACAAATCATGTTTAGCAAGATCAAAATGTCAAAAATCTTTTGAAATACAGGTTTAGGAAGCATTCACCAGGTCTCTCAAAATTTCAAGTTGTATTTTTTTCTTTTCTTCTTTTTTTAATCAAAGTTCACAAATTTTGGACAATTATTACGTCATTGATCTATCTTCCTTAGAAGGAAGTATTTTAACTTAAGGGCGACTCCTGTATAAACCTGTGACTAACTTACTAGCCAACAAGATGCAACATGAAAATGTGGCTGTTTGAAAGACATATTTTCTGTTGTTCTTAGAGCTAGTCATAGTGTTTTCCCTTTCTGGGCGTTCAGACTGAGAACAGCCCAGTGTGTTGCTTCAGGTATAACCATGTAATACAACCCAGGAACTGAGGATTAAGGCATAGAAACATTAGTGCAAAAGCTTAAACACTGCTCCACAGTTTCTAATTAAGTTTGCAAAATAATCTTTTATTGTGAAATGTGTTGTTACACATAATTGATCATGAATAATGTGACTTTGTGTTGCACTTGAAGTTGGCAAGCGCTTTTTTTCCCTCTATTGACAGGAAGATTTAAAAAATTCACTCAAACTGGGGGCATCCCAACATACATCTGTCTATAGATGCGTATATCAAACGTTTAAAAAATGTGAACTATCCCTTTTAATCAAGTGTAAAAGCATTGGAAAGGTGATGTATATTACTTATTAAGTGCAATTTATGAACAAGAAAGAAAACTCACCAACATGGTAAAAAATTGTACACTACACATGTAATTTTAAAACATTTTCAGGATATTTTGAGTGGAAATCCTCTGTTCTGTGTCAAATTCCTTTTTGGATTTGTAAAATAAGTATGTGTTCTTCTCTTGTGTAGTGTACATGATCAAACTCGGCACACTGGAAAACGAGCGCACGGCGGATGTGGAGTGGCGTCACCATGCATACACACACACAGCCAAGAAAAGGAGGTTCCTGAGTGTACAATAAACTAATAAAGAATAAACCAACTGTTATCAAAAACCTTGTTTTTTGGACTGTTTTATAAAATGTTTTGAATAAAAACTGTGTAAAAAAGTTTTTAACCTACCAAAAATACTAAATTTAAGGCACAGGTTTCTCATAGTTAATCATTATGGCCACCATTAAAATGATTGTTATAAATAAAATTGCATCATAGCCATCATGAGTGACAGTGTGTTTCAAGTAATTTTTTATTAGGTTTTTTTTTTCAACCTGTTTAACAAAAACATAATGCATATTGTAACGTGTATTCAATATTTTTTCTTATTTTATAATAAAAAAAAGTCTGAGAACATCTTTGTTTGGTTGCCTACTGAAATAATAATATCAGGATGTATTCTTAGCACCCTGCAGTATTTGATAAAGAGATGAGGAAAGAAAAAATACATATATATATGTGTGTATGTATATGTATATATATGTGTATATATATATATATGTATATATATGTGTGTATATATATGTATATATATGTGTGTATGTATATGTATATATATGTGTATATATATATATATGTATATATATGTGTGTATATATATGTATATATGTGTATGTATGTATATATATATATATGTATATATGTATATATGTATATATATATATATATATGTATATATGTATATATATATATATATATATATATATATATATATATATATATATATATATATATATATATATATATATATATATATATATATATATATATATATATATATATGTATATATATATATGTATATATATATGTATATATGTATATATATATATATATATATGTATATATATGTATATATATATATATATGTATATATATGTATATATATATATATATATGTATATATATATATATATATGTATGTATATGTATATATATATATGTATGTATATATATATATGTATGTATATATATATATATATATATGTATATATATATATATGTATATGTATATATATATATATATGTATATATATATATATGTATATGTATATATATATATATGTATATATATATATGTATATATATATATATATATATATATATATATATATATATATATATATATATATATATATATATATATATATATATATATATATATCAGTGGAGATAGTAGTTGATTAAAACACCTACTCGACTCTCAGCCTTGCTGTGTACAACTGGTTCTGGCCAATGAAAAACGCGCAGCTGCGGGAGTTGACCAATGACGACGGAGCATTTCGGAGGTTTTTCCGCTTTCCCTCAAGTTCTAGTGACAGATCCGACTTCGGAATGAGAGAATTCAAGATGGCTGCTACAGGTAAGAGTTTAATTTATATCCAAACTGTATCACAGCAGATTGACGGCGGCGAAGGACGGGTTCGCTGTTACCCTCAGCTGTGTATACAGGCAGGTGTGTCGTGCTATTCTGTGCATGTCGATAGAGTAAGTCACTTTTCTTTGTATAAATATATACGATTTTGGAGAACAGCAAAAGTAGCTAACAAACTAACGCTCTGGTAAAACCCCCGAAGTCGGCTAACATTAGCTGGCTACGAGTTAGCATTTAAAGCTGCCCGAGTTAGCCAGATAATCTCCTCTCACACTCAAACTAGCGCTATCATCTAACTACTGCTTCAAGTCGAGCCCAAATTAATTATTAGAAGCTTTAAAACCTCCGTCCTATATTGTCATTGTGACACCACCTAACACTACCGTTTATTTACCTTTAAGTAGTCTGCTTTAGTCTTTAAGTGGCGCACCGAGGGAAACATGGCCTCCCCAAACTCAAAATGTCATATTAGACAGCAGGCAAATCCCATGCTAAGCTAACAGGCTAACGTCAGCTAGCATTTAGCACCATAGAAGTAGTAATTTAGCTGGTTGATGTGTTGCTGGTCTGCATGATAACTTCTGGGCTGTCAGCGCAGAATTTTGGCATTATTTTGAAGTCCCGGTCTACTCCGTTAAACCGGCGGCTACCTGGTTTTGGAGTAAATTAATAATAACTGTGTTAGCTTACAATAATCTTGGCTGTAAACGCCGTTAACGCTACGTACCGCTATATTACCGATATGAATATCCAGGTGTTGGTCTGGTCCCTCCTTTTACATCAGTACTGCCTGGTAATTATGTTCCCTGGTCGGGGTTAGTCTAGTCAGGTTATAGCTTTTACTGCCCATTAGCACGCATTTAACTCAGGGGGCTTCAGTGTGCCTGAATACAGCATCTTATGTCCTCTTGACACTAATCGGAAAAAAGTTAAAAAAAAAAAAAAAAAAAAACCTCTGGAAGAGGATCTTCGAGGATGGGTAGATGTTGTGTCTAATGACATAAATACAGTATGAAACAGGATAACAACATTACAATTAGGTGATGCAGGGATAGCTTGCTGTGGTTAGAAGATGCCTGTGATGAATGAGGATGAGTGCAGGTTAAAGTGAAGTGGTGTGCCTTCCTTTTTGTGCTTAGTTCAGACGTGTGCATTTTTGGTCATTTTTATTGTCTCCCATGTGACAAAGGATTTCTTTCAATGTGGAAATTATACACAACAAATTTGTGGAATTCGCTCTGTGTATCTGGCATTGTTTTTCGACTGAAGAAACACAGCATTTTCACTATTTGAAGATTTTAAATTGTCTTCTCTGCTTGCTCTCCAGCGGACTAGTGATTCTTGTTTTGCGCAATATGTATCTCAGTTCAGCCATCAACATTTTATAGGAGGTTTGCTTACCTTCTCTTCATACAGATAAGGCCACTGTTGAGAGAGCAAAAGTACATTCCTGCCCCTCCACATACACAACCATTGTTTATTTAATGTGGTGTATAAGTTGTCCCTTGAAACTGTGACTTAACTGGGTTCATCATAACTTTGTTTTTTATGAACAATGTGGCATTTGCACATTGTTGATACACTGCATATTTGCACTGTTGATGGAGAGAATTATAGATTTTTCTGATATGGAGATATTTCTACAGCTTTGTATTTCATATTGTGCATTTAAAAACTTGTCTTATGTTGAAGAGATGGTTATTTTATAATTGTGTCTGTTAGGAACATGTTTTGCACATTATCCTGGATTATTTCAGTTGATAGCTACTGTATGATCATAGTTTCTATGCTTCTTCCCTCACCAAGCAGATCCACTATATTTACACAGGTTATGTTTGTGTCCAAAGTGGAATATTCTATGTCTGTGTTGTTTACAGGTTCTAGATAAAGGGCTAAGTCTTCTGGATCCCACTGTGCATGAAGCTCTCCTGAGGTTGTGGTGTCTAACGCTGTATTCTCCAGCTCCTCCTGCCTCCCATCATGTCCTCCACCTCCTCCTCCTACTCCTCCTCGGGGGAGACCAGTCCGGAGGATGTACCCCGGGGTGGGGGCACCATCCGAGTCTACCTCCCCAACAAACAGAGGACAGTGGTGAGATGATTGGCTCTATACCGTTCTTCGTCATTGTTACAGCAGCTCTCGTTAGAAAGACAAATACGAGCATGCTGTAATTAAACTAATGACTGATAGTTGGCAATTACAGCCTCTGTGAAAGAGCTCTGCTATCACTGGTTGTTGTAAGTGTAATTACTCGCACAAAGTTTGACATCTTTCAGAGCTTGGCAGTGAGTAAGAAAGTGGCCAGTTGGTGTCAGGATTCACAGATGGTGCTGGCCGCAGTCTTTCCATTTGTTTGAGCTATAACTAATCAGACGCAGATATAATTTTTTCATATTCATATATGAATAATAGCTGTTAAATTGTCTCGTCATGGTGACATTCAGCTAAATTGTTACACAACAATTGCTCATCATAATTTGAATCATGTAGAAGACAGTGTGTTCTTATCCATATCTTTGTACAGCAGTAAGCCCTGTGTCCATGTCCAGTAAACCATAGCAAGACCTGCATACGTGTCCACTTTCTGTTTCTATAAGAAAAATCTGCTGGCAGAAGTTTGTTTTGGCAAAATGTGCCCTTTAAGGTACTATTGCAGACAATTCATTGTAAAAAAAAAAAAATCCTGCTAGAGGGACAACACAGCAACGCATCCATCCAATAGCCTCTTTCTTATAAAATGATGAATTAAGAAGCCAAGAGAATTTAACTGGCTGAAAGAAATCCTGCCAAACCAAAATGTGGCAGAGCTCTTCCATTTTTTTCTGCTTGGTTGTTTATGTGAAAAGAACAGAGGCGCAATACTTTGTACCAAGTCTGTTTTTTATATTTCAGTGTCAGAAATGTCCATGTATTTGCAAAAGATTGAGTGTGAGAATATCACCATGCAGCTAGCAGCTGTGTGGGTTATTGACATCCCACAATGTCATCTATAAAAGCTTTGTTGTGGTCAGAAAAGGAATGTAGTTTAGTAGTCTACAGGCAGAATGAGTGGCTGTCATTTTAGGATATCAGTACTTTCACTGTGCATCCTTGCTACCTGTGTTTACAGGGTCAGGTAATGTCATTTCAAAATCACACTTGTTTAAATAGTGTTTCCTGTTCTCAGGTGAATGTTCGCCAAGGACAAACTGTGCACGAGAGTCTTGATAAAGCACTCAAAGTGAGAGGCCTAAGCCAAGAGTGCTGTGCTGTATTTCGCCTTCTAGAAGGGTAAGTTTGCATTATTGTCCGCTGAATGTCCTCCCACACCGTGCAAGGATAATTGCATCCCTCATCGCCTCCATAAACAATCTGTGGCTCAGATCTACATTTCGCACACTGTGGTTTTTTGATTGAAGGCAAAGTATGGAGTTTGGATCAAATTCGGGTATTATACATGCTTAAATACACCAAGAAAATATACAGTAGGTTTGGGCTAATGTAAAAAAAATACCCTGATTGATATTAAGCCATGGACCAGACTGGTGATACCAGATTTGACCTTTTGAGTGTCACAAGTGAAGCATTGTACAACCACTCAACTTAGCATTTCTTATACTAAAGGACATCCTATGAAGTTTTGGTTGCATCATGAGGGAGTACTGAGGTGTTACATGGATGACTTTGATTTGATAACATTAAAAATGAATTTAGATTTGTTGTCCACTCCCTGAATCCAAAAAAAAAGCGAGAGCTATGGTATTCAAGTGAGGTTAAGAGTGGACAAAGGGAGCAAGCAGAGGTGGTGAAAACAAGGCTGCGAATTAGAGAAATAAAACTTTGTTTTGCCATTGTGTCACAGTGTTTATGTTCTGAAGTGAACATGATCATGTTGACACAGTCTTGCAGGAATGTGATGCATTAGTGTTTTTTGTTTAAATGCATCTTAAGCTGCACACTTCTTGCCATCTGCCCTGGCCTCTGCTCTACTTGAACAGACTGTTTGCATAAACTCAAACTGGTTTAAGGTCTTGCAGCAGACTGAACTGGCAAAACTGGAAACTGATCCAATCCTAATTGTTTGGTCCTAATGCTTTTTTTGTTCTGGTCTTTCTTTCTTTTTGTAATCAGGACTATCTTTTAAGCTTTATACATTGGTTTATATGCTTTGTAAGGTGACCTTGAGTGTAATGATGGGTGCCCACATTATGATTTATTATTATTTTTAAATGTATGTAGGCAATATGTTTTAAAGAGACATTGTTGAATTTATATATTTTTTGTTTTGGCCATCAATAATAACATTGTGCTCAGATGGGGCAAGAAACACAAGCAGAAAGTCAAGACCGTTTTCATCAAATGTGCCATTGCCTTTGGTAGCAGTTATTGTATGGAAAAGTGTGCTTTTAAACTTATATGTACAATCTTTATTCACCATTTAATTTTTTTTCTTTATCTTTATGTATTTGCCTATCCAGTCGTAAGAGACTGACTGACTGGGACACAGAGATCACTCCTCTGGTTGGAGAGGAACTTCTGGTCGAGGTCCTGGACGATATTCCCCTCACCATGCACAACTTTGTAAGTAAATGGTTCTTCCATGAAGTACTTCATATATTAACAGAATGGCAATCGATTAGGTCCATCTCCAAATCCACCATAAATTTGGGCTTTCTCCCTATTTCAAACCTAAAAACTCTTAAAGATTGCTGCTCCTAGAAGTGAATATTGTGGTTTTCCTTATTTCTGCAGGTACGGAAAACCTTCTTCAAGCTGGCTTACTGTGATTTTTGCCACAAGTTTCTTTTTAATGGCTTCAGATGTCAGACATGTGGCTACAAATTTCATCAGCACTGCAGTAGCAAGGTACCTACAGTGTGCGTGGACATGGACACAGTGAGCAAACGGTGAGTTGGAGAAGATGCATTCACAGTAGTCTACAATTTCAGAACCTAAAATGTTGTTTAAGATATATCTTTTAATATGATGAATTACAGCTACAGGGGGGAACTTTTGTCTTCCCCATTCTCTTAGAATTAATTAAAAAAAAATAGACAAAACTTTACATCATATACTTCCTTGTAGCCAACTCTGTCTGTTTTGTCTGTAAAATGATGGATAAATTGTTTTGAGCATCACACATGCATGTGAATCGACTCAGAATTTGATCTGATAACATTTGAGAGTCTAGACTAAGGTCTCAGGTCTTAACATGATTAATATATTTTTATTGACCGTGACCTGTCTGCTATCAGCAAAAAAGGTGTGGGTTGTATGAGTTAATCAGCTCAATGATGTCCTCAGATGTGAATGCAATCCACACATCATTAATTTCCATTTAACGTTATATTACAATTAATGATTAAATTAAACTAAGATTATAACAGCATGACATTAGTGAATGAGGGTCTATCTAAATCAGTACCGAGTAATTATTGTTACTATTATTTTTAAATCAGGTTTTCCAGTTTTGTGAATACTTTTAATCATTTTTCCTCTGAAAAGAGGCAAATGAGCCTCATGAATAAACATTCACACACAAACAAAATAAATATATAGATCAAAGATTAGAACATGATTATCATTTTGTAATAAATGTTTTTGGTTGATTATTCCCTATTGTATTGGCACTCGTATTTGTATACTTGTATCAATGATATGAGATATGAGTTCCTTTGCAAATTCATTGTTTTCTTTGCCATGTCTTGTCCCTTCCCTCTATGCTTTTTGTCTAGGTGTGATCCCCATCCCTGCACAGATGAGTACCCTCGGATATTATTGCCAGAAAATTCCCCATCACAGAGCAATATGGCCTTAACCCCAGAACCTCCTGGGTGAGTTCACATGCAAAATGGTTCTTATTCAACTGGAAAAAAGGCTGCATTTAATCTGCGAACCTGCCGTTCAGTTTCCAAGTTGTGACTATTTAATTTCATCACTCAGGATGGACATTCTGTCCCCGACCTCAGCCTTTCCCTTCCCCATGCCTGGTGGAGATGGCCAGTCTCTACAGAGACATCGCTCCACCTCCACTCCCAATGTTCATATGGTCAGCACAGTGGGCCCCGCTGGTGCTAGCATCATAGAGGTCGGTGTTTGCTGCTCGCTCCATGTCTTCAGCGGTTGCTGCTGTTACGAGAGGATCTGAAACTTATCATCTATTATCTGTAAAAGCAAATCTCCAGAGAGAAGAAACTTTAGAAAACTTGATAGCTGCTGTTAACCAAATGTTTAGGCTATTTTGTTTGCACAGTAAAAGGATGTTAGGATGTTTTTTAGAAGATTAAAGCAGTTAGTTGATATACAGAGAAACACCTATGTTAACCTGTGTATTGTTATAAAATATAAATATATTATTTTATCTATTCTCTATTTTTTTTTAGGAAGCACTAAAAATCAACAACATAATTGGTACGTTTCTATTTTTCATTTCCCTTTTCTTCTTTCATTTCAGAATTTGTATTTATTCGTAACTTCTCTAACTTTTGAGGGGCTCTCTTGTGTCTCAATTCTGCAGGTCCTGAGCCTTCACCGAAGCCCTCCACAAGCCCACCCTCCTCTCTTGGCTCTCCAGGGAGGAGACCACCCAAGTCCCCTTCAGATCACAAAGAGCGCAAGCCCTCTTCATCTGACGACAAAAAGAAAGTGGTATGTAGTGTTTTGGCTATCCTGGGACAATTTTCAAAAAGTTATTTTAAATGGTGACAGTATCCCTTTTTAAAAGGGCAAATGAACAATACAGGTACAGTACAATTAATGTGTTATTTTAGCACCGAGGGGGCTACAGGGACTCAAGTTACTACTGGGAGGTTCACTCTCGAGAAGTCAACATCCAAAAGAGAATAGGTGCTGGCTCGTTTGGAACTGTCTTCAAGGGCAAGTGGCACGGAGATGTGGCAATAAAGATCCTTAAAGTCACAGAGCCGACGCCTGAGCAGTTACAGGCCTTCAAAAATGAAATGCAAGTCTTACGGTGAGTAATGTAGTCTGTTTTTATTTTATTATTTTTGAACCATGAGAAAGATTTGAAACACCAATTAGGCAAATAATATATCAGGATAACTAATATACAAACTGATCAACACCTAAGAACGCACCTTCCAACGCCGCCAACGTCTTTTCACTGCAGGAAGACTCGCCACGTCAACATCCTGCTGTTCATGGGTTACATGACTAAACCCAACTTTGCAATCATCACACAGTGGTGTGAAGGCAGCAGCCTGTACCGCCATCTGCATGTCACCGACAGCAAGTTTGACACTATGCGGCGCATCGATGTGGCCAGACAGACTGCACAGGGCATGGAGTAAGGCTTGCTATTACATTCTTTTTAACCAGTACCTCTTGGTCATGAACTCAGCACCGATGCCCTTTACGAAGTACTGGACAATTGAGAGCTCTGTGGATGCTCTGCATTTCCTATACACAGTTAGGTGGTGTAAAAATGTATATTAGTCTAGTAAACATTTCAGAGATTAAACAAATTCTTGTATTTTTTCAAAATTAAAACCGGTTTTAAAGGGAACGTAGATCTGTGTCTGTAATAAATACTTCAAACTGTTTAACTAACTTATAGCCAATACAGAGGGCAGCATTTTAGGGGCATTGCATTAATGGCATTAAATTTAAACAATTGTTTCAAAGATCTGTGTTTATTGTATTGCATTCATGGCGACTTTCTAAAATTGAAAAAGATGCAATAAGTGGAGTTGAAAAAAAGTAACGTGGTGCTGCAGCATTTCCAGAGATGAAATTAATGATCTAATGTCTTCTTCCTTTCAGTTATCTTCATGCAAAGAACATAATTCATCGAGATCTGAAATCAAACAGTATCCTTTTATGGTCCGGTGGTAGGTTTGTACTGCCGACTGTGTGTTTAAACTCCTAATGTATTCGAACTTGATTCTGATGAAGATTCTACCAATAACCACAAGAGATAAATCTGACATCATGATCTGTAACTAGCACGCAGTTAAACCACAAACATGAGTCACAACCTTTGAATAAACATGCATGTACAACACAGATCATGACTGTGGCTTTCAGGTTTGTACTCAGGTCTGTTCATCATAAGTGTGTCGGGGGTGATGCTGGGAGAAGTGTGTAAAATAACACAAATGTAGTCTCTCGGTTACTAGACTAAATAACTATAAAGACTTTACAGACCATTCCACCACTTACAACCTTATTTAGTATTTTAATGTAACAGTAAGTATATTTTTAGTCACTTGATCACCTTCTTGTTTGTAAACACAAAATGTTTTCTTGTTGGATAAATAATACGAATATATAATATGTATACTGGCTGTTGTATTATTTCCTGAGCTCTGCTGCTAGATATTTTTCTCCATGAGGCCTGGACTGTTAAGATCGGTGACTTTGGCTTGGCCACAGTGAAATCTCGGTGGAGCGGCTCTCAACAGGTAGAACAACCTAGCGGATCTATACTCTGGATGGTAAGCCTCTCTTATCCTGAAAATTATGATGTCCTCCATCTGATAATTGTGGTTATTATAAAAATAAACATTTGAAATGCACCTTAATCTTTACATTTTTATTAAAGTTAGAAATGGACAGTACAACTTCTTATTGTTCTTTTGAACACACTTCTGAATGTACCTTTATCCATATCTACTCATCTCACATGTTCTGTTCGTTGGGAGGAGACAAACGGGTTATATTTAGGAACAGTAATGTTTAACATGTAATTAGATATGTAGATTGTAGCTTTTGGTCATTACCCTGCCTTTTTTTTTCCACTCTCTCTTGCCCCAAGGCTCCTGAGGTGATCCGAATGCAGGACAGCAACCCATATACATTCCAGTCTGATGTATACGGCTACGGAGTGGTGCTGTTTGAGCTGATGTCAGGGAATCTGCCTTACTCGAATATCAACAACAGAGACCAGGTTACACGACTCATATTTTGTGTAAACACAACACCGACCTAGTCTAAAGTAACGTGTCCATGTAATCGCTCTGATAATGTGACTGGCTGCTACCTAGAGCTGGCTTGATACTGTGTTCTGCTCAATCTAATACACCATTGTGTGTGTGGGTGGGTGGGTTGGTGAATGTGTTGTTAACAAGTACACATTCTTTCCTCTTTATATCAATGTCTTCATCAGATTGCAATTTTGGGGAGTTTTTAAAGTATTATTCTAATATCCACCAAGTAGAGATGCACGGTTGGCACGATTCCGCTGCTGAATCGTGGCTCGAGTAGATGGAGTGACAAAAATATGTTAGTTAAATTTGTGTGGGTGGTGGTTTAACCAAACAAAATAAAAAAAATATGTACACTTTACTTTCATCCAAGCACACTTTCGTATAATCCAGTTTTCATAGACCTAAAAAGAAATGGCAGGTACAGTTTTGAAAACACAATACAAATACATCAACTACTCAACAGCTGGATTGACATAGATCACATGGATTTTCACCATCTTTATCAAATGAAAACTTTTATACCAGATGAAACATTTCAATCTGTATATTACGTTAAGTTAGGAACCCTGTTCCCTGACATCAATCACAGTTCAGATGTCATTTACCTGATACCTGCTTTGTTTTATTCTTTAGATAATCTTCATGGTTGGACGTGGTTACTTGTCTCCAGACCTCAGTAAGCTGTATAGTACCTCACCCAAGTCAATGAAAAGGCTGATCGTCGACTGCCTGAAGTTCAAACGTGATGAGCGACCCCTGTTTCCACAGGTGAGCAATCGAAAAGTTCTGTGTGTGTTGGAATATTTCACACTAAATTCGTAACAGATTTATACCAGACCAGGTGGTGCCAGGTTGACCCCACCTGTATTTAAACACCATACATCTCATATTGACAATCACACACTGGCAAACTTGTCCCTTTTTTCGCTACATTTAACTTTATGTCAATCAACCAATCAAGGGTAGTTTATGCGAGTAGGGAATTTGGCCACTTTTTTTCTGTATGTTATCATCTTTGTCAATAATCCAGAGCAATGAATATTATTCTTTTCCTTCATCAGATCCTGGTAGCCATTGAGCAGGTTCAAGACCTGCTGCCAAAAATCGAGCGGAGCCGCTCTGAGCCCTCACTCCATCGGGCTGTCCACGCTGAGGACCTGAACCCTCTTCTGTTCCACACCACGAGGCTGATGCCCCTCTAAGCCAGCAGCACTGGGCAGAAAGGCAGTAACCCTGTAGTCCAAAATCCAGTGCATTCCCGTGCCTCCGAGAGGCTACAGCAGGCTGTCCTGACAGACCGTGACCCCCCCCCTCCCAACCCGCTCCTCGCCCTGCACAGCCACAGAGCTGCAGCACTCAGTAACAAACTGCAGAAATAACCAGAACGTTTAGTGTTTTCTTTTATAAAAGTGGCAAAGATCTGCTTATTAGGTGAAATGATTGTCTACTGTATCTGTAAATGTGTGAGAAGCCCTCTGATTTTCGCTGGTCGACAATGTTGGTTTGGTAAAATCACTCAAATTGGCTTCAGATAGTCTGGCCAACGAAATCTTTTGCAGACCACTGCAAAGCTGCATCACCCATTTTTCGATAGTGAAATTGTTTTTGCATTGAACTTTTTTGAGGAGCGCTGTAATCACAAGAAAAAATTTCAAGCAGCCATTACTGAGGCTGCTGGTTCAGGTCACCTGATCAGCTTACATACTTCAAAGCCCCCTTCATTTAAAGCTAGTGATTTGAAAGCAAACTAATGGAATGTTTGACACTGTCTCACAGGGAATCTCTGCTATACACTATGTTTGATGCTTCACTTCGATTCAGTGCTTCACTTCTGAAATTAAGAGGAGACAAAGAGAAATGGAATTAAGTGCCCTTGCAAATTTTTTTTTTTTACCAATATATGTTGGCAGAGGAAGTGAAATCTCAAACTAGTGGAAGCTTGGAATAGATTGGCAAGTTCACACACTGAACTCTGCAAAAAGATTCTGAAAAAAATAAAGTCTGTTATCTTGGTTAAAGAGTGACCGCCTTGACAGCCGAGTGGTAAAAATGACTTCTTTTTTCCCTCTTCCACCAAATGATACGACTTGAGAATTACTTATCTTGTCCAGATAGATGTGACTTGGAATGACAGAGTTTGTCTTGGAAGCAAAATAGTGTTTGATGTGTGGAAGTTGAACAGCGGACCCAACACAACTTGGTGGCAGCCTGGCTTTATATCCAAATACACATTTGTCTATGAGGGGCATTTTAAATGGCTTAGCCCTTTTTAGTCTTGCATTTTATTGATTGGGAACCAAGTTGAACTGGTTTCACTACTCTTATATATGCCCATCTTTACAATACTGTCAACTCCTGGGGAAAATAATTGTTTGACTCCACTGCTTTCCCCTTTTTTCAACTTCTCATCTTTGAAACAGCTGTAACATCATCATCACACGACACTAACACTCACAGAATATGAATGTTAAATGCAGATATGAATATCCAGAAATTTCAGATTTAAGGGCTCTCATTATATGATCTTGATCATTTTTACAACCGGAAAACACTGATGGGGTTATGCGAATTGGCTTGTATTTATCACTCTACCTTGAATACACATTTGCAGACACGTCTTGTAGCGCTGAGCAGATTGCTTCAGATTCAAGGAGCTCTGCAGGCGTTCTATTCCACGGATACATTTTCACTAGTTCAATACCAGACTGGCTTTTTTTTTAATTATTAAACTGTCCCTTTTTAGCCTAATGAGGATCTGGCAGACCTTTTTTAGTAAGTTGCAGTCTTAATATAAACGGTTAATTGTATTGCTGCTACATAGAGACTTTTCTGTTCAGTTTTTTTGTGCTAACGCCTCGGAACCTACTGGGACATGAGTGCAGTTCCCTATATTAAGTTCTGTGCAGTCTAGTCTTAAAGGTTTTTCTTCAAGCTCCTGAACACTGCACTGGTGTCAGCTCGGGTCCATATTTCACACACGCGCACACTCAGCCCTGTAGCCGTTAGGGATGCATTGACACTGTGAGTAAGTTGGTTGATGGGATGCTTTAATTCAGACAGACTGTGCAAGAAGTGTATGTTTTGTTTGTTTGTACTTGAATGAGGGTTCAGTGCGGCAAATGTTGATTTCTTCTCCAAATGACCACCCTCTGTACCACTGCTCTGATATCTCAAAGAATTCAATGTCTATTAGAGATCAGTTTTGGTTTTTGTCAGTGCACATCATGCAGAACAGAGGTGGCCAACCCTGCTGCTGCCTGCCCTGCATGTTTTAAAGGATCTCCACCTTCAAACACCTCTGATTCTATTTATCAACTTTCTCATTATCAACGACTTTAGCTGCTTGATAAAGAGTTGATAATTAGTATTGCGTGTGTTTGGGCGTGGAGGTTCCTCAAGCCGGCAGCAGCTGTCCTGGAGCAGGATTAGCCACCTTGGTGCTGGAATAAAAGAAAGTGGTTAAGGGGGGGGGGGAACTGAACATACAACAAAAGTTTTACACGTCTAATGTTTCTTGGCCCAAACTCGTCCGTCCGTACACGCCCCTTCACCTCGCGCAGTGACTCACCTATAAATCACCACGAGCTGCTGCTGTCTCTTCACCACCATCAGCTCCCGAGGTTCCTTTAGTCCAGGACTGTATTTGACCCGCGTGGTTCTACACTCAGGACACATCTAGAGCCTTGTGATGCATTAGGATTCCAGTGGGTTGTGGATGCGTGCTAGCTTTTGGCAGAAAAGTTCCGTAAAGGGCACAGCTGTAGAAATCCCATCCTAAGTACCGATGGTGGGTCTGTAATGGTGTGTGGTACTCTCCATTGTCACAGCCGCACTACGAGCACAGGTTGTCATTGAGGAGGCCGTTGACACCTGGGCTGACATCACAGTGTTCCTTACATGTTGAGCCTGACTACATGTGTGCCTTCGCTGACGGCGGCGTAGTCACGCGCGAAACGCTGCTCCTATCGAGAGCAAAACGCATCATGGGCTTTAGAAACCTCGTCCCATATAAAAGCACAATTCAGTAATGTGGAATCATCAGAAGTTTGCGGGACAGAGAGAATTTGTGATCATGTCTCCGTTACTTGAACCAACTTCAGCTTCTCCTGTGCTCTGTGACACTAGTGGAAAGTACTGTATTTCTAGAAAGCCTTTCTAATAGAATTAATCTACTTTGTGTTCATGTTTTTTTTTCTTTTTTTGTAGAAAGTGACATGGCAGAAAGTTGCGCCCCCCCTTTATTTTTCATGGAATGGATATAAAAGCCATATTTGTTCAATAATGTTGTTTTACACAAAATCTGCAACCAGACAGGAAACTGTAAGGTCCTGTGCTGTTGACCACTTGCTCCGGGACACATAATTGGCAGAAAAATAGCTGAATTAATATGGTTGATTTGTGGAGAGAAATATCATTTGTTGGTATAGTTTATGTTGGCAGCATTTAAAAAAAAAAAAAAAAAGTCTTCCAACTAGTTTGGTGGAAACAGCTGCTGATTGAAGGAAGTGAAACACTTCCCTCCATATTTTCTTTCACACAGACCACTTTTTTCGTGACTGGTCTAGTCTCCCCTACCCCATCCCTGTGTTTTTAACTTACGATCGATGTAAGTTACCGTCTGTTCAGATCTGTTCTTCATGAACGTTAGTCACTCTGCTCATTTACCTTCATCGGGCGGGCCTGCTCTCATGCATAAATAGTCATCGAGGAAGGTTGGCTTCATGATGCGAATGAGCCTTTCTTTTTTGTGTGTGTGTCTGTGTGCGTGAAACGTGAGTGAACGAGCAGCGACGGCGGTGGTGCGTTGGGGCGGCGTTTTTCTGTGAACTGGCTTCTCTGTATATATCTGATGTGACAGTCGTCACTGAACAAAAAAGCAGACGGCAGATATGAGATGTTTTAACCTTGATATTTTAATGTTGTGAAAATAGGGGCTGGGTACCCTAACTGTTCATTCCAGTTATATCGGTGGATCGTGGAGGGCTGGGCGGGAATGGGGGGGCATAGATTTGTCCAGCGTGGGGTTGCTTTTTTTTTTTTTTGGTGCGCACCAGGGTAGGGTTTTTTTTTTTTGTCTATATTTATTGATATCTTTGCAGATGTTGTCTGGTTGTGCGCGGCTCTTTGAAGCCGAAGTCTCTTGTTACTGAGCGAGTCCTCTCTCTGCAACGTTCACGTCACCGTCAGGCTCTGATCTAACCAGATTTTTTTTTTTCTTTTTTTAATAGACACGGTACTGTCTGCTGTCTCCAAACGACCTTTATTCTGATACTGTCTTGCTGGGGGCATTCGTAACTTGCATTTTTTTCTTTGAGCACAAACTAGGTATCAACATTTGTTTTAGCAACAGTTTCTTCATAGGGTTTCACTACGATAGCATTTGTTAATGGCAACACTTCAAAAATACTGTAAACGTAGTCGGTGCAGTGCTGTTGAACTGCAGCCTGTCCTTTTTGATATTTAAATGTAGTTTATGTAAGTGTTGCTGAATGAAACAAGCCCATCTTTTTCTAAATGAGCTGCTTTTTGTAACTTTCAGCAATAGCACAGACAGATTTTTTTTTTTACAAATTTCCATAATCCCAAATCAGCAGTGCTTTACAATAATGTTGGACCAGGATTCCTGTGATTTGCCACTGTAGTGGAGGACTCTATTTCATGTCTAGAGAGGATGTTGATGTATCGTTGGTTCAGCCTTGTGGTAACAGTGGACGATGTTCATCTAGGATCTGAAGGAGGGAACAAGTGCCACGGTTACTGGAAATCCCAACATGAAATGGACCTGAACGGCTGGATGACACATAAAGATACTGTGCTGCCTCTGGGGTTTCACAGCGGCTTCATAGACAACAGCTGCTTCTTTCAGAGAAGAAGTGATGATGATGATGATCAGAGAGCTGTATCAGAGTAGGATTTTTTTTTTTTTTTGGTCTTTTCATATCTGTAGGTGAATTGCAATACTTGTTAATAGTTTCTGAGGTGTCAGGGGTGTGCAGTTTGCAATAAATGGTATATTCTGCTGTGTACAGTTACATTTTTTTTTTAATTACAAAAATTGTACTTGTTTCTATTTTTTGTGTGATGGTTTCAAAAAGAACAAAATTATTTTAAAGTGTAAAGGAAATCTTAGTATTTTTTTAGTTTTTTTTTTTTGTCTTAAATAATTGATGCAGGATTTATTCTTTAAATAAATAAATTCATCTGTATTACTCTGTTGTTTTGCCACTTCTTTAAGTCCTTCTTTCTGTTTCTCCAAAGATCCTTTTTATTTCCCCCTTTTTACTACAGTGTAGAAAGATTTAGATTCGTGTCGATATAGGAAGAACTTCTCGCTGCCTCTCGATAAGAAAGAAGTTTGTTTTTAGAGGAACCAGCTAGTGGTAGGCCAGTGTCAAAAGAGGAAGTGGTTTTATTTTCAGCTCCACCGCCACACGTCTGTAAGCTGTAAACTAGAAGCGTGACATACTGATCACCTGACAACACACACACACACACACACACACACACACACACACACAGCCAAAATGGAGCCTACAGGTTTATTCGAAACCAAACTTTATTTGGTAGATTTTTCGATTTCCAAAAAATTGTCAGTGAAAAGTTATGGTAGGAATGTTAACAGTAAATGCATTTCATTTATTCTCTTTTTGAACAATATACAATGTTGAGCAAAATTACATAAGGTTAAAAGCAAAGTTCATCTTTTATTTAACACAACTCAGACTCAAATAGCATTTTATACTGAGCTCACTATTCCAACTGGCCAACATAAAAATGGGGGGAAAAAAGAACTGTACAACACACAAATGATTTAACAAAAGTAGGAAGATTAAAACATACGGCCTATAATTTGTAGCCCAGTCCAGACCTACTGATGTGGCAGAAAAGTGTCATGGCGAAACACATTCCCAATACCTGTTAAAAAAACAAAAAAAAAGAAATACAATATAAAATGTTTCCTGATGTTTGTCACAGAAAACGGCATCCATCCATCCTCATAGATGTAATTTGAATGTTTGTAAAATTATTTAGGTTAATATTCTTTTTTTCCTCATATAACCCTTTAAGCTAAATTTAAATTCAGGCTGTTAAGTTGCAAATATTTGGTAAGATAACCTTGTATCATCATGGCCACCCCTTCCTCTGCAGGAACATGTTTTATGGAGAAGTTCAATAAAAAAAAAACCTTTGTAAATTTAAGAGCAACATCATCTTAGACTCCGTCGTTGGCTTACCTCTATGATGCAGAGCACGATGACAGAAATCCCGGTGGTGAGGAAATTTTCAGTGAACCATGTCTCCAGAGCTTTCAAACAACCCTCTTTGTACTGCGGCTTTTTGGGGTCACATTTCCCTGATATGCAGCAAGATTTTGGCACATTTTTTCCCCAGTCGGACGCATTATTGACTCCACAGCACTCGAACTGAAACAAATCAGATATTTTATCACACACGTGTGTATATATATATATATATATATATATATATAGAGAGAGAGAGAGAGGGGGAGGGATTGCCAAAAGTTCTAACATATTGATAATAAATATTAAGCAAAAATACGTGTATGTACCTCATAATAGATAGGATTGTTAGTAAACTGTAAATAAATAAACTCATGAATATAAAAAATAGAATAAGTACAGAGGTCATATATGTACATTTATTGATTACCCCAGGTTAATTTTGCTTATTGTTTTTGTTAACATGTATATACATTTTGAGATTTTTTTTTTTTTAATTATGTTTCTACGTCATTTTACTATCTTAAATATGTAATAATAGAAAATGTGATTGTTGCCATTCAGCAACACAGAATCGCCTGGAATTGGTAGCATCTTGTGTTGAGTTATAGGGTTAAAATTTTCCAAAAGCACATTGTTAAATTAACGGACTCAGGCTCCACATCCATGTAGAATAATATATTTATATTTTCAGATGCATCAATTTGACAGAAACAAGTTTGAATGTTAGTTGTAGTGAGGCTATTTGCAATCATGTTGATGTACATACTGTAGTAATGCACTTTGTGAGGCTTTTCCATATTGTGGTTCATAATATTTGACACATTTCTCAATTTTATATGGTATTACAATGTTACTACACTGTTATTACACAGTTATTACAATTTAAAACAACTGTTTTACATAATTTTTTTCCCCACAGTGGTATAGTTTTGCCATATAGCAACAAACACAAAAAACCAGACAGACAGACAGACAGACAGACAGACAGATACTCACGTTGTTCTGTAGCACATCCCACTCACTGAGTGTTGTTGAGTTCTTTTCTTTTGCTTCTTTCAAACCCTGGTTCAGATCTTCCTTCAGCCACTTAGTGATCTAAACAGCGATGTGACATCTTTAGATTCTTCCCATTGGCTGTTAAATGATGGTGATGTACTATGCGAGTACCAAGGGACATGACGCCTACCTTGTCCTCGTGCATGAGGAGAAGACACGCAGCAGCCAGCTCCACCAGCATCAGGAGGAACAGCAGCAGGAAAAACTGTCAATGCAAACACAGTTTTATTAAAGTTTTCTCGTTTTTTTAAATTCATATGAAAATAGCACCTGATACAGAAATGAAAAAAGAGTACTTCATCTTGTCTGTTACTCAGTAATGAGTATTAATTGCTGGGGATCAGATGGGGCAAAATTTGAAAGAGTCCACAAACAACATAAAACACAAATTCCATGAGAGAAAATCAGAATGAATTGCACGGAGCTGCCAAGTGTCGTGCAGACCTTGACTCTCACACAATTTCATTGTTCACACATTCTTATGCCACACGTCCATTTTCTCACACAGCAAATAAAAATAAGACGAGACAAGATCAACAGTGAGTTGTTCAGACCATCAGAGGGAAAGCTAGAATATATTTTATACACATCAGGGCTGCATTGTTTGGTTCATGAAATTGTGTAAAATGTTGATCACCGTTATCCTAAGCCGAAAAGAAAAATGTCTTTAAAGATCATCAGTTTATAATAAAAATATTATAGAAGACCAATAAGAAAATACCAGTTTCTACCATTTCAGGCTATTTAAGGTATTTCTATAAATATAATTGCAAATATCATATATTTATTACTCTGGTAATCATTTCCTGTCCCGATCCACCCAATTATATCCTGTAATACAACTGATGTATCATCAATGCAAATCCAAATAACACAAATTAGCAAAAAAAAAAAAAAAAAAACACTGTTGGCTCATAAAGTCGGGAGACAAATAATGATCATTTTATTACAAAAATACGTTGTGTATAGTAACTATAATGTGTGTGCAATGTGTTTCACGTGTTTCTTTCACTTTGTTCACATTGTTAGCATCTTGATGCAAAACTGGAAGTTATTTAAAGCACCAGGATGTACTTTAAGTAATGGTGGTAAAAATGACTGCAACCCATATGTGAGAGAAATCATGATCGCACATTGACACATGCTTTTTATGAACTTGCAGATAGCTGTGGTTGTTTTGGGTTTTGAGATGTCCGTCACTCAGCGTTCTGTATAATTTTAGAAATTACACTTTACAAAAGAGATGCAACATAAGTACGCCTCATCACTTTGTAAAAAATCAGCAAAGTGGAACTACTTTATATACAACAAAAAGTCCCTTTTGTATGAGGTGAATGTCAGTTTCAGTTTCAGGAGAATCCCAAACCATCCACTGTAAAACCGCTACCTTAAAATGTACGACTACTAATTAGCAGCAATTTTCCAGAAAGTTACCGTAATTATTTTTTCAGTAAAATTACTGTACTTCTGTTTACAGTCTTGAGACTTGACTGTAAAGCAAAAAAAAATATATAATATAATATTAAATGTAATGTAATACAATAGCTCTTTGACCCCTGTGATTTCTACAGTGATACTTAAACTACTGTAATTTATCATAGAATATACAGCAATTTACTGTGATAACCATTTACAGTAACATTACACAGCAAATAACTGTGAATTTCACAGAAATGTTTTACTGTGTAATGTAGTGTAAGAAATACTGTAAATAAGTAATGTGAGTCGGTGTGAATAACTAATGTGGGATTTAATGAGAATATGTGCAAAAATCATTTTTTTTCTAAATTATTCTTTTTTTATCTTCTTGTGAGACCTTCGGGAACTAAAAGATTAAAGTGATGTGTATCCTGTTGAAAAATCGTATAGATTTTTATTCTGACTGTGTTATATCTAGCCATAATCAGAATTGTCTAACCAAAGTTTGCTCTTCAACTAAAGTGCATCCTTGAAGGATTCAAGGGGTCAATAGTAAAGAAATGTGAACCATTCAAGATCTGAATATTTTGGAATCAATATTCCCATTATGTTATGTTATGTTATGTTATCTTATGTTATTATATATTTCATGTTCAGGCTATGAAAGGGGTAAAATAACACTTTTAATGTACAAACCATGTGACATAGTGAACTGTTTGTAATGTATAGAGAATCAAGCCTGAATTTCAGATCAGAATTTCACCAGAAAAGCCTTTTCCCACCAATCAAGGAAAAAGTGAAATGTCACAGACAAGCATTATTATAGGCTACAAAAATAGACAATTTAATCTAATGCAACAAATGCAGTGCCCATGGGAAGTGTGTATTCCAAATGAGAGTGTGATGGACTGTTACATATATACTGTTAATGGACAAATTGTACATTGGGTAAGACATGGGCATACTTACATAAAATACAGTTGTTAAATAAAAAGGCTACAATTTATGTTCAAAGTTCAGCTGTCGTTCTACACATCAGTTTAAAAGGGTTTTATACGCCAATTAAAACTGGACTTATAGTAAATCTTTTACTATAAGTCTTTTTCTGTATAGTGTAACAACCTCAACTGAGTTTAGGTCCAGATTCTGTTTTGTCAGATGATAGTGCTTGGATTTCTTGAGGGTCTGGGAAGGCATCTTGGAGTAAGATGTGTTAGCATGAGGAATAAAGTGCAGCTAACCTGGCTATCGTCTTAGCGTGTGGTTTTTGAGAGATCTTTTAATACTTTAGTTACTTTGGCTGCACGATCAATGCAGGAAGAAACAGGATAACAGAGCTTTGAATTGAAATTAAAGTGCTGGAAAGCAACATGAGAAGGAGCTGTGATACAGAACTTTACACTGTGACTAAGGTGCTGCTGCAGAATTACACTGTGATATGTTTTTTACTGATAATAATGATGATAATAATACAAACAAAGACAATGCTTAGAATAGAGCATGGAGACCATCCTTCTTTATTCATATATATGCATATATATGTGTGTGTGTGTGTGTGTGTGTGTGTGTGTGTGTGTGTGGTACCGTCAAGAGGATGCAGCGGTTCTCCTTCAGGGCACCCAGGAAGCCCAGGAAGGACACGCAGGTGATGATGATGCCGCTGATCAACAGCATGTTGGACATGCTGAAGCTGGCCAGTGACGGGGTGAGTGCCGCCAACTTGAAGTTCACCGTCAGGTAGATGCCGATGCCCAGCACCGCTACACCAGACATCTGCACACGACACGGCCATCAGCTTCATGCTATACACACCAAAACCCTCAAATACAGTTCATTCATTGCTCAAAGAACTTTCACTGCAGTAACTATGCAGTTTACAAAAGGTCATGTCAATGGTCCAGTGATCAGTTTTTGGGGGTCATCTCGTGGCTGGTGTAGAAACAGGGAAGTAGAGCTGCTCCCTGTGTAGATATAAATGGCTCAATCTAATAATAAAAATAATATTCATGGTAAAAACACATGGATTCTCATTTTGATTTAATACTATTGTAATTAAAATGTAATACTTTTGAATATAATATTCCATGTCTGCCACCTCTGTTCCACTAAATGCTGGTATAAATGCCACTATAATTTACATGCTGTACCTTTAAATTTGTATGGCTTAGACTTTTGTAAATAAATTCTATAGATTTTTAAGGACCTACATTAATACTTACATACTAAATTTCAAAATGCCAACAGCCCATATTAAGAATACATTTTGCCTTTGAAGCTGTAAGGACTTCGATAAAAGTTGTAATGTCTCAATGATACAGTTACCACCCACCCCTCTATTCTCTACCATTCAAATCAGCCAATCAGAAGAGAGGCCTATTAGTATTAACGACATAGATACACATGACCTTAAAGCCTTGAAGATGCAATGTAAAACTATGATATATATGATGATGTTCACTTTCTCAAAACCACAAATATATCTTGTTAGTGATGTCACAACTTCAAATAAGACCCAGGAAAAGTGTACAATATGGGACCTTTACCTTCCAGTCCTGAACCAGTTCATTTTCCTGAAACCAAATTACATTAACTAAAATAAAGAAAAAATCCTGAAACAATCAAAATGATTTCTGAATGTAATAGGATGTTACCTCAAAATTAAACTTAAAATAAAATTAATTTAATTAAATTATAAAGGACATGTTTTGCCCCCTGTCAGGTGTCCATATGAACATGGAAACTTGTTTTTCTTGCTGGACTCATTCCTCATGTTCATTATATTAGATATTAGATTTGTCAATTAGTTGATAACTGCTACATTAATCTCTCTTCTCAAATCTGATTAGTTTCTGGTTTCTTTAGTCTTTAGTCTATTTACAATAATTTATAAACCAAACAACTTATCAATTCATAGCTTCAATAATGGATAGTTGATAGATTATTCAACTATTAAAACAGCTGTTAGATGCAGCCCTGCTCACAATGTAAGTGATGGGGGACTAAATCACAGTCCTCTTTCTGTCCAAAATTTATGTAAAGATGTTAATCTGGAGCGAAAAATGGTGTCTTTAGCATGAATTGAATCAACAAATCTTTCAATATTATAGTCTGTTAAGTGCCAAAGTCCCTTATATTGTTACTATAAAAGTGTGAGAAAATACAAATATGTCAGATACTAATTCAGCTCATGCAGTAGAAGATACTTTAAACTTACACTGGAAGCACATTTGAAGGAGATCTTTTAAAAGCCAGTATGAACAGGAGGAATAATTACAGCCTGGAAAAGCTCATGCATACAGACACTTGAAAAGTTGTGAACATTAAGTTCAGCCCATGAGACCGAATGAATGAGAAATACTTACAAAACATAAGAAGTTGGCGACACACATGGTGTATTTCAAACACTTGAGGCAGCCTTGAGCCATCCTGTAACCTCTGATCACAACCTGCAACAAAGAAAATGAGCAAATGTCATTTTGTTTGTGTGTGTGGGTGTGTGTGTGTGTGTGTGTGTGTGTGCGTGGGTGCGTGTGTGTATGGTAATGCTGACATAACATCATAGTCACACTGCAGAGAAGTAATGGTGACACATCCCACTTCCTGTGAGCTCTGTTCCTCTCAGTTTATTCTCAGTAAAAAACTGACTGTCAAATACATTTTGTTCATGGGCATGTTGCCAAATGACATCACTGAAAATACCAATGTTAATTAATACTAAAAATCCCCATTGTGACTATCACCAAAATACACAGCTCACACATAGATTTAAACACTAATTTGTGTTTACTGTAGAAAGTTATTAAGAAAGATGCCTCAACGATTATATATGATATATTTTTTTACACAATTTATACCTATAGTTCAAAACCTTGCCATGTGGAATTTTTAATCCATTATAAATTTAAAATATGCAAAAAAAAACTACCAAAAGTATTATCTGTATGTAACAGCAACACATTTCTATATAATGAAGAGAAATCTACCGCTGGTGTATTATCATCTTTAAAACACTCCAAAGTAAACTAACTAAAAAGTTTAAAGATCTTGTTTAGATACTCAAAAAACAGAATAAAAAGAAGATAAGAAACAGTATTCAGTTCTTACCTTTTTTTTGTCAGAATTGTCAGCTTTCTTATTGTCCGTGAACTTTGCTGCTGTGCTCACTTCCTCTTATAATGCTGTGGACCGGAGCTGCGTAGGGCTTTTAGCTTTACTTCTCACTTCCTCTTTCCTAGCATAAATGGAAAATCTAATGTGGTGGTGGTAGGGGGGGCGGGACGAACCAGAATAACGCAGTATCACACATGTATGTGATGGACTATTTTTATATTCAGGCAAGATGTGAACTCTGTTCACAGAGCAGTAAATAAATCCCTTATTAAAGGTGTTCGTTAGGCCGTCGTCTTTGATTGGCTCATATCGTCCATGTCATGTGTGTTTACATGGGCGAGGCCTTTTTGACTTTTATAAACAGAAGGTTTTGTAAAAAAAACAACAAAAACAAACATAATTCTCTTGAAATTAGAACATATAATTGAATCAAAAAAGTAGTTACATTCTGCCTTTTTCCCATATATATATATATATATATGAAATTGAATTGAGCTGAAATCATATATATATATATATATATATATATATATATATATATATATGATTTCAGCTCAATTCAATTTCAATTAACTTCAATTCACTTTGTCTAGCTGTTTTTTTACTGATTTATCATCCATTACTGGGTGTAAAAAAAAAAGAGAAATGGAGAGAGAAAATAATAAAGAATGAATTTCATGCGGTTGTATTAATTGTGATAAGTAGGTAAGTAAAACTAATGGTGTGGTGCGTAGGTCTCGTGTTTGTGAGGGGCAGGGGTGGTTCTCCACAGTCTGGAGGCTCTGGGCAAGACGCCCTTTGGTGGCCCCCCTACTCGTGGCCACCAAATGTTCCATCTCAAAACCCTGATGAGTCACAACACATCTTTTAACAATGTCTTTTATTTTGTAAAAAAAAAAAAAAAAAAATCATTTTTCTTTTGACAAAGAGGCTGGTATGGGGACGCCAGGAGGGAGTTTCCCATCATGTCCACTGATATGGACCAGATGTCAGCCGTCTCAGGGAAGCCCGATCCCAGCTCAGGGGCCTGAGGTAATTGCCTGGGTCGCCTGCTGTGAGGATGAAATTATTCATCATCCTCCTCGCTTGTAAACCACAAAAGGAAAAGCACATTACGACCCTTTTAGCCATGAGAGTTATCAAATGTTCAAGTTACAGGTCGTTAAATCCTCGTAGTGGGGAAACACCAATACAGGTTCAGTGTGTTTTTTCTACTCCATTCCCAGGAGTAACTGTGGATGTGCAGTAGAGCTGCAATGATTGGTTGATTAGTTGCTAACTATTGCATTAATCTGCAATTGATTTTAGTCATGTTTAAGAAGAAAAAGTTCAAATGTTCTCATTCCTGCTTCTAAAAATTGATTAATTTCTGGTTTCTTTAGTCTTCTTTAATAGTAAACTGATCTTTGGGCTTTGAACTGTTGGTCTGGACCAAAAACACATTTTAGTTTTCATCTTCAGCTTTGAGAAACAGTCCATTGAACGTCTTAATAATCAAAAGGTTAATCAACTATCAAAAAAGTCATCGGTTGCTGCTCTAATTTAATAGGTTTACCACACAGGGTAAAGATAACAGCGTTCAGAGGGTCATATTATCACAGATCAGTGAGCAGGTTGTAGCGCGGCAGAAATACAGAACCGCTCCCTCCTTGACTGAGCATTGAGTTTCACTTTAAAATGAGAACCGCACCCGGTTGGTGGACCACAGCGCTAACTGGGAGAGCAGCTGTGAGCAACAGCTGATGAACCACAAGAATACCCATACTAAAGCAATAGTCAAGAAACTTTTTGGCTCGTTTTTATCACCCCAGTTCAGAACTAAAAGGAGAAGACAGCAAAGCAGACTCATATCGGAACAATATCAAGTGATGCACACCCACAATGGTTCTGTCATGCTGTCAATTCTGAGTTCTGAGTGGGCACAGCATGAAAGCACATTTGCAATTCAGAAAAAAATAGTGCCCACTAAGAAGCCAACACAGTATAATAGCGTGCCCTTAAAAAAAGATAGGGTGCACTCTATGGGTGAAAAATGGTGGTGTAAACTGCTTATTATGGTTTTTATTATTACTATATTATTAGTAATAATATTATTATACTGTTACCATCAGCAGTCTTTTTACTAAACATGCGTTGTTGTTCTTTGCTGAATAAATGTAATGAATGCATTTTATCTTTTCATTGTAAAACAAATTGAAAATTATTCTCCAATATACCTTCAGTTTCTCTTTCTATATAGGGTCCTGTGACTTCAGGTGGGTATCACTGGGGTTAAACACACCATGCATGTTATCACATTGTGACTCAAGACAGGCTGGGGACTCTCCCCCCATTTCTAGTAAGTGTCCAACTGTCATGAAATGAAAGTTAAAAAAAATGTACAAGTACAACAAGGTAATATTTAATTTTAAAAGCATGGCTGTAGTCTGTGTGAAATATGTTATGTTATAGAGTGAAATGTTGTTCAAGGAGAAAGGAGAAACGCACGTTTTTAATGTGAAATTGCTCTATTCGATTTTTTTCTTTTTTTTTTTTACAGGTTTGAGTCACAGGATCCTTTTTATTTTTGGAGAGGAGGACAAATCCTCCTGAAAAGTGAACACTGAAGCGAACCTGACTGCAAAGCAAAGAAGACAACAAGTCCCATGATCCAATGTTGCTTCACAATGTCGTCAAACTCTATCTTTTGCTATTATATTGATTGACAGACCCCCTAGTGGCAGAAACTTTGCTTTTAACCATTTATGGTACAGAACAAATGCATTTTACAACTACCACACACACACACACACACACACACACACACACACACACACACACACACACACACACACACAATACATCACCATTTAAAAATGCACTGTGTTTAAAAGAAGTAGCGCCATAAGAAAACCAATATCAGTGTTTAAATTTGTTATTAATTTGCTCAAGTATTTTCTAAGAAATATTTTGACATGTGTCACCTGGGAAAAAATATATATATATGACTGGGGCAGCACTGTAAATATTACATTTTTCAAATTCAACAATGATTATAACAATAATAAGCAGGGTAACAAGAAGTACATAAAGCCAACATATATAATATAATAACTTAGTTATGTTTTTAGATCCATAAATTAATTCATCTATTTGACAGATACAAATTTGAATGTTAGTTGTAATGAAATTATTAGCAATTACGCACACACTATAGTAAAGCACTTTTGAGTCCTTCCAACATTTCTCAATTTTACAATGCAAATGTTATTACAATGTTATTACACTGTCCCTGGAAAAAAAACAAAAAAAACAAACAAACATGCATTTTCATTACTTCATCTCTATGTTCTCTAGAACAAGAGTATCTATGAGGCAGTCAGGACAACGAGTGTGCAGCAGCACATGTCAAAAGGGATCTGTTAGAAACATAAAAAGAATGTACTGCAAATCATTTTATACCCCAGTAACTGAAACCTATTACTGCTTTTTAGCAATATCCGTAGCTGCAAAAGATTTGTTAACAAATTAAACAATTGAAAGGAACATGTACAATACACAAAACTGACTATGGAATCTTTATAATTGCATGCCTACAATCAAAAGAGAGTAGAAAAAAACAAAAAAAAAGTACGACATACCATAGTATGACCTTTTTTATGCAACATACTAAAGTATGAATTTTTTATGCAACATGCTAAAGTATGTCCTTTTTTGAGCAACATAGTATAGTATGACCTTTTTTGAGCAACATACTATAGTATGACCTTTTTTGAGGGACATGCTATAGTATGACCCTTTTTATGCGACATACTATAGTATGTCCTTTTTTGAACAACATACTACAGTATGACCCTTTTAATGCGACATACTATAGTATGACCTTTTTTGAGTGACATAGTATAGTATAGTGGTTTTCAAATAGTAGAGGCTCCATCCAGGGCAGTGCATTTGACCTCGGGGAACATGCATTTTGTGTTATTTTTTTATTTAGATTTTTTTTTTACTGTCCTAGAATAAAGTGCAATTGCACCTCTACAACATTAGGGGCAGTGGCGCTCTCGTTGGCAGAGTGTGCGCAGGAGTATGAGTATGAAGTGTAGACACGAGAGGGAGACGAGAAAACACTGGTGTGTCACTGTGTCTAAAATGTCGGCAGCATGAAGACAAATAAATTAAGACGTCACTTAAAGACATTACACCCCAATCACGCTGATATTTTCCAGTATCATATGGTTTAACATGGTCAGTCAAAAAATGTTTATAGTTTAATTACAGATTTAATTTTATTTTAGAATTTCAGATGCACTTTAAATCTTTTCTGTTACAGTTAACAATGCTATTCTTTGTTGTAAGTTGGGCCATGTTTCTTTATTTTTTATTCTGTTATAAGTTAAAAGTGTTATGCAGAGGGACCTATAACAATTTTATAGACAAATGATACTTTTTATAGTCACGCGGGGTGGTGTGAGATGTTTTCTTCTTTCATGGGGGGGCACGCAACATAAAATTATTGAGAAGCACTGGTATACTATGACCTTTTTTGAGCAATATACTATAGTATGACCTATTTTAAACTAATGATGAGAGATGAAGAGAGACATTAGAGGAGCTTGATTTTTTATGTTTGTTGTTTAATCCAATACAACCATGCATTCTTGAAATATGAATTCACAAATGTGGCAGGAAACTAAGGCTCTAGATGATCTATATTTACTTTCCAAAAATTAAACAGACAAGTAAAGAAATGAAAAATTGTATAAAACACTTGGCTATATCAACTTTCATGCTGTCCAGCCTCTCATAAATTGTCTCTACTGTGTCTGAATCGAACTCGGAGTCATCATCAAGTGGTTGGCACGTTTCATAGTCTGTACAGGGGAAAAAAGCAAATTAGAATAACACTGACAATCAAGATAACAACAGTTTTATGTTGCATTTTATGATGTGACTAAACAACAGTTTTTATGGCATACTTATGGTGAATTACATTATGATTTAAAACTGACCCAGTAGCTTCATCAGATTGCCCTACTCATTCCAAATCATAAAGGTGTAAAAGTCTCACCGTGTTCTTTATTAAACAGCTGTGGTTTTTCCCAGCCCAAACACTCAGCCTGCGCCTCGAACTCCTTCATCTCAGCCTCCGTGACAGTCTTTCTCCTACCTGCAGCAAAGATTCAAGTTTGTGACGATGTTCTTGCTTGGAATATCTACATGTTAGTTTAGAGTAACAGTGCTTATACACTTCACTAAGTTACACAGCAATACACTGATAACTAAGCATAGTGTCAGTTTTTGTCCAGGCCAATTGTGAGCGGTGGAAAAAAACGTTGTGAACACACTATCTTAAAGAATTCACATTTTCATATCATTCATCCAAAACACTGCACACACTTATACTTACAATTATATTTATTCATATTGTATCTTTACTTGTATGATGTGAGTGTCTAAGGACAGTCGTATTGCTGTTGTACAAACTTTAAAGCCCATTGAGGCAAATCTTTGATTTGTGATTTTGGGCTATGCAAACTAAATTAACTGGGTCTCCTTATCAGATATGTCTGGATTAAAGATATGTTATAAGTTTTCTAATCAAATCCAAAAGAAAACAATGAATAATGAATAGTGTTATCTTAATCTTTTTTTTCATTGTATTTCGCCTTCATTTTTTTTTTTTTTTTTTAATTTCATCCCTCTGTTCTCCTTACTGTAAAGCGTCAGGCTGTCCATGATGTCAGCATGCTTTACAACGAGGCAGTCAGGACACACAGTCTGCAGCAGCACACTGGGTGAATCAATCGGGGAATCTGTTGGAAACAGATATATATGATAATAATATTTACACTGCATACACCAAAGTGTTAGAAACACAAATGGCATTATCAGCGCATTGATTGCAATGGCACATTAAATAATTACACAGGATGTCGTTCAATCACATGCAACCGCAAATTATTTTACACCCTATTAGAGTACTGAAATCTGTTTTAGAGCATATGTCTATGCAATGATTTATCTGTTTATTCCTCTTTAGATTTTGTTTCTGTAATTATTTTTTGTTGATGATCGAAGGCCAGAAGGCTGTGGTCTAGAGTCCCAGATAAAATAGCCCCCAATTCACCAGTAGTATATGAAAAGAAATTCTTACTTTTGCTGTCAACGGAAAAGGCCTTGTTCTTCTCAAAGAAAAATGTTTCGTTGTCATTGTAGCAAAATCCATAGCTGTAAAGGATTTGTGAAAAGGTTTAATACATGGACAGAACATTGTGTGTGACACAAATACTCTGATTGTGGGATGCATTTTTTATTTTGCATGCTCACGAATCAACTTTCAAGTTCAAAAAAAAAAAAGAAAAAAAAAAAACCTTACCTGTTCATTTTAATGCCAAGCTCGTAGATGTTTGGTTTTTCCGTAGCAGTAACGTCCACTTGAATACTTGGCCAAAGAACAGTGTTCAATAACATAGGAACTAAACAATATTCCGCAGACATAGCAATGATATGCCATTCTCCCTTCACCTGCAATCATAAAAAAGATAAATATTAATTAAAAAATATATGTTCTAATTGATTTTAATTGCTCTACATATTTTCAAATAAAAAAGTTATTTCTTTTCATTTTAAAAGAAGGAATGCAGCAATAAGTTGGTTCAGTCTAGAACACATACTTATGAACATGGACCAAGACTCACATCTGCGCCATTGTTCAGTGGTTCCAGCAGCTTCTGACAGGCCAGCGATGCAGACTGGCACACCGAGGCGACACTCAGCACCACAACAGCGACACACAAAGTCTTCATGGCGGCTCCGATGCCTCTCCGTCCCCCGGCGGGCCCGTTTTTAAAATCTCTGTCACCGACCAATTGTCTTTTGAGGCCACTCCACCAGCCTCCCGCATCCCGGCGCTGAACCAGATGTTAACCTTGAATGGCATTTCATCAAACCATGATGTTTGCTTATCAAACACGAAGCTGTTGTTGCAGCAACACAGCTCCAAATCTAGTAAAGTTAAAAGGGTCACGGGTCGATGAAGTTCAATAACTATCAATATCGTAAGAAAAGCTTTTCAGATACAGTTAGCCAAGCTTTGCAACTTTCACTGCAAATGTGACCCAGCTCATTGGGGCTGTTGGCTAACTTTGCCCTATAAATCTACTGGTGGCATCACAGCTTGCAAAGGCCTGCAGGTAGACAGCCATCAAACTGAACTACAGCTTTCTGGGAAACAGCAAACATCGGGATGTTTGCCTTGGGTCAGGTCCAGAGTGCATGCGCACACTCGATGATGCAAACATCCCCTTGCTTGCACAGTGGACGAGCCAGTAGCGGCTTTACTTTGCACTTCTTCTATTCATGATGTGTTATGACATCTGTGGATTTAACCACATTTTCCACTAACTGGTCCTAGAGAGCTGCAGTGGGTGCAGGTTTTTGTTCCAGCCAAGCAGCTACACTCTGATTCTACTAATCGAGGGTGCCTTCTCACACGGTTGAAGAATTCATGTCACCTCAAACACAGAAAGCACAAAAAGACCCAGCTACACCTACTGTAAGCTTGTTTGTTTTTATTCTTTGGTTGGAGTCAGATATAATAAAAAGAGGCCACTAGATGTTGCTGTTGTCCATGTGACTAATTAAATACCAGCTTTCAGACTCACCACAACAGCATTTACCTCAAACAACAGCACTTGTAAAATACAATATAATTTAAAGGTCTGGGAACCTGTGTATATATATATATATTAGTATGTATGAAATTGGCATAATTATCATGCAGCTGTAAAACTTGAACTCAAAGTAGTTGGAAACAATTTTATTTTAACATGGCATCAAACAGTTTCATATAAATGTCAGATTCCACAGAATAATTCATCTTCTTTTCCATCCAGTTATCTTTTTTATGACTTTCACAGCTCCTCGGGTTAAAAGAAAACGTACATTTCTATCAAATTGTGCATAAAATACTATTCATCATGCACCAGTTTGTTCACTAAGTATTCATTTAATATTCTAAATCATTCCACATGATTGTATTTAATTATTCAACAGGTCACAACAATATTGAACATCAGGGGATCAGTTTTTTTCAAAGGACACATCGACAGAAATGTTTCTAATACAGTTGTTCCTCCTTATTAAACACAGACACAGTCACATCAGCATCATTTAACACTAAAACATGGTATTCTGATATGTAGTAAAGGAACTTTGCTGTTTAAGACAGAAGCTCTATAACAAAACTGATCAAAAAGGACAAACAGCAGTGATGAAACATTTATATTCTTGCATTAACTGGCAGGTTCTAGTTTTACAATAGCACCAGTGTTGAGTAGTCCTGGGTCTAAATCGTGATTAGACATATAATGACCAAGTTTCATCATACAATTAAACAAAAATTGTCCAGGCACATGAAGCACAGCACTAACTAATAATATCAGTGGGTCCCAATATTCTGCCCTGAAGTAATTAAAGAACGGTTCGTATGTATCAACATTTACTAACAAGAGTTTTATAACCATACCTGATATCAAAAGAGAAAACAAGTGTGAAGTGAGGGTGTATCCGAGCAAACCTTCTTATAGGCACAGAATGTGGGTGTATGCATGTGTGTAAGTACAACACAAGCTGGCGGGTGTATTGATATCCACATTTTAATCTGCTGGTCTAATCACAGTGGTGATATTTAGACTGGGAGGATCAACATAGACTGATTTAGAAATAGGCTGATAAGGCAGATAATATGACATTTGAAGTCATGGCCAAACACTAACCTCCAATTTAATCCACAATGAAAGCTGTATAATTTTTTTTTAAGTACATCTTGCTTCTGGTTACCCATAGTTCTGTCAGCTAATGGTTCCTTCTTACTAACAGAGCCCTGTCATGGAATACTGTACATACTGAAATGTCATTATAAAAAAAGAACAGGAGTAATAAATAACCCTTCAATCACAATTGCTACATCTGCTATTAGGTTTGCTATTAGGTAGTTCAGCTCAATTAATCACTGGCCATTTTGCTAAGCAAATAATTTTTTTTTTTAAGAAGAAAACATTCCTTTCTTCTCTGATTCCATCTTCTCAAATGTTTTACTCGTCCTCTATTATAGTGGAAGACATTGCGGGTGTCATTTTGGGCCGTGGGAAAAATTTTATAAACCAAAAAAACGAATTGCTTAATTGAGAAAATGATTGACAAATAACAGTAACTGGTAATAAAAAAAACAATCAGTAGTTGTAACTCTAAACTCAAATCACTCCTTATTTTCCCTTTATAGGAGGCAATAAACAGTTTACTATGATGAGAAGTTGCCATAGATACTACTTTTTCATTTTAAGAGCATAAACATCACACACACTGATAAAAGGGACGTTGCACAGGTAAATAGTGAGTGATCCTTTTTTTATCACACACTATATTTTACCTGACACAATACTTCTTCCAGCAGGACGGATTGTTTTATATTTTTTTCACTAGTCTCTGCTCTGCCATGAAAATCACATCTTTCTACAGTAAATAATCAAACTCTTATGATAGAAATACATTCATGATACATTTCTGATTGAAGAGGTTCCACGTGTATGAAAAAAGCTTAATATAGTTCATATTACACTTGTCACACCTATGGTGTGTTGATATCCCTGCTCTGAAAGAGGAGAAATCCCTTCATCATCAGATAGGAATGAGGGTAACACTGCATGGAGATACATCAAATGTGTATGTAAACATTATGAAACACTCTTACAGTGCTTTATGTATCTGAGCTTATTAGGTATTATTGGACAGCGACATGAGCTAAAACAGTGATTCTCCTCTGTATTCACTTGTAAAACTTCCCAGCTATTTTCAGACTTTCCCTAGAGAACTGAGGGTATTGATCAATACCGTCCTTATGAATGATCTTTCAGGGAACTGCTCGAAGCGCTGAAACTGACAAATTGCAGTAAAAACAATGAGCTGCATTGAGCTCTCACTTCATTAAAAGGATTTGTCACCGGGAGGTTTGAGTATCACGTTAAGTCCTTTATCCTGTTGAAGTTGATTTTAACACTGAGCACAATATCTGGCTGAGTATCAGCTACATGTCTGTAATGCAAAGTCAGTGCATTCCTCAAAGGGTCGGAGAGGTTTACGTTGTGATGTTGCATTTTCTCAAAAGTTACCAGAAATACTGCATTTGGGCTGCGCTGTTGAAACCGTGTGTGGGTCTGATGAACATCAAGCACTCTCTGGGGCATTCAGCCGCCGCCGTACCCTGATCTGAATTTCCTCATCCTGTGAAAAAGACGAAAAGTTAAAAATCTCGCCACATCTTCTTTTGTTTTGCATGTCTGCTGCCACCTGATTAACATGAGTGTTTGTGAACATTTGCTTTTCATGCTCTCTGGCTTTGTTGAAATCTCAGTGTTGCACATACGGTTTCAGGAGTGTCTGCCGTCTCCTCTCCCTCTGTGTGTTCGCTGCCTGCCGTAAATGCCTCAAAGTCAGACAGGGCGCTTTCCACCGCGTCCTCGTCGTAGTCCGTCTGGTAGTCATCAGATAGTTCATCTAAAGGCAGACAAAGGACGATATAACGATAAATGATAATACGAAAAAAACATTTGTAATCATACAACTGTATTGATCATGTAGTTGTTCACAAGAACATTCAATCTTGTCCCTCCCCTCATGTTTATTGTGCTTTACAATGGCTTTGAAACTTTTGGCTACACATCTTCAGCTTGTGAGTGCAGCATCTTACTGATAACCAACCTTCAATTTGGGCGGTCTTGACGGGTTCGATTCTCGACACAATCTCCGCCAGGTCCGTGAAGGAAGCGTTGGGACATGTGACCACCTGAGAAACACAAACCGAGTCAGTCCAACGAAGACCTCGTATCAGTTTGTTTTGGTAAATGCTTGCTTTTGGATTTGAGAAACAACAAAACAATACATAGAATCCAATTTTTACATGAAGCAGAGACTAATATGAAGTTGAGAATGAGAGTTCTATTTTCATGACCATCCATATGAGGTCTCCAGTTTTCATCCTTTTAATATTTGTGACTTGTGAAACCTGAAACTAGGTGTGTCTGACTTCACACAACCTTCACACAATTATATGCAACAGAGATTATAACAGATGCTTCCTGTAGTTCTTTCAAGAGCATCTGGGATTTTTTTTAGCACATTTGGTTAACTACAACATATTTCAGTATCTAACATAGCCTCAAGTTTCTGCCATCTGAACTCCCTCAGTGTAAGGACCAACCTGATCTATCCGAGTCCAGTAGTACTGGGGAAACTTTGAGCTCAGAGTTACAGAGTAACTGCTTGTAAACTCTACCCAGGTCTGTAGCGTCTGTAGATCGCACTCACGTGGCCAGTTTTGGTGCTGTGGAGCTCCACCTGATGTCTGTCCTTCAGCATGTTATCCACCACGCCGCTGCGCTGCCACACGTCAAACAGAGTCTTCCCGTGCTGGTATCCCACCTCCTGAACCACAGTGAGATCAGCGTGAGATTCAAAGCCAGTAGACAGAAGAGTTGCGCGTATCGAGGAGCGGAGCTTTGACTCACAGCGATCTCGTCGAACTTGCCGAACTCCAGCGTGCCGTAGCGGTCGATGGGCGGCCGGATGTATTCGCAGTATTCGCTGTTTTTGACCAGCTCCAGCTGCCGGACGCAGCACACGTACGCCAGCCGGGTTTGGATCTCTGCCATGTTCAGGACCTATAAAAGAGAATTCCAGTTTAACAGATGACACTGACATTCTGTAGTCAGACTATGACATTTTTACACTTTTCCCCCCCTTGCATTAGTAAAGTAGACACTGTGTGACGTTTATGTTAAAGGTTTGTCTACATTGACTTTCTCAGCCAGCGGATTGAATCGCTTCCACAGCAGCCACCAGCCGTTCAGGGAGTCGCCATAGTTGGTCAGGTTGGTGTCGTCCTGGCTTCCGACGTCAATGGCGATCACGACCTTGGCGCCCATGGAGCGAGCCACGTCAGCTGGATGCCGAAACAGGAGGCACATAAATTGGCAAAAAAAAAAAAAAGATTTTAGAACAGGGCAACACTGAGGTGCAGTGGGTAGCGCTATTGCCTCCCAGCAAGAAGAATGCAGGTTCACTCTAAATTGTCCATAGGTGTGAGTGTGTGTGTGAATGGTGTGTGTGTGTGTGCGCCCCACAATAGGCCGGCGATCTGTCTGGGGTGTATCCCTGCCTCTCACGATCCCAATGAGGAAAAAGCGGGTATAAAAAATAACTGACGGATTTTAGAACAAAGATGAAGATCTGACTATGGCTCAAAGCTAACAACATTCTTAAACGACCACAAACATTTGATTGTGAGGCTTTTTACGTTATCTTAGATGTTATTACATGGTTTTAAAACCATCTCACACTGTGCACAATGAACATATCATTTCCCGCTCATATGAAACAGGAGCAGTTCCTCACCAGGCAGGTTGTTGATGTAACCACCATCCATGAGCAAGTGTCCATCTTTGGGATCACAGAGAGGCGGCAGGTAACCAGACAGCGACATACTGGCCCGGACATATCGCCACAATGAACCTGAAGAGGACAGAAGTGAAGGGGTTTAACAGGTGGATAAAAAATGAATTAGGAGTACCAAAACATCAAGTCCTACTTTAGGACAACCTCCAGTCTCCCCACACACAAAGACGTCAAATGTAGGTGAAAAAAAAGAAAGTCATAGTCAAACAGACCATCAGTGTGAACTCTCATGGCGGAAGCAGTGATATCTGTTGTAATGTTGAAGTATGGCAGCCACAGGTCCTGGCATAGGAAAAGTAATAAAGGCAGAAAAGGAAGCAGCGTGAGTTTTAGTTAGTTTCAGCGTCCTAGACTATTACTGGCAGTTGGAAGATAGAACAGTAAAATATTCAAAGCTCTAAAGAAACTCCTCATCTTACCTCTATCTGTTTGCCCTTTAATATGGAGCTAATGCTGGAGTTGAAGGAAGCTCCGGAAAACATGGAGGTAACGGGATATGTCAGATCCACAATCTTCTTAAAGAGAGACGTCATGTCCTGAGAAAGGAGGTTTGACATGTCAGGAACAAACTTGGCTTTCACTAACATTCCTTTAGTTGATTCATTACAAGTGAAGCTGGTATCAACTTCAACAAGAGACAGAAACCTCTAGACCGGGGTGTCAAACAAGTCGGCCCGCTAGAAGGGTCTGATCCGGTCCACCGGATGAATATACTAAGTCTGAAAAAACAATGGACCGGTTCCTTTTTTTTCAGAGAAATAACTTCACCAACATAGACTGACTGAATATGGAATCACTGACACATCATATTGTTGAAATTTTACTTTTTTTCTCATTTCATCTTTCTTTGTAAGTTTTTTTCATAAAAGGGAGGCCAGAAATCTGTCTGTGCGGTCAACAAACCATGGCCCACTCGCGAGCCCGGACCCTCATTCGGCTGTTGCTCTTCTCCTCGGCGTACAGCGCTCCCATGAGGGAACCAATAGAGGTGCCGCCCACCATGTCGATGGGGATCCCCGCCTCCTTCAGTGCCCGCAGGATGCCGACCTGGGAGCAGCCCCTGGGGGAATAAAAAAAAAAACAGCCCTCCGTCAAATAACATCACATTTTGTTTGGAAGTCCTTCTGTCTGTCTGTCTGTTCAATTAAAGGGGCCCGATTCTAAAAAAACAAAAACACTATAGTGCTTGTGTGTGAATATTTAGGTCTCAGAAGGTCACAGAACCAGCCTCTCATTCTGATGTGGACTGGCCTCCTCTGAAGTGTTGCTGGAATCAGGCTGAACAAAAGTCATTTAGAAATGGTGGATAACCCAGAATCCATTTAGCAGGATCCAGCTCCTTAGGGGCGTCACATTTCCGACTGTGCTCCACCAATCAGGGTTTTTCAGAGTGAGTGTGTGCAGAAATTTGAATGTTAAAAATGGCAAAACAGGGCCCCTTTAACATCAGACTTTTGTGGCAAAAATCAATCAAGTTAGAACAGAAAATAACAAGCAAAACCAGTGAAATCCTACTAATACGAGCTAAGCCCAAATCTACAGCTCGTGATCTCACTGCTGCACCTGTGTGTCTACCAGGCGTCTCAGGACACAGCCAAGAGGAATGTCGTGCGTACCTCGTCAGAGCTCCAGGGCAAGCCACAGCATTAAAGGAAAGAGATAAACCAATCAAGACAAACCTGCCCATGGCTTTAACACATTTTTGCACACATCATTCATTTATCTAAGTTCAATATTTTTTTTTCCTCACTGCTGTGAAACCACAAATGAGTTATCAAACATATTATCTTTCCTTATATGTAGCTTATCATATTTTATGCAAAACAGTTGATTTACCCTGTCCTTCAGTTATCAGTTGAAACTGAACAGACAAACAGCGGTTAACGCTTTACTCAAAATCTGACCTTTATACCCTCCACTTCTTTAAATCCATAAAGAGCAACTGTCCAGCCAGATAAACAGAGGTTGTTTGTGTGCAGTTCACAGATATCACGTTTACAGGATTTCATGTTTCAACTTGGAAAAACATGGCTATGTATGGGGTGGTTGTTCTAGAGGTCCCTGTTTGTCTCAATCCAAACAGATGCAGAAGTCAAACCCCTGTTTTTTTCTCCCCATGATTATCGTGTTTATTAAGCCGCCGTACCTGGCGCCCCCGCCGCCCAGCACGAGGGCGATGCTGTTTCCTGTCAGGATCCTGGCCAGGCGGGAGAAATCAGAATGAAGATTTGGAGACTTTTCAAACACACGCTGGTACAACTCTCTCTGAAAAAAACACACATGGACACAGATTGGAATAAAGAATTCTTGTCCCTAATAACAATGCCATTATTGCATTGTTTCTATTTTAATTCTATTTCTCATAAAATGCGCAATAGTTTTTTAAAAATCTTTATATATTTCATAATTTCCCCTGATGTGGGATCAATAACGTTTTATCTTCTTCTAGTACCAGCTTAGGTAAACTCCTCTTGGAGAACACCCTGCGGGGGCAGGACAGGTGATGGTGTCTGGAAATCCAGCTCCGCATGTTCAGCCACTCGACCGTCCCTTTGGGCGGCGGGCCGTCCTCCTTATGCAGCAGCACCAGCTGCTTCTGGGCCCGGACCGCGCTGCCCTCCAACATCCGCTCCAGCTGCAGTCAGCAGGAATTCACACAACAGAATACTACAATTGTACATTACAAAGTAGTAGTTTCTACAAACAATTAGCAATTTAGATTTAAGACGTAAAAGAATAATCACTTCTCTGATATGGTTTATTCACAGAAAAGCTAGAAAATCTTAAAGTTATGTTTTACTGCTGGAGACAAGAGATTCATGTTTTCAATTGTACATCAGGTACATTGACTGATTAATATGTTCACATATCCTTCACATGTATTCACTACTAGAGCATTTTAGGGCTTTAACCACATTTGATCATTTTGCTGTGTGAACCACATTCATTAACATGAAATTGACTTTATTTTAATAAAAAGCTAATAATAATTAAAAACTCTAAAAGGGGACCTCCTTTACGCCTACTGCTACAAAACAAGGAACCAGCAGCTGTGGAGAAACTGACCTCGCCCACAGTGGGCTCCTGCTCACCCAGTCCCACGATGATGATGCAGTCGGCCTGGCGGATGCAGCGCTGTGTCCATGGTGTGAGGCCGGGGTCCGATTGGTAGAGGACGATGCGGTGGATGTCCTCCTGCTGGCCAAGCCAACTGGACAGACGGTACTCGTGGACGCTTTAGAGAGGAGGCACAAACAATCTACCAGTTTATAGAGAATAAAAATCTCAGGGAATCTCAAAGAATGGAACCTTAATCATTGGCAGCACCAGCAATTACTTACTATTTCATGCCAATAAGGCTGCCAGGAAAAAGATCTATACATTTTTTATTGATTCTCTGTTCCCTCAAACATTATATTTTTACCTGTCCAGAGCAGCAGAGCCCAGTCGCTGTTTGATGGTGTCACTGGTCAGCAGCAGAGTGGGGCCTTTAGAGGGAAACATGAATGAAACAAACCAGATTTTATAAATGGCAATGGAGTGTTCGTTTCTCAGTGCCTATGTGACAGAAGATCGAATTGTGTAAATCTGATGATGGATGGATTTTAAATGCATGCGTATACACATGAGTCAGACTAAAAGTAGAGTGAGTACTTCTCCTAGTCGAATTAATGCACCCAGATAATGTGGCACATATACGCCTTAGTCAGACTTAAGCTGTACAATGCATGACACCTAATACAGGGTGAGTGCATGTTTGAAAGGGTTCAGTGGTCCAGCCATGTTTTTTTTCACTTATTGAGTCAGAAGAATTCAGAGTTAATAGATCAGTAGTTAATTAATTGATTCGTTTCCAATGAATAAATCAATTGCCTATATTTTAGTTAATTGAACCCTTGGTCATTTGTTAGGACAACAACTATGACTTCTCTGGTTCCAGCTTCTCAAATGAGGATGTCATCTTGGGTTTTGGAAAACAGTAATTTTATAGACCAAAGAACAATTTAATCTACAAATTGATCAATAATGAAAAAAATTGTTAGGACACAGCCTTTAAATAATAAAAAGTAATTTTCCTATATAGAATGTGCCATTCTCTTTACACAAAATTTTATTGATTCTATACATTCTCTAGAATGTGACGATTTGAGTATTTTTGTACTACTAGACTGAGATCTATTGTCTCCTTAAATACTTAATAACCCTCACTTTGGCAACTAGAGCTAAAAATCCCAAAATGTAGTAGAGAATTACTACAGATGTCGTTTATCGCCCTAAATTTGTCAACATATACACACATGGATGTGTATACACACACACACACACACACACACACACACACACACACACACACTCACAAGCACACAAAGCGTTTCTTCTTAAAGTCTGAAAATTCAGAGTTTTATTATGAGTGTTTATATTGATCAGCTTTTATGAAGGTCTAAGTGTTTTTTGTGTGTCTGTCTGTGTGTGTGTGTGTGTGTGTGTGTGTACCGATGCCACTGAGTGCATGCTGCAGCTCCAGGGTGAAGGCTGTGAGAGGAACGTCCTCGGACACAGGCAGTATAGACACGGTGGACAGGTTGGACGCTGGGTTCTCTGCATCCCACTTGGTGGCGGGCGTGTGTAGAGACAGGTTATGGGCTGCAGAGCAGGGGGGATATATAATATCGGTAATGTTTAGTGTTTATTCCTCATATAGCATAAAGTTAGAATTGTATCTCATTTATTTACATAACTGCAATACATCATCATACATTATTTTTTATGTTCCAATTCCTGGAATTGAAAATAAATTAAGTCCCACCTTGACACACACACACACACACACACACACACACACACACACACACACACACACACACACACACACACACACACACACACTTATTTTAAATACCCAGAGGTCCATTTCCCTGCTGCATGTTGCCCAGGATCTTCTGTCCCAGCAGGTGAATCAGCCTGGTGACCACCTGAGGATACCTCCTCTTAATGGAGTTCAGAGCTCCTTCAGGCAGCTTGGCAAGCTCAGAGTCCCTGACGGCGTGGACCGTGGTGGCTCGGTTCATGTGGGTCAGGGCCTCCACCTGGATGGTCCACAAAAAAACTGTTGTATTGCATTAAAACTCTTCCCTGAGCAAAATGACTTGACTATTTTTCTAACACACAATGGACTGGACATTTCTGATCACTCACCACACCGATTAGATCCCCGCGGCCGTACTCTCCAGCCAGAGCCTTCTTCCCATCATCATTTGCAATGACAGACCTCAGCCGGCCACTGAGGACAATGAAAGTGCTGTCTGACTTGTCTCCCTGTCTGCACACAATGAGAATCCAATGTTATTCCAATATCCACAATTTCTATTCCTTTATTATGTGGATTTGTGATGAACTTTCCAAACACTGGATGCATTTATTGTTTCAGTAAGAAGCCCATCAGCAGCTTCATAGAATCGATACCTGTAGACGGCTCGGCCGGCCTCCACTGCCATCCAGTTCAGAGCAAAGTCGATCTGTCGGACAAATGGCGACATCCTCTTCACCACAGTATGAGCCACATTCAACACCACCCGCGGCTCCATTCGCATCATCCTGCAAAGTTAAAAAAAAAATATATATCGTTTTTCATGCAACTGTCAGTGAGGAAAAATTGGCTTTGTAACCCTGATGAAACTATAGTGTTAAGTGTGTGTGTTGGTTCCTACTCGTAGAAGTGGGCCTTGGATATGGAGAGGAAGGTGCAGTCCCGGTGAGCTCGGACAGTGAAGATGAGCGGCTCCCCCGTGAGGACGGCCAGGTGACCCACCATCTCCCCCGGGTGGGTGACGAACAGCAGGGACTCCTCCTCGCGGTCGATCAGCCGCTGGTACACGTGCAGCGTCCCTGAGATGATGAACGCAACACTTGTATCCTGTGAGGTGGAGGAGAAGAAAAAAAAGATCCAATGAAGATTATACTCACGTTAATCACAAAGATCAACAGATAAAGAAAAGTGTTTTGATTATAATTACACAAATATGCTATTTGGGGTTAATTATGCTTTAATAAAACATATATTGCTTATAATAGTACTCCCTGTATAGCATTTGTAAAGATATGAAACTTTTTTTTACTCCATAGCTGAAAATATGTGGTTTTAAGATGCACTTTCTAAATATGGGATGCTACATTAAGCATTTTGAAACATGGAAAGAATAAAACAATCCAAAAGGATTGTAAAATATCATCTTGCAAAAAAGTGTCCACAAACTCCTCTTCTGTTTGATTCGGTGTAGTTGTGATAATGTTCCTACAGACTCACCTGGTCGCCCTGGCGGGCCACAACAGTCCCAGCTTTGACTTGGCGGAGATTCACCCTCCCCTCCAGCAGACTGGGGTCCTGATGATATGAAAATGTAATTAAACCTATATATGAAGAAATAACATCATATTTTACAGATTGTTACTGTGCTGCCCTGTTGCTTTGCCTTAAGTTTACATCTATGGGATCAATATGGTGTATAGATAAAATGTGTTTTTTTCATAATGTCTATCACACCCATGAAAGACTCAAAATAAATAGTATCTGTTAAAAATTATCTTTCAGCGGGAATTAAAAAGTTTTTGGAAGTTCAGAATATTGAGAATTATTGAGAATATTCAGAATTATAGCGGTTGCAGGTCGTGTGTTACCTCGATCTGAATGACCCGCAGCAGATCCTTTTTGGCAGCTTGGAAAATGGCATTGATCTTATTATGGTGGACGTTCGCCAACCCTGCATCACTGTAGTGGTAAACAGCAGACGGAGTGTGCAGCATTGTCACAGTCTTCTTTAGAATAGACTGAGGAGAGAGAGACAGGGACACCGATTCAAGAACGGGGCGCTTGAATATAAGTTACCCAATCACATATAGTTAAAATATGTATATATGTTTCAAAAAAATGTTTTTATTCAAAAGTGTGACTGATATGTTAATTTGCAAGGACAATCAAAAGGACACCACCTTAATCAGTGGTGGCAGGATAAAGCAGATATTGATTTGTGTTTGTGCTCCTGCTCTTGTTTGTGTTTTTGAGAACTTCTAAAAGTTAAGTGTTTTCTTGCTTTTCAAACCCACAAAACCTAAAAAAAACAAGATGGAGCAAAAGACCTTCACAGGACTTGGGAGCAGCGTGTCCTCTTTGGCGACTTTAGCCTGTTCATAAGCTTTGTTGAGGTTGACTGACATTTCACCTGCACGACACAAAGAGGTGACGGTTATTATAGTGATCAATAGATGGCAGTTTCAACAACAATTCCCACTTAAGAAATCATTATTAACAATTAACAGTGTGTTCTGCAGATTATGTATAGAAAACATTGATACTGTTATTTGTTTGCATGCCTTAATTTGTACCAACTGACCTTTTTAATAAAAAAAAAAAAAAAAGGTACTAAAAATGTATATTAAAACAAAACAACAACCTGTAACAGCCAGTGGGGTGGAGAGAGAGCGAGATTTCTTGTATTGTGATGTGGGCATTTCTGCGAGGCTGGATTTTTCTACTAGAGAACAAAGAAAGAACTTTAGACAAACATGACAACACACGCATCAATATGACAGAAAATGGACGATGATGTCTCTGACCTGCGTTTTTTTCAGAGCTCTGCTCGTCTGTGTGGGAGCTGGTCTGCCGGCGGAAGCCTCTGTATGGAGCCTCACCCAGAACATGAGCCACTGACACCAGGGAGATGGCTTGACTTTGCTGTAACACACAGGTTAATCAATCTAAATTCTGTCTTTAACTACATGAATGGCACATTTTCAGTTTCAAATTGTTAGCAGTGTAACAACACAACGGCTGCCAAAAGATTAATAAAAAAAAAAAACCTCTACGAATTTGAGGAAGGGCCTACATTATACAGAACAAACTAAAATAAAAAATGGAATGTTCAGAACATTCTACAAAATAATACAAAGAGGCCAAATATGGCCCCCTATAAAGAATCACTGGATTAATCAAAGGGATTGTAAAATGACAGGACAAGATAGGGTTAAAAAATATATCTTTCTTTCTTATAGCTTTCTTTATTCTATATTTAATTCAATAAACCAAAAAAGGTATATATATAATATCTCTGCATTAATATTAATATATGTATAATATTTTTTATATGTTATATATATATTTTGATATATATATATATATTTTTTTTTATTAGCAAGCAACATAATTGTCCCTTTATTTTCCTATCATTGGTATATTTTCACAGTTCCTTTAACAAAATTATAGTATGCATTATTATGAGGATACCAAATGTACTTTATTTGCTGCTCTATGTTTACCTGCTCCTCGTTGCAGCCTGGGCTTTCACCTTAATGTGGGTGTAGTTTGTTGTTGGTTGGAAACGGGGCTGATGTGAGCCTTATTGATATACAGAACGTGACTAGTTGTTAAACACATTCCTCTGCTCTGAGGAAGGCCTCTGGCCAAACGGCTAGACAGGGATATTACTCAAGAAACTATAAAGCTGCACAGACACTGAGACTCTTTGTGCTACCTTTCTCATTACAAAGGGAAAATTCCTGCAAAGGAAACAGAAGTGAAACATTTTGCGGGGAGCAGTGCAGTTTTGGTAAAATAACGTTACCGGGTTGAAGAGCTCGGTGGTCAGACCAAGGTAGTTGTGTAAAGCAAGGAAGGTCACTCTCTGGAGACGCACCATTATTATCTACAGATGACAAAAGAGCAGCAGCACAACACAGTTAATGTCACAAAACTGCACATACAGCGGATATAAAAAGTCTGCCCACACCTGTTTTGCAAAAAGAAATTTGAAATCATCTACAGTGCGATAAATCTGAGTTTGAACTTTTGGAGCTTTTTTTCAGGGTCAAGGGAATTATGAATAGTTCCAAATACCAGCCAGTGCGGCCACAAAATGTCCAGGCTTCTATTAGAAAGCATCCTTGGGGTGGTGTGTGAAAAACATGAACAAATATTACCACATCAAGGTGTGCCAAGCTGATAGATTCCTACACAAAAGTACTAAGTACTGTAATAAAAGCCAAAGGTGCAACCAGGTTATTTTAAGTTTTCTATTTTTTATTTTTCTCCTTTAAAGTTTTCAGTCCTGTTTTCAATTGTGTTCTACAAGTTACACTTCACATTAAAGGTGAAAAAAAGTAAAAAAAATCTTGGTGTTATTTTTTTACATCACAAAAACCTGGAATTTTAAGAGGAGTGTTATTTTATATCAGTACATATTGAGGCTGTGTTTTTGTTTGCATTGTAATCGCTTAAGTCACATGTTAAATACTTTTCTTTGTCACTCGTTACTTTACCTGGATGACCCGGACCAGAGTTTCCGGATATTTCTCGAACACAGACTGAAATGCTGCAGCCGGGAGACGCAGCACGGTGGAGGGAACTGCAGCCCTCGCAGATACAGTCTTGTATGGAGCTGGATAGCCCTGAAACACATGTGATACGGTTTGTGGAGAATGGTGGCAAATTACTAGCAATTGATGACCATATGAAGATAAAAACAGACACAGCTGGATCACAGACATACAGTGATGATGTCCATGATGCTGAGCAGACTGTGGACGCTGTCTCCTGTTAAAACCTCCTTCACCACGGCCTCTGTACCATCCTGCGGCAAAATCAGTCCATTGATTTTATCACCAACATACACGAAACAGAATGGAAGCAGATGCAGGTGTTTCAGCGCTGTGATCTTACGCTCTCGTGGATGCATAGCTCCAGGCGGCCATCTTGGACCACGTAAATACTGTCGTCCGTGTCCCCCGGCCGGAACAAGGCCTCTCCCTGGTGCAGCTGGACCAACAGCATGTGACGACACAGCTCCAGGAAGAGAGGCTTCTCAAAGTGTCCGAGCACCCTGGTCACGACACACACATGCATACAGTGAGATTATGTTCCTATGATTCCTTTAATAGTCAATAAAACACTATATATATAACAGAAAAGTTACAAATCTGACGTTTTAAAGATTGTGTAAAGTAAATTCTGAGTTGTTTCTAAACACAATACAGATGTTAAAAATTAAAGTGTGAAAAGATAGAGAACTATGTATTACTGAATTTTGGCATTATTATATTACTATTTTTCAACAGTTTCGTGTTATTAACGATTCATTGATAATAAAGCAGTTGGCATTTTATTGTAATTTCAGCTGACTTATTTAATAATCAGTTAATTGTTTCATGGCAGGAAATCACATTCTAATACACTGACATCTGGAGCTTTTTTTAGGGAGTCTTATTTTAAAAGGGATTTTTGAACCTTCTAATGGCTGATTTTAAAAGCTGAATAAAATAAACTCTCGGTGATACTGGGCATAGAATGGGCAGTGTTATCAATAGACCTAATCATACAATCTAATCTCTATGAAGACTGTAATTATGAATATTAAGGCATACTCTAAAATCTTCCCACAGCATGTGTGAAAATTCAGGCCTACTTGCAAAATACCTCCATGCTGATTTAGTACTTCATGCATTTTGGTATTAACAAGGGTAAAATAGCTGAGCTCATATATTAATTCAGATCCCTCCCTTTAGAAGCTAGTATTATTTACTAATACCTTTCAATCTTTACTACGATTTTTGTCTTAACATTGAGGGGAAGTTCTAATAAAATGTCATGATTTTAAGAATCTTCTTAGAAATTGGCCACTAGGAGGAACTCTTTGATAAAAAAAATCTTTCGTAATACAGGTCTGAACTGTTGTCACTATGGGCCTGTGTGGAAACAGTTTTCCTGTTCAGGTGGAGGAGGATGAGGATGGCGATGATGATGATGATGATGAAGGTGTAATTTTAGTTACCTGACATTTTTCAGCATGTACAACACCTCAGAGGGCAGGTGGGAGTTCTGCACATCAAACTCTGTCAAGTCCGCCTCCAGCAGATTGGGAGGGGGCTCCTTGGGCTGCAGGGTGGGGGGTTCCCTCCGGATACGCAGGATCCTAACACACACACACACACACACACACACACACACACACACACACACACACACACACACACACACAGCACAAGAATTGTTACAATAGTGAGAATTAAAATAAAATATCCTTTATTAATTAGTAAATCTTTGGTTTGTCTATTATAAAGCTACTTGCTTCTTTGATACGAGTATAACATATTAAAGCAGATGAATCTTATAAACAATAAACTCCAAGAAACAATAAATTCCACCCAAAATATAAATAATTTTAGAATCGAAGACCAGTTTTAAGGTTTGGTGTACTTGATTGTACAAGGTGTGACGTGACGGCTCATGATCACTCCAAGCTGAAAGTTTCAGATAGTGCAGTAACTCCAACACTACACTTAACGTAGCGTCTTATCCTCACGTTGTAAGTACTGTAAGTGGACCTTGATGAACTTTTATGAAGTGTCACACTCAAACGCTCAAAGAAAGGACTCACTTGCGAGCTATGGACAGAACTTTGGTCCTTTTCCTCACCCTCTGCTGCCGCGAAGCTGAGTTTGAGTTGGGGGCAGGGACTGAGGATGAGGATAGCGTCTTCACCTGCAACACAGACGTGTGGCAAAGCTTTACAGAAAAAATCCTGCTAATAGCTGATATCCAAATGTATTGAAGGTATTTATGCCTACATACCAATATACTGACATAATAACATATCTATAAACCTCATAAAATGCTCATCATACATCTTGAACAAGAATATATCGTAAATTATGAATTGTGTAATAAGGCTGCAACTAATGATTATTTATAAAAATAAAATTAAAAAAAAAAAACACTCACACTGCTAGGCTGGGAAAAAGTTAATATTATATACATAATTTGTTTAATATTTGTGCAACACTGAGTAGAATAGGGGAGGTGGCACTGACCTTCCTCATGATCTTTCGCCCATAGAACATCACCTTGTCTCTCTTCCTGAAGCGATAGTGAGGAGCAGCTTCCTCTGAAACACACCAGACACCTTCTATGAAACATAGAGCTGACTGACCAGATAATTCAGTTTTTTTTGTGGTATATTCGGCATGTTTATTTTCACACAGTACATCATACAAACATTTTTTTGAATGAGTTGCAACCCGCTTGACTGCATTTTCCCACTATGATCTAGCTTCAGTCTGAAATGATAACGTGAGGGTATTGGTTATCCCTGATGTAGTTTCATTGGCGTGAATCTACAGAGGCTTAAGGTTCCTTTATCTTTTTATTGTACCAGTTTTGCTGTTCACACACAGGAGGCGCCAGAGGAACACGAGCTGCTCTGGGAATCAGACACTTTTTAAACAGGGCATCACTCATACAGCCAGAAAGGCACAGTTCCGTCAACTGATTGTTAAAATGTAGTTTTCTGGTTTGTTTAAAAAAACACACTGATCCATGTGTGAACGAGAAATATGCGTCGGCGTGTATTTGTTAGTTCTGTAAGAATGCAAACAGTTTAAACTCCAGCAGAAACAAATCCCAGTGGAAATGTCACACAGTGAATTATAAATTCTTGAGTTTAGAAATGTTGATGACTTTGTTTTCCAGGAAAGCTTAATGTTTTGTGGTGGGTGTTAAAAGCCAGTTTGAATTTTTTGTTTAATTTAGTCATCTTATTTCAATATTTTAACGTGTTGCAATATGAGTCTGACTTATTTTGAAGCTAAAGTGATTAATTTCTATATATAAATGAAGGTCTGTTACATTCAAGTTAATTACATTCTGCTTAAGCCTATCACCACCAGGTAAATCCGACATTCCTACTGGATAAATGAATACAGCACAGAAGAGCTTTCCAGCAGTGAAACCCGTACATTCTGCTCAGTGTTTGCTAATATGGACGGAATCAATTATTTTTCCAGTTTTTAATCAGTCAGATGTTTGTCCTCAAACTTTCTAGAACGCAACTCATTTAAAACATGCTTGCATGAACTGTATGTAAAACTCTGAGAGTTAAAAAAAAATATTGTAACCCTTATCACGTAGAATCCCCAAGAGCTGAATATACTCATCAATTAATTGATTTGGAAATTGTCAGTAAACTAATTTACCATGTTTGGTGATAACTAGGTGATTAAACAATGCTATAATAATATCTGCAGAAAGATGAGTCATATTGAATCCACAAATAAATGCTTCAGGCCTGTGTGTTCAGTTTGGGTCTTTCACTGATGGAGAATCAGGATCTCGACCCTTGTGTTGCACATTTGGTAGCAGGCAAATGTTTTTTTTTTTGTTTGCACACTAAAAGCATTTCCTTCAAAAACTTGCTTTGATACAGAATATGGTGCATGGCGTGCAGAACACTGACTTGACCGTTTGTATCTTCTGTAAAGAAGGAAGACGACGATGCCAAGGACGGAAACGACTGTTCCAGCTCCAACCAGAACAGCCGCCCACTGGAGGAAAAAAAGACAAGATGAGCTGCATTAGCTGGATCACCTATGCCCTTAAAAGTGAGATTTCGACCGACTGGTCAAATCAGCAGCTAAATGAAGTATAGCGGATCTTCAGTACTGCAGAATGATTAGTTGTGATGGTGATGGTTACCATGTTGGCTTCTGTCCTTTCTGCTACAAACTGCTGCATCCTGGCCTTGATCTCGCTACCCAGCGGACCCAAGCTCTGGAACAGAAAGCATGGAATAATAAAATCAGCAGTATATTGCTCAGGAGCAAGCAGAACAAGGACTGATCAAATGAAAATATGATTAAGTTAAGAATAGTTATTTTATCATTTATTTTTCTTCTGGCCTTCTTTTTAAATCTGATATTAGAGTAGAGACTAGACAGGAAGGCTGGAGGCCAAGAAACATCAAGTTCTCTTTTTTCTTTTTCTTAAAGTTAAATGCTTACCTTCCACTTCAATAAACCTTTTCGAGTACCGTCTAACAGCCTACGTATTAGCAATACAACCATGTAGAAGAAAATAACGCATAATAAGCATAGTAAAGTCATTGATATTAAAGACATCTGCATTGACAGCTTTAAAAATAAAGCTTTTTCCCAAGAATATACTTTAATTATGAATATAACTGTGTATAGCTGGTACACACAGTATAACAGAGAATAAATCAAGTTATAAGACACTAATTCAAAGCAGTACAACACACTCCAACAAAAAAATGAGCTTTTTTTAAAATCAACTTAACTTATATTTGTATAGAGAAGCCTGAGCTTTTTGTTTCATTTTTTAAATTTCCATATATGTGTATTAAATGTTATGAAATGTCATGTCTAACTGTTAGTGTAATTGTTTTATTATTGAACAGTCATATTATAAAAATAACAGGGTATGTATTGTGTGAGTCTTATATATTGTATTGACATATAAATTGGATGAAGAAAAGATTCCATTAAACAAAATGTCACTCATGTTTGTGTCAGACACAAATATTTGTGGACAAGATGAAAAGGGCCAAATTTTGTTTTAAAGTAGAGTTTTAAGTGTTTAGTGTTAAAAAAAATCATGATTTTTGACACAAAATGTCAAATGGTGTAACCGAAAATGAATGATACATTTTAAATATTTAATCCATCTTGAATAAAAAAGTATTTGAAGCATGTGTTTTTACTTTTTTTTTTAAAAAACCTTTATTAGAGAGCTAAATTATTTGGTACAATTGTTTTAAGGTTACACCACATGACAGTTTCGACATTGTCCCAACTACAGTTGTTTTAATCATTAACTTAAATACGTTCCCATGGGATGGAAAAATCAATCAGATCCTCCCATTTTTATAGGTATTATAAGGACTAACAAATAGAGATCTAGACGTTAGATGGAATTTGTAAGTAATTCCATCTATTTATTTATTTATAAACGGCTGATGAACTAAATAACCAATTATTCTTCTCAGTTTTGTTTAGCATTCCACAAGCGCAAATTCTCATCAGTTGTGAACCAAACACGGACGTGATACACTGATGAAATTATAAAGCATTGGAGGACATTTGTAATGCATTCGTTATGGGTTTCATAGTTGTGGTGCCTGTTATGTTGCCATGACCATGTACCTAAATGGCTAAGGAGAAGGACACAGGACTTTATTTTCAGACAGTGCAGGGAATTGGATGCAATAAGGATTTACATACCGGATGTATACTGCAGCTCGCCTCTTCATCGCTGTCCTCCATGTCTCATACACAAGATGCAACACTAAAAATAAAAGGCAAAAAAATTATACCACATAGAGCGCTTTTTTAGAAAGCGCCCAACTATGATTGAAATTTGATTTCAAGTGTCTAACATTGTAATGTATTTACATCACAAATGAGATTTTATATTAATAGATAATGATCAACCCGACATTGGAGTGGGAACCAGCACAGGGTCAGACATTTAAAAGGTTTCAGAAATCTAGGTTAAAGATCATCTACTCTGCTCAAGAAAAAAAAAAAGAAGGTCACAAGCTCAGTGTTTGTAACCAGATCCTGCAGCAGAAACATTGGACACACACTGGCCTACATGGAGACACGACTCCGGCAAAATAAAGGTAGAAAGGCTGTCCAGGGTAGACGAGGGTTTTATTTATTATGATACGTGTTTTTGTTTAATAAATACACATCAACGAGGGTCACTCCTCCCGTTTAGTTCGTTCCATATTGACTCAGGCTTCTTGTGCCAAAGTCCATTCAAAAACAGAATATCTTGGTTACTGGTGCATTGTGCATTAATTGTCCCCAATTTAGTCGAATTTGCTGGAAAAAAAATCAATGCAGAATTAACTGTAGGGAAATATGTCACAATAACAACACGGTGAGCTGCAGTGCTGAGATTTAAACATTATGTATGTAAGTAAATTAACTCACATTTTTACATTAAAATGTGTACCAACGGACACCCGAGAAAGTGTGTATGTTTTAATGTCTAAATTAGCGGATATTTTAACTTGCATTAAAGGCTCGTTCTGATCCACTGCCGCCGCTAAATTCCGTGAAGTTGCGCAAGTGAACACGCGACTACACAATGAACAGAAAAGTGAAGCTAAGTTAGTGTTGAAAAACGAATAAAATGTATAAAAACGAATGAATACGCCTTTGGTTAAATTCTCCCTGTTTATCCGATAAAACACTTTGACCACGTACCTTTTATAGTGTCAAAGGTTCTGTGGTGTATACATGCCTGAGAATAGCGTAAAGCTGCTTCCGTCACAGCAACCTGCATATCCGGTTGTCCTATCAGAATAAAAGTCTGTTTGACAAACATGCGATGCCAGATGCATTGCAATAGCTTAACTACATGAGGAATTACATACAATTAACATACAACTAATGGAATAACTATACGCGCTGAGCTGTCCTCATCATTGTGTTTTTTTCAGTAATTTTTCTAATGTATTCTAACATTTCTGTTAAATTTTCATACATTTTTTAATTAAAATTCCACAACAAGTGCACCGAACTATTAAAACACAGCCGTTATTAATCATATACTTAAACAGAAAAGAAAACAATAGGCTAGGGGGATATTTTTTAACTAAAATATACCAAATTATAGTTTTAATCGTTTTTGTTTTTGGATTGAGTTGATTTATTTTTTGGCTTCATTCACAAGGATTACAAATAAAGGCTCAATGTGTCTTAACGAATAGGAAATTTCGCTAATATATATCATATTTATTACATGATACATTATTCATTTATTATTGTGATCAATGAAAGAAGACAATACATAATACATATTTTTTCAGCAGAGAAAACTTCATTTTCATACTGCATTGACTCAGAGTTGTGGAAGTGCGACATTTGTCCTACAGGTGGCGGGAACGCGCAGGGGAGCGTCCACGCTGCCGGAAAATGAAGCGACAAAGAAGAAGACGTCCCTAGCCAGTTCAGCACTAGTATCTTGGATTGTGGTTGGTTGTCGGCGGCGCCTTTTGACCAATCGCTGCGCATTGCATTAGAAAGAAGGGCACGCGCTGTTCTCCCGGAACCTGCAGTGTGTTCAAGGTGAGAGATGAGCTTTTAAAAAATAGTTTTAGCTTTAAGCTATTTTAAAGTGCAACATGTACACAGTGTATATTCCTTTTCTGTAACACTATTATATTGTTTCGAGTCGGCCTGTGGTCAGTCAGGCTAACGACGTTAGCTTAGTAGGCAGCTTATTATTAACCAACAAGCTATCTCTAACGCAGGATCCCCCTGTTCTACCGAATCAATTACACTACATATTAAGGTGTGTGAATACCAGGTTACGTCTATAGACTTAAACGTCTTATTCTGTAACGCTAATCACAAGCAACAAGCAAACGTAACATTTGTATGATGATTTTTTGGACTCCCTTCATCCCGTATCATCAATCATTAATTTAACTAAATGTAAGTCAATTTAATGGAAAATGTATGCATTTTCTGTCATTCATTTTTTTTTCAGCTTCATTCCTCTATAATTTGGTCCATGTGGTTGTATCTGTTATAAAACCCCTAAATCGAATGGGGTCTGTGTTCTAGTTTTACGCATTTAAGAAACCTTGACATGAATAAGCAACTGGTCTAAATGACTTTTGTGTGTCTACATGTTAAAGTGAAATGTATAAAGGAAAAAAAAAAATCTGTTTTTCCTCCACAGTTTGTCACCATGGGGGTATTATCCACTCTGCTGAGGGGTCTGGTGAGAGGAGCCGACAGGATGTCAGAGTTCACCAGCAAGCGTGGTTCGAGGACTCACAACAAAGGCAGAGGTGCCAGGCCCACCGGACTGAAGCTCTCCAGCAGAAAGTTTGTGGCCATACGGGCCATGATACCGGAGTTTGTGGTACCCAACTTGGAGGGATTCAAACTCAAACCTTACGTTTCTTACCGCTGCCCCACAGGAACAGAGGCCCCGGTCACAGCACAAAGTTTGTTTGATGAAGTTGTGGCCCCTCAGATCAAGAAAGACTTTGAAGAGGGCACTTTCAATCAAGAACAGCTTGAGAAATATGGATTTGAACCCACACAGGAGGGCAAGCTATTCAAACTTTATCCCAAGAGCTCTGTACGATAAATATGATCTGTGTGACTTACAAGGGCAAACATCGACAGCTTAAGGTGACTGAAAGCTGCAGTCGATCTGATTCATAAGGCATAAAAACGTTAAATGTTTAAATCTTTTCGACTTCTGTTTCATCGGAAAAATAAAACCTTATTCATATTGTAAAATTGTACATTGATTATTGCAAATATTTGATAAATGCTTTGAACAGAGCTGGTGATTATTAAATTGTCACTATATCAATTTATACTGAAACAACAATTCATATGGTAAATTATATTAGAATGTACATGGAGATAACAATCCTAAAGAGTTCTTTAATGATTTTATACAAATGATTTCAGATAACTGTCAAGGTCATTCATTTTGCTGCAAACTCCCCTTGAAGTCCAAAAAAATGTTTGGACACTAGAATTAGCCAGTGTATATTTATTGATGAGAAGTTGTATAGAACTAAGGATTGAAAAACAATCTGGCCTCCACACATTTTTAAATATGGTAGTATTATAATTACTACCTCAGATTATGGCTAGTATAACTTTTTTGACAAATAAAAAGGTTTATCTAAAATGGGAGACTTGAGGCCAGCGGCACAATGACCTCTGTCGAGGCCAAAATGCTTAAAGCCAAGTTTTACCTAATCCAGAAACAAAGTTCCTTTGGGCAGAATTTCCCATCGAGGTTCAGTAAATCGGACACATCAACACAAACTGCATGAAGGCCCAAGTCCTGAGTTAAAATTGGTACTTATAGATATATTTTTATTTGAACGTTCAAGCAAGGTGTTCCGTGAAGTGCTTTTAATAAAACAAAAAAAAAAAGCTACGCTAGAGGAAGGTGTGTGAGTGCTGGTATTGAAACAGTAGTTATATGATACACAACCACTGGTTTAAATACAACTTTAGAAAATAATCATTGTTTGTCTTTATGAAAATAGAGGGGTTTTGCTAATTGCATATTGAGTCATTCGTTATTCCAAAGTGTGGGGTTGTATTCTCATAACAAAGATGGTGAGTGGAATAACAGCACATCATGTCTGGGCTGTACATTCTGCAGATATTTCAATAGTCAACTCGGCCAGTGCTCCAGCCCAGTCAGCACCGCTCCGCTTCCTGTCGCGTGTCGTCTGCAGCCCAGTCCCACCGCCACACATGCAGCATGTGGTCATAGAACGAGCAGCTGGCCAGCAGACAGGACAGCGATGGGGCGTCGCTGTTCGGGTCGGGGATGGGGCCTGCTCTCGAGCTGGTGGAGGCCGGTGCGATGCCCTCGGGGATGTACTGTCCGGCGTCGTCCTCCAGTGAGGTGTCGAAGCTGGCGGTGGGAGACTCGTACTGGATCCGCAAGTGGCCCCCGCTCTCGGCGAGGCTCTCCTTTGGTTCTACGGCGGCAGGGGAGCAGGGGGCCGGTTCCTCCAGGGACAGCCGGGACCAATCGGCTCCGTAGGCCAGGGAGTTGTGGAGGATGTAGGAGGCTACGAGTGGACAAGCTCCTCCGCTGCCCTCTGGGAGGAGGCAAGAAAACATGGAACGTTAATCGCTGTGGTTTTTATAATCTGTTTAACCTATTGATGGGAATGTGTTACTAAGGGAGGGTGCTTTTTTCAGTAATGGGTAATCTAACCAACTACGTTGTATCCTGCATCAAGCAGCTTTTATCTGCAAGTTATTCCACTCTGCCTGCCTCCCTATTTTCCTGCTCTACAATATGTACTGCCAATAAATGGATGACACAAAAAAAACACACACACAACTCAAAAACAGTATCTTAGCCATGGATCTCAAAAGAGCAACGCAAGCAACGTGAATTAAAAAAACAAAAAGGGAAAACATCAGTGCTGCCATTCCCAGGTGGAGCCTGAATGATGGAAAAAGATTTTCAAAGTGATAATGAAGTGGCTGCACTGAGAACACGTATAGTTAAAAGCCTAAAAGCAGCATGTGGGTCGCGTGTAAACACCTCTGTGTGAATTACACACACTCCTGACTCCAACATCATTTTCAATGTTTTCTTTGCAAACCACTTGCAGAAAATATAGAATAGTTATTTGTAGCCCTAATGTTAAGGCAACAATACAAAAAAAAAGAAAACATATTCCCGTTCATACTTGCCTAGGGCTTTCTCACAGTGAAGTATATGGAAGTCATTGTGCATGCAGGCTGCCAGCAGCAGGTGCTGATTGGTTGGATGCCACTTCAGTCGCCACACGCCTCCACCCACGGGAGTCTCGCTGAGAGGCTGCCGCATGTTCCTGCCGTCCCACAGCAGAACCTGCTCATCATAGCTGTGTGCGGGGGGGCATGTGACACGAGACAGAAGGTTTTGAGATGGTGAGGCGTCTCAGACAGTTTAGGACAAGAAGACCAAAACAGCAAGCAGCAGCAGTAGAGAACAGTGGCAATTCTCACACAAAGCCGTGTTATTGGGCAGTTTACCTGCCTGTGGCCAGGATGTGTTCCCGATGCGGGTTGCTGTGAATACTGCACACGCCCATTGAGTGTCTGCGGCAGGAGAGACATGATGTAACCGTAATTTGCCAAAATGGATTTATTAATAAACAATCTCAACTTTGCATACCTTTTACTGGTGAAAGTTGGACTGGAGGGGCCAGCCCTGAGATCCCAGCCTTTGAGTTTACAGTCGTCTCCACCTGGCAGGGAGAAGCACTAGGGAAGTAAATCTGTCTGACCAGATGGTGAAAGTTGGAAGCCATTGATTTTCTAGCGCTCTTTTTTTGCATTGAAATTTATGTATCTGAATTGTCTGCATTATTTTTCAAGTGCTCATAAATTCATAATTAAAATTTTAGGTTTTAAGATTTCAAATAATATTCAAGTTGCCGATACTGTAACAGAAAGTTGCAACGCAGGAAGAAAAAAAAAAAAAAAAGACTATAAAAATGTCAAGCCCTAGTTATCTTTACAGCCCTCTCAGTGCATGTTCGTATTGTTAGTCAATTCATATAATAAAGGCTCACTGACGTTACCTTTAACATCTACTGTCTGTCCAATGTCCAATATAGTTCGGTAGCACAAAATTCATTCTCTCTTGATGTAATCGATATATTTGACACTATATTAAATTATGACACCAATAACAGAAGGGCCCAATTCATTCATCAAGAATCTATATTTCCATGCCCCCCTCCCACTACCACACCCGTGCCCAAAAAGTCAGGGGAGTATTCCTGAAATTATGAGATCGGCATTAACACCGGTGTTACCAGAGTAAACTAGCTGCGTGTCCCAGTAGGAGAAGGCTGAGATCCAAGCCTCAAAGTCATGAGCCTTCCACTGCGACAGAGCCGTCAGAGTGCCTTCGGCCAGGGAGAACACGCCGACGCAGCCTGCGGAGTCGCTGCACGCCACCCGCACGTCACTGCTGCAGGAACACCAGCAGGGGATGTTTGAAACGAGCAGGTGAGCAATCGTTTAAACTCAGCTCATTTAAACATTCAATTTTTTTAAAGAGGAATATACAGCTGCAGGTTTTATGGCTCTGGCCAAGTGTCTTACCCATCCATTCTTCCGGTGGACCAGTCTAATGACAGAGCCAGCCGCTCCTCTCCCACCGTCACACTGCTCAGGGTCTGCAGACTGCGGCCGCCTTCCTACTGGATACACACATTCATGAGTACAGAAAACAGCCCAAAGAGTCACACCCAGATCAGTACAATAACCTACACTTACCTATAAACCTAAGGTACAAGTGACCGGAGCATTTAGGAAGCATCTCTAAAAAAATCAATTCACAGAAAATCTTTGCTTGCCAAGACTAGTTATTAAACTGTAGGATCAATGATATGGGCATCAAAAATCCATTATTAATTTGTTGCACATCATTTGCCATTGTTTGTTTTATAAAGAACATGAGAAATCTCATATCAGATAGATGCCTGAGGAACAGAGCGAAGATTTAGTTAAAACAAACCAAGGAAATAAGATTCGATCTCTGACCAGTTGGTGGTTGGGTTGTATTGTGGCAATGTAGGCAACAGCACAAGTAAGACTGCCTGGAATTAAAAAGAAATGTGATTTTTTTTAAACATCTATCATGTCCTGATGAGGGTCAGTCAGTTATTTCGTATACACTGTTTTTGGACTGTGGGAGGAAGCTGGAGAACCCGGAGAGAACTCACACAGACACAAGTAGAAAAAACAAACTCCACACAGAAAGATCTGACTTGAATCTACAATCTTCTTGCTGTGAGGCAACAGCACTACCCACTGCTTCCACTGTGTCACCCCAAACAAGAGTGCAATGCTAAATAAATACATTATGAACCAGCGCTAGAGTGTGGTAATAGTGCAGCCTGATGACTTAACTCTGCTTTAAATTCCAGCAGTTCAGTGCTTTGTCTGAACACAGAAACACAATGTATGTCCTAAATCTAGAATAAGCACAATTTTTCACACTTACATTTGATAATGTTCAGCTGTAAAGCAGAGTGCAGCGGCACAGTTTATTTATACAGCACATGAATGACATAGCAGCAATTCAATGTGCTTTTCAAGTTGCATAATAGTACAGGATTAAAAACGGGGATAGATTAGTGATGGAATCTCACTCACTCACACACACACACACACACACACACACACACACACACACACACACACACACACACACACACACACACACACACACACACACACACACACACACACACACACACACACACACACACACACACACACACACACACACACACACACACACACACACACACACACACACACACACACACAAACAAACAAACAAACAAACACACAAACAAACAAACAAAGAAATGTAGACTTCTTGTTGTTTTTCAGAGAAGCTGCTTGCAATCAAAATATCAGTTTTTGTACCAGAGGCTGCATACGTGCCATAGAAAACCTTCCTATTTTGGACAGTAACATTTCCTGATTCACAGTAAGAGCCCTGGATTCTTCTGATGCCACATTCCTCACCTGAGCATCTGAAAGATTGAACAGCTGCAGCTCTCCAGTGGCTGCTGCCATTCCCAGCACGGCCTTCCCCGACACGGGCACATGGCACCTAACAACATGCAAAATAAATCACATCATTTACTAAAACTATTGTTTTCTCTCTCTGCCTAATGAGTATGTGCTCCACAAAAGGATATTGATAATAGGCTTTTGAGAAAAGAATAAATGTATGCAAAAACACTGAATGATGGCAATTTTCTAGTCACCATTTCAAATCTAAAATGGCAGCGGTGTCCATGCGCTGCAGCTCAGTGAGAGGTGGGCTCAGCGACCCCTCTTGCCGAAATTCAAAAAGGTACAAACGGCCAGTCCGACTCGGAGCGCCATCCTACAAGAAGAGTGCACATGCCGCAACACATCATTAACACATATGCCTGCAAATTTTATAAATCAGTCATGAGAGCAGGATTAAACGTCGGCCGGTACAGTTTGTTACTTTGCACCACCGGAAGGGTAGGTGTCAGTACAAAGCTCTATGAAGAGGACATGCTGTGGTGACTTAACTAAGAGTAATTGCATCCTTGCTGGCCCCATCAATGTCATTACAACACATTCATTCCACGACTACAAAGATCAATACACAAAGCCTCTGATTGATGGCTACGTTCCAGCCCTCAATGATGAACCTGCAAGCACTGCCTTGTTACCTACCATTTGTTTAGCCTTTCTTTTTCTTACGGGTTTTCTATCTGTAGCATTGTATTTTCTGTGAACATATGCACTTCGAGAGCACTAGCACTTTTTAAACTAATATACTTTTAAATTTCTATGTGCCCATTCCCTAATTTGTTCTCCTCTCACATAGACTTCAAATGGAAACTCAAATCTCAAATGGTATAATCTAGTACATTGCATCTTTACTCAGTAGAGTTCAGGGTATTTTGTGCATGGTCCCTGACCAATAAACCTAAATTAAAAAAAAAAAAAGTTTAAAAATCTGTATGCATAGAAATGGCCAGCTATAAGACTGATGATCCAAAGTATGGGTGAGATTTAATTCCCCAAACGCTTACAATAATGTTTTACAAACTGTCAGTTTTAATTTGGCGTACGTAGCCTGAACCTTTGAAAAAAACAAACTAGGATCAGGTGCCTGATTTTGAACAAGACGTTCCCTGTGGACTATTTACTTAAGTAGTACAGGTGAATGGCTGTTAATCACAGGTAAAAGGCTGACCCAGGACAGTCCGGACCAGTCGTGTAATCTCACCCCTTTCTGAAGCTGGTACGTCCCGCAGACGAGGACGTCGTGGCTCGTGGGGAGCGGACACCACTCCACCGTGTCCGCACTCAGCTCCGTGTCAAACACCTGCAGACTGCGGGTCCTCGACTTCCAGGCCATGGCCACCGGCTCTGCATAACGTTACCGAGTCCGACGGCTACGAAGCAAACGCAACAAGACAATGACGGAAAACGCTAAGTCCCGTTCATAGCGGTCCGCTGTTAACAAAATAATCTGTTTAGTGGCTAAAGCTAGCGCGCTACATTCAACCAATGGCTCCCTCACGCTGTACAAACTGTCAGTAGTTATACTTGTAACACAGTAAACACATTTGTAAATAGGAAAAGAAAAGTCAATTCAACCTTTGCTTGAGACTGAATGTGCAAAGATTCATTATCAACAAAACTCACACGTGAACCAGCTTCGGGACAGGTCCTCACTGCGTCCTTACGTAAGCGCCCGACGTAAGGAAGGAAGTATGCGTCAGTCAACGCTCTGCAACACTTCCTGAATACTCGTGTTATTATGGTTACATATATCACACGTCATATTCAGTCCGAATATAAATACCCACTGTATGAGTGCACAGCACACTATGACTAAAATCAGACTATTTAATGTTCTACCAGGAACAGTTGACTGTGTCTGTATGATATTAGTGGATACAACGGTTGTCATGAGGTTATTCATAATATGAGTTTCTGGCCAGTATTGGTCACAGTGAAAGAGAATATTTTGGATGCGGCCTCCTATTGAGGATTCTTGATGCAAACAGAAAAATCATCATAAGTCATAAAATAAAATTTAAAATAAATAAATAATAATATTGTTGTTGATATGATTTATTTGATTAGTTTGGGTGTGACAATAAAAAGTGGGGATTTAATTTATTTTTAATATTTTAATACAATCAATATATAACCTAAACTCTATTTCAAAGAGAGGGAAGAAAGGTCGAGGTTTACGGGTATATTCACAGGAAATTGATATGTGTGCGTGACGTGCCGCGGACCGCATCACGTCATCACGTGATGCGCGTCACGTGACTCTTGGCGTGTGCCATAACATCTATCCGCTGGTGTCCGTCTCCTGCCATCCTGCCGACCACCAACGTACAAAACGCGATGGATTTCAACGTCAAGAAACTCGCCTCCGGTGCGGGGCTGTTCTTCACACGCGCCGTCCAGGTAAATACAACAAGCTTTTCAACCGACAGTCGCCTGTTGTTCTGTAACGCAGCGTCACCGACTGTCAAACGCACACACACGTATTTATATATTTATATATACGCCTCTGCTCTGGCTAGCGTAGCGCTTCGGCTCGGCGCAGGCGAGCAGATAGAATAACGTGATACTTGGTCCTGGTTAAAGTTTGGGCCTGCGTTGCCAGTAAAAGCAGAGGTCCTGTCAAATATGCGCCGGTTAGCATTGCTGCTAGCCACTGGGAGAACGGTGTCCTTCTAATGGAACCGGTTTCTATGGTAATGAGTAGTTAAATTGTTGAGTTGATAATTACACGTTTGTTAATGCTCCCCGCCAGACATCTATAAGCATTCACAAATACTTTTTTCCACAAAAGCATAATTACCACGTTAATTACCAAATATTAAGTATTTTAATTCGGACTATTTATTTTTTTGTACTGGAAGCTTCAAGCTTTTCCACATCAAGTTATATTATTTAACCAAGACCAGAAATCACGCTCCCACACTTTAAAATTAGATTTTCTTAAAGATCCCATATTGTGCTAATTTAACTTTAGTCTGTGAGTTATATTAAATAGTGTCCCATGCATGAAACACTCGGAAACTGAGAAATGGACACAGCCTGATATAGAAATGTTGGGCTTTCATGGTTTGTTTGTTTTTCCATGACTATGTGATGTCATGCAGTAGCTCCCTCCAATATTAGAAGTTCCTGCCATGCTTAGGGCAAGTCCCTGCCCGATGCCAGTCGAAATCGATAATTTTTAATGAGTAATGATGCATCTATACTCGTGATCTAAAAACGCCAATCAGAAAAGAGGTTCATTAATATTTGAGACAGATCAAAAAAGAACTGCTTTCTGGAGCACCAGCGATGCACTTGAGAGAGCACTTTTACATTAGTTGAATTTTTGCACTTTCAATTACAGGTATATCATGTTAGAGGTATCAAAACTTCAAGTAATACCCAGAAAAGTGCATGATAAGGGACCCATAATGGACTCGAAATGAAAACTTGTGCTTTCATCATCTGGACATACATCATTCTGTATAGGGAAGCTCATACATGCAACTGTAGGAAAAAGGAAAAAAAATAGACATTTGACTAGAGGGGACTTTTAAGTTTTTATTCTTATTAATAATTTAAGGCTTACTTTGACGGAAATGGTTGTCAGGTGAAAGCAGAGTTCATAAACTCATGTTGTCGTGCATGTGTGCGTGCTTCGTTTCAGTTCACAGAGGAGAAGTTGGGTCAGGCGGAGAAGACCGAGTTGGATGCCCACTATGAGAACCTGATGAGCCGTGCAGACTGCACCAAAAACTGGACCGAGAAAATCTACAGACAGACTGAAGTCCTGCTGCAGCCCAACCCAAGTATGACATCAACATAGCAATCCTGAAATTAGAGGTGGAAAGTCGAGTATATATTCTCTTCAAGCACAACTACTGCTGTGCTGTATGCTGCTGTATGAAGCAACATGACGGGAATTCTGACTCTTTTATAATATCATTTTACTCAAAGATTGTCTTACAAAAAGACAATCAGATATTGCTATGTAACATTAAACGGTGACAGTTTATTTTATTCAAATAAACAGGTCCAACCCAATGACGCATGACAAAAACACTGATGGGAAAAATGAAACATTTTCTTGAATATTTTTTACAAAATGTTTTCAGTGAAGCCACATCCAAAAGTCATGTTTGAATGTTATATAGAATCTATAGGACTGGTCACAAAAGGTCACTTCATTTTCAAAATGATTCTTCTTTATGACACTTCAGTCACTGAATGTTGAATTTCATTTTTCCATCAGTGTAATTAAGAAGTTTTCCACTCGGATAAAACATTTGTGTATAACAGTAGTAGTAACAATATAATATACACTATAATATTTAAGTAGAGGACCACACCAGTGGCATTGCATGTTTTAACTATAGATTGTTTCTCCAATTGAATGTTCTTCCTGTTTGTGTGCACAAGAACAATCTGAACTCTGAAAATCAGTTGCTGAATGGGAACACTCAAAAGCCAGAAACAATCCCATTTTGGATTTCCTGATACTGGGCCAAAGTAAAAGTTGTTTGGCTTGCAATAAATAGTTTATTATAAGAAAAACAAGTGATTTACTCAGAGAGAATTGATCCCTTCATGTACACCTGTTGTTCAAATAGGAAGGACCCAGGTTCATGCTAGGGATGCAATCAAAGACTATTCTGATACTGTTTCCCAGTAAGGCGCAAGTTAAAGATGCGCCTTAATGATTATTTCTATATTGTAGAAGACTAAAGAAACCAGAAATAATCAGATTTAAGAAGCTGGAACCGGAGAATTTTAACATTTTTTCTCAAAAATTACTCAAGTCAGTTAATCGAGTATAAAAATAGTTGTTGATTAATATGGTTGTCGCCAATTAATTGACTAATTGCAGCAGCTCTAGTTGACACAAATATTTTATTCGTGATCTTTTGTGTTGACTCCCTTTATTAAATGAATATATATATATATATATATATATATATATATAGGGAGGCATAGTCCACATTGACAGTATAAGGCATAGTCTACATATAGTAGAGAGAGAAGGGCAAGGTTATTCAAATAATGGATGAGAGAAGCACCTAAACATAGAGCCCAGTGAAATAAGTGGATAATAATTAGGTGGATGTTAGGTTCCATTTTGTTAGTGGAAAGGGAAGGAACATAAAATATATATATATATATATATATATATATATATATATATATATATATATATATATATATATATATATATATATATGTTATGGTAAATTTAGGTAATTTAATCTGTCCTCAGTGTAAATGATAGTGAAATACAAAAAGAGGCAAATCATAACAAAAAGAGGCTTGTGCAAACCTCTCTATCTAACTATTATTTTTGTTTTACCTCTAATGAAGTGTGGGATTTCAATTCCCCTAGCAATCTGACTCAGATCATAAATTACACACAAGTGCCTCAGTCACAACACATTATCAACAGTTATAGCTGTAAACTAGGTCGCTTCTAATCTATTGAATATTAAAACCATTAATTGGTTGATTGTTCATAAAAACAGCATCAAATTTTGATCACTGTTTCCCAAAGCCGGAGGTACAACCTAAAATGTACTTTTTATAAATACCGTAATAAACAAAGTGAATTGAACTAAATTTTTTCCAGACCAACAGTCCAAAACCCACTGTTTTACTATTATAGCAGGCTAAAGAAACAAGATGAACATTATCAAATTTGAGAAGCTGAAGCCAGAGAATTTAGACATTTTTTTCTTTTGAATGACTCCAATCGATTATCAAAATCATTGGCGATTATGTAATAGTTGGCAACTAGTCAATTTATCAACTAATCATTGCAGCTCTACTGCAAACAGTAAAAAATAATTGAATAATGCCAAAGGTATTACTGTGTAGCATTAATTTCACTGTACTGCACCACAGAGATAATCACTTAGATTTCCAGCAATCCATCAAGCTTTATTAAGGTGCCCTGTTGAGTTTTCTTTATTTTAAAAAGAAAAAAAATCAAAATTAGTGCATTACATCCAAGTTTGTGCATTCCTCCATCTATCAGTCAGCAAAGTAAAGTGACATTGCCATGCACATGCATGATACAGTGTTGTTGCTAAAAGGCTGAAACATGCAAAATCACTAATATGGTCCCTGTAGTAATATTTATGACTTATACCAGAGGTAATAGATGTCCATGAATAGTTGCTTAGTTATGCAATGTGACTCACAGACGTCACGGAAGATGGAAGAGTCAGCATATCTGTACTAGAGGTCAAAGAGGTCAAATATCTAGTACAGTGGCAATATTTTTTAGGTTTAAAGTGATATGAAATGACAAAGTGGAGAATAGGGAGCTCTAACGTTTGACTTTTTGATTCTCCATGCTACAGTTGATCACACTGGTGAGTATCCTGCCTCCCTACTTTAGTAGTGCCCTACCGTGGAAACCTTTCATGCCTTTTCAATCATTAGAACTAAGAAGTTGTTGATGAAGAAATCAGCACATGATTCTTTGGTGTTAAGATCAAAGTCTGGTGTAAAATGCTTTTTTTTTTTTTTTTTTTTCCTTCTTTCTTCTTTTTTTTTCTCTCTCACTGAGACTCATCAGTGTGACTTCAGTGCTGACCACTACCAGCACGACATAACTAAGGAGGAATCCTCTTCTGGCACACAGCTGGTTATGAGTCAGCGCATATTGAACATGGGTGAATGGTCACCCTGTGCCATAATGAGAATCCTAGTGGGTGTTTATCTGTGACAACAGAGGTCCTGCCTGCTGTTTGTTTTAGCCTCTGTTTCCCTGGCCTCAGCTATATGGAGTCAGTTGAGTCTCATAAAGAATAAATGCACCCAGAAAATTCCACATATGTATATGGGGATTCATATATAATGTAAATAAAAAAATATTAATAGTCTCTGTTTTCTACCCTATTAAAACTATTTGTGAATAGAGACCCCCCCCTGGTTTCGGAGCTGAGATAAACAGTGAAATCAGTCTTTATCGATGATCTATATAACAATCAACAGCATATCACATGAGTCTTAGTCAAAGAAGAGCTGCCTTTGGCCTCATGGGGGTTGATAGTTAAATCCATAGTTACATAAGTAACACTACATTAGCAAAAGTTAGAGACAGAAAACCACACAGTCATGTTTTCCCTTTTTCGAAAGGATTATCAGAAACAATCAGAGAGGTTACATTGAGCGATGAAAGCCAGTGGAACAGAGGCTCATCCAGTAAATGGGGCAGGGTTTAATCTGTACTGTTGGGAATTTGGCTGCCCACATTTTGACCATTTATATATTCATCCTCTTCATAATTTCCTCACATCACCTCTGACTAGTTGAAATGTTATTACTCATTCCTCCAGCTACATTTAACAATCTGTGATTGTGTGTAGTGCTGTGTGTCTGTGATGTTAACTATATGTGTGCTGCAGTTCAGTGGTCCTCAACTGTTTTAGACTTAGGACCATCGTTGCTCCTTAGTCATTATGTCATTAGGTCATGACCCAAATTAATGATCCAGGCAAATTCCACAAGCACATATTGCAGTAAAACACAATTCCTTTATGCACTGTTAAAAACATGAAATAAACCTAAAAAAGTGCAACTACTACTACCAGAAACCCAGTGAAATAAACAATACAATCATCTTCAATTAGATAATAAGCAAGTCTTCTCTTGAATTAAATAATGAACAGAAATTAAGTAAAAGATTAAATTAAACTTAAATTAGGTAAAAGTCAGACTAATCTTAAATTAAAGGAAGAACAGACTAATCTTTAATTAAATAAAATGGCAGTCTGATGCTGAATTCAGTAACTCAACTTTTCTTTGCTTTATTGCACACACCCATTCAAAATGGCCCAGTGGGTCATGACCCACCAGTTGAGCACCACTGCTGTAGTTGACTGTATTTTGGTGAGTTTTCTTGTGTTGGGTATGTTTATGAAAGTTGTAGATTTCTGTCTCGACATGCAGATTTACACAAGTACACTATTATCTGACAGCTCGCAAGCTGATTACTGAGAAATGCCTTAATAATAATTTTTATTCAGAGTGAATCTTCTGCGTAGGTTTTTTCAAAATGATGTCATGGCCCTGCAGAATATGTTTTGTGATTGTGTTAAGAATAAAGCAAACTAAATTTACAGAAGATCACATGAACATGAGAGTAAGTAAGGATGTCCTGATCCACCCTCTTTGTCTCAACTTGGACATTTTTAAAACTTTATATCTTCTGTTTAATAGAAATATCTGGTTTAATACTTTTGAAATTTGCTCCATAGTGTACTCGTGGAAAATGTGTTTACAGTATTTATTTATACTTTCTTATATCTTTCAAATTCTGTAAGCTTTTAATGATTTCACGATATTCATTTATCCTACAAATTAGACATAGGTGGAATTTTGCTAAGATGGTCTATGCTGATAATTTGTATCCTGGTGATGTCTCAAACGATATAACAAAACCACAAATGAGCTAGGTTCATTGCTATCTGCACCCTGCCAAATGTTTTAATGTATTTTAGGCTTATTTTTTTCCCTTTTTATTTAAGCGTTTTGTCCTTATGCTCTTGTTGAAAAACTGCTGTAACATTGTGTACCCTCATATACTTTCTGAAGGCATTTTGGTATGAAAACCACCCAAGCCTAATAGATCTCACAGCCATATGATATAAAATCTATGATATGTTTTAGAGGTGGACACCTGAACAGCACCAGCACAATCTCATGCAGTGTCGTGATTTAATTGTATTTCCTTTGTAAAGTTGATAATGTTGAGATTTTTGTAGGGGATGTTGGGAATTTTACTATGTGTGTGATGTTGATTTACTGATTGCATCACAGATAAAGGACAAAATAACGGCGACTTTATAATGCATCTCTGTCAGCAACACTTTAAAGCAACCAGGCTACTCTTATGTTTTGTAAGATATTCATGTTTTTGTCCCCCCCCCATATATACTGCCTTAGTTCATTTAATATTAATCAACACTGCAGTTGGATAAAAAAACCTTTCCTACACCAATTGAATAAATACTGCACCTTCTAAACAATCTTATTGCATTGTTTAGACATTTTGCCTTGCATGTGTTTACAGAGAATGCATATTTTATGAACAATTTAATGGAAAATGGATTGTGTTATTTTTTTTTTTTTTAAAGAGTAAATTTCTTACAGACATTAAAAAAAACATTATTTTTATGTAATTATTGTACTTGAGTGTGTTTTTTTTGGTACGGAATTAATGCCAAAGTTTTGCACATTGTGCTGTGACATTGGGATGTTTTTACATTGTGATAATGGTACTTTTTATTTACTCATTGACAGCAGCTATCCCACAACCTTTGCGAATGACTCGATTCACTAGCAGAATATGTTTATGTATAGTATATCATTTTGAAGTGTATGATAACATTAAGAAAGAGCTGTGAGATTTTTTTATCATACCAAATCAAAACTGATAGAACCTCAAAAGCTACATGATTTGAGAAATATTGATTCATGCAGTTTTAAAGAAAATAAGTTAGTTGTTTTACCATTTAGGGATAGTAAATGTTAGTTCTTATATTTTGGTGAAGTTTTCATTTAATAAATGTAATGGAAAAGCTACAAGTTCAAAGTTCTCCTTCATTTCTCTGCTGGGCCATGAATTAAACCCTGCATCATTTTCTCTGCAGGTGCCAGAATTGAGGAGTTTCTTTATGAAAAGTTGGACAGGAAGGCACCATCTAGAATCACCAACGCAGAGCTGCTGGGTCAGTATATGCAGGATGCAGCGAAGGAATTTGGACCTGGAACTCCATATGGTGAGTCAAAAAGAGCGTATGACCATGTTGATAAATGTACGCAGTTACCATAAGTTATCTATAACCAGTGTTTCTCACGGACCAAGTAGCATTGTGGGGAGCTATGGGCTTAGGAAATTTGTGTCACTCTGTTTTCATTCTGTGGCGCTGCGCCACGGATTGGTCTATGTGTTGAAAACACTGACACAGTTTCAACATGTGACTGCAAGGCTACACTGGCTTTAAAAAGATCAGGTCATTTTGTGTGTGTCTTATTAATATTATTGACATTCTCCACTGATTGTGTGAGTTGATCGCTATGAATGTTGGGCGAAGAACGGCTATTGAATGCAAACATCTTGAGATTTGAAAGTTGAAGAAGGCCATTGTTCAATTTAGATGAATAATTGTTCGACCCTTATAAAAAAAACATGCATACGATCACTACAGTGGGAACCTTTATAGATGTACCAGACATCTTCCTCATTGTGTGTGTGTGTGTACGATGGTGAGTTAGCAACCGCTCCAAATAGAGATGACTGAATCTTTCGCTGATTTGATACAAATGGGGCTGATACTGTTGAAAAAATGCCTTGATTTAAGAAGCTAACAAAAAGGCACATCATGTTTGTAGTGATTATCATTACCACCATGTCCTTCACCCCACTGGCTTACCCGTCAGATCAATAAATCAGATCCCTTCCCCTCTTGTGGAAAAGTAAGGATCAATCTTGTGATGGAGCTTGGTTGCACTCTGTGTTCCGTTACCGCCGCAGTAGTATGTGTCCGAATTGATGTTGTTATAGCTCAATTATTCAATACAGAATTAGAATGGTGCAATAGTTTTGTACTTGTACTTGTACTTGTTTCATAGCATAAGAATGTGTGTATGTACTGACTCAGTGTCTATCTCACTGCAATATCAAGACACCAGAGTGAAGCTGATGCTTGTAACTAAACTAAACACAGCTGCCTCCCACCAAACAGAGACATTCCAAACAATCTGTGCTCAAGTGTAGGGACCAAATGTTTAAACGGTGCATTCATCCGAAAATATGAATATGCAATTTCCCAGCATACCACACATTGTTCAATAGAACTATGCTGTCTGCATTCTTTCTTTCCTCTTCGTTTAAAGATTGTCTATTATTAAGTACAAAATAAAACCTTCATAACCAAGCAATAGCCATGGCTGGTGATAATTTGTCCTAATTAAACATACTTACACTAAGGCGAAAAAAGTGTTTAGTCAGCCCCCGAAAGTTCTCTAACTTAAAAAGATGAGGCCTATAATTTTCATAATAGGTAAACTTAAATAAAAGACAGAACAGGGGGAAAGAATCCAGGAAATCACATTGTAGGATTTTTAATAAATTAATTGGTAAATTCCTCTACAATAATATTTTCTTCATGCACATCTACTCTAGAGCATTGATGTTTTGAGGCTGTCTCTCGGCAACACAACTCCCTGCAAAGATTTTTCTGGAGAGTGGCTAGGCCACCTCAGAATTCTAAAATGCTTCTTACAAAGCCACCACTTAGTTGCCTAGGTGTTCTTGCTGAAAGAGCCAGACAAGTTTCATTTTCAATTCCCTTGCTGATGAAAGAAGGGTTTTACTCAAATTCCCACAATACAATGCCCTATTCATTCTTTCATATACCAAAATATACCAAAAAGTTCTATTTTGGTTATATCCGACCAAATGACATTCTCCCAATCCTCTTCTGGGTCATTAAAATGCTTTCTAACAGATTTCAAATGGGCCTGGACACCTGGCACTGGAGGATTTGAGTCCCTGGTGGTGTAGTGTATTACTGATAGTAGCCTTTGTTGCTTTGGTCCCAGGTCTCTGCAGGTCATTCACGTGATTCTGGGATTTTTGCTCATGTTCTGGTGCTCATTTTAAGCCCACATATTGAGATATTGTGTGGAGCCCCAGATCAAGGGAGATTTTTAGTGGTTTTGTATTTCTTCCATGTCAGTCTAGGTCTTGTATAATTTCCATTTTCCATATATATTGTCTGCTAACCAAGCCGTTTACACATTGCAGATCCAGTCCTTTAGCCTGTTGCAGGTTTACAATTTTGTCTTTGTCTTTAATCTTGTCCAGAATAGAGTATAGGAGTCTAACTGTTGTGAGTTAGTAGAACTGTGTCTTTTATACTGATGACGAATTCCAACAGGTGCCAATAATGCAGGTAATGAGGACTCAGGTCTGTGAGAGCCAGAAATATTGCTTTTTCGTAGGTGACCAAATACTTATTTTGCTGAGGAATTTACCAATTGATTCATAAAAAAATCCTACAAAGATTTCACGGCCTCTTTCCCCCATTCTGTCTCTCATGGTTGAAGTGTACCTATGATAATATTTACAGGCCTCTCTACATCTTGAACTTATGTAAAACATTTATTTCTACTATATAAAGAGGTCTAACATGGGGTGATTCATTATTTTATTTACACTTGTGCTACTCCTGTTGATTATGTTAATATCTTCTGTGCAAAATGATAAGTAAATTATTCCCTGAATTCATCAACTAAATATTATAAACAAAATTATACTGAAATTCGGTTTATATATTGTACTTAATCCCTGACTACTTCACTACTCCCTGTGTGATAGACATGCAGTAGTGGTTTCCTATCCTTTTTTGGGTGTGAATCTATCGCAGTCAACCTCACCACAGTAGACATAAATAAATATGAACTCACTTTTAATTGTCATCATCTGTTATTGCAGCACTCTGTCAGGCTACATCTTCACCAACAATGTGAAAAGCAAGTACGCAGTGGATGGGTCAGTGGAGTCTGCATTAAGGAATGTGTGGAATCGTGATCTGTTTATTTCAGGTGGCACTTTGATCCAGGTTGGAGAGTGCGAGGCAAGATTAGGATCAGCAGAGAGAGAGTTCCTCCAGACTTCAGCCATCAGCTTTCTCACCCCTCTCAGGAACTTTCTGGAAGGCGACTGGAGGACCATTACAGTAAGTGTGACGCTCACTGTAATATAATATACTCACTGTAAGAGATGCTGACTTTTGAGTGAAGACTTAAAATGAAGGATTTAATGAACTATGGGATGTAATAGTGTTAAAAGAAATGCAAGGATGACATTATAGTGTTCCAAGCATGTTTTTCCTCTATCTGCAACAGTATTATTAGTGTGACACCACTTCCTGTGCCCAGGAGATGGCACGCCAAGCAACTGTCAACTATTAACCACCTGAGTAAACTGTGAGCTTAACCACCAGAGGTCACCCTGGTTGCTTTACTCCTGTATGACGCTAAGCTCCACATGTGTTTGGAGGCTCACGGCCGTTTGTCCATGACCCCACTATACTCTATATATAAAAGTATAATCATGTTACCCTGAATTAGCTCCGTGCCAGCGCAATTTGAACGGTCGCTCAGGTCAGTTTCAACCCCAATGTCGCTGTGTGCACTTTTAGAAAGAACGGCGTCTTCTGGAGAACCTCCGCCTGGACCTGGACGCCTGCAAAGCACGACTGAAGAAGGCCAAGGTGGCGGAGGCCAAGGCTGCGGTTAGTTCCTAACGTGCCAACTTTTATCTTTCGTCTCATCTCAACTTTTATCTCATCACCATCGTCACTCATATGTAATCAATTTGTGTCGGTGCTGTCATTAACCACCACTAACTAACGTCTGTGTGTTCATAACATTGCAGTGCGAGGGTGAAGTGAGTATCAACGATTTTTTACGATTTAATGATTTGCAATAATGACATAATAACGGGTTATTTTTCCAGTTTCACTTGCTATAAAGTTCATTCAAAGTTCAAGTGACTGTCACTTATTGATGGCAAGAGAATGTTAATCAGTGATGAAATCAAAGCAAAGCAGTGAACTGGGAAAAAAACAACCTGAAGTTGCCTCCATGAGTTGCTTCCTTTGGAATATGAAATTGCAACAATTACATAATAGTCTATGATTGGACTCCATATGCATCATTAACCTGTAACTTTAAAATTAGAGTAAAGAGGAATTAAATGAATAATAATCAGCCAAAACAGGTGAACTGATGCACCCTATGCTGCTCTCATGGGATTAGTCTTGACGTGGGAACCATGCATGTTGATGAATTTCCCCCCAACGCCTGTTCTGGAATCACAGGTGAACACCTGTGCTTCCAGCATTAATCACAACAGGCCTTAATAAATTATGTGGTGACAATATTTTTCTCGCATAGGCACAGCCTCCTCCAGATAAATGCTCCTGTTCTGGACTGAACATGGACAACATTTTTGCTAAACACAGGATTATGAGAGTGCCGCAGGTAATTTTTGCAGATTGTCACTTTAATTTCTTTAATACGATTGTTGTTTTGAAAATGAATTGGACATCCCATGGTAATACTAATCCCATGTTAATAGGACTTGATTGCACTTTTTCTGGCTAGTGTAGTAATGTGTGTGTGGTGGCTGCTTTTTTAAAGAATTTTGGAAGACTACCAAACCAAAGAAATGTTCAAATCCATTAGGACTTTTTTGTCAAGGCAAAATTCAAGGATCCTTCTTTGCGACACGTCTATGCAGAACATCATTCCTTTTAAATCGACTGTGTAAACTATCTGACAGGAAACCCTGTTTTACTTAATTAATTGTCTGACATCCTAAAACTGGGAATCTAATATTTGCCAGCAGGTGGCTGTGCGGCACAGTTGGAGAGTCCCAAAGATCTCTTTTAATTTTTCACAAAAATCTATGTCGATGTCCAAACTTTGTTTTTTTTCTACACAAGTCTGAACTTTCAGCTGCCTGAAATTAGAAAGTCCTAATTGATACCATCTGCTTTCCTCCAAGCTTGTTGTGATGGTTAAAAAGATGGGGGGGAAAAAATCCTAGATCATTTATGGTATCATGCCAACAAAGAGTTGGCTAACTCAACAGTCTTTTGCAACCTATATGCATGTCAGCATGTGCATGTCATATGACTGCTGACTATTCAATGACTGTTGTGCAAGTACATTATTGTCTTGTTCGGGACAGTAAATGTATTAGATTAATATCTGTTCTGTGCGGTGCTGGAGGAGATGACTTGTATTGAATCATATTACTGCACTATCCTGTTGTGAGTTCAAACACATATAATCTTAACGTGCACTGGCAAGTGTCATCCACCTCTCCCATTTACAGACGGGAACTCTGGGCATGTAACTGTCACTCTCACGTGTAACGGTCAATATCTATCTATCTATCTATCTATCTATCTATCTATCTATCTATCTATCTATCTATCTATCTATCTATCTATCTATCTATCTATCTATCTATCTATCTATCTATCTATCTATCTATCTATCTATCTATCTATCTATCTGTCTGTCTATCTGTCTATCTGTCTATCTGTCTCTCTGTCTGTCTAATCTTTATTAGTTATATCTGACTGATATAAGTTAAACAGGTCATACATTAATCTGAGATGAATGTCTGACCTGATAAACTCTTACTAGTCCACCCAATAAGCTTATTTATCAGCCTGAAACACCGATGCAAACGGAACATTTCAAAAATGTCCCGTAGGTTTTAGCGCAACTCGTAGAGGCTGTGGGTTTTCCACCTTGTCTGCATTTCTTACAGCATTTGCCGAAGTACGGTTGATAAATGTCGAATCGCTTTACTGTCTCCGCAGATGGCTCCAGATTTTCAGGAGACCAGACCCCGCAACTATGTGCTCTCTGCCAGCGCCTCTGCGGTAAGAAAACAATTCTTAACACAATAGGAGCTTTACATTGCTGCTTAAAAAATATGCAATCTGTCTGTCTGGTTCTATCTACATTTTTACCACGTTTCTTAACAATTAAAGTGAAGAGATGAATTCTTTTATAGGTGTTATGCATGTACAGCAAAATTATTAACATAATTATATTAATGAGAAAGAATGGAGAGTGACATACAGATCCAGTGTGAAGGTTAGGTTTTTATCCTAATTCTGCTTTGTTCGGGTTATCCTTGGTGATGATGACGTTTGTGCTTTAGATCTTTGAGATAATCACAGAGCAGATGCATTTATACTGAGACCTGATCCCACACAGGTGGCTTCTATTTATCATCATTCGTCATTAAGTCAACACAGGATGATTCAGAATTGTGAGTGAGTTGGCTGAACTGAAAGTAAAGGGGCCCGTTGGCAGAGCGATTCATGTGTCATAATGTTAGAGTTCTGTTTCATAGAGTCGTGACCATGCAGATCACAACTTGTCCACCACAGTGTCTTGGAGTTGCTGGATTATGCGTTTGAGTCTTGAGTTTGATGAAGGAAACCATCAAAATACCATTAGCCACATATTAGTAGCTGAGCAGCTCGTGGCTCTGCTTCACTGGTCTGAAGAAAAAGATAAAGAATTATGACAATACTTGAATTTTCAAAAAATGTTGGAACTATACCTTTAAACCACATGACATCAGTAAAACAAAGTGTTATTTAAATAAGATGTTGGTTTGGGCTTAAATATGACATTGTCTGAACTGCACAATAGATTATGAAAAAAATGTGTGCTTCTCAAATGTCAAAAATTTAGTCTTATGGGTTACAACTGCGAACTTGGACTTGTCTTCACAGCTGAAGAACTAGGCGAATAGCCTGAAAAAACATTTACAAATAGTTAAAGCCAAATTAGAAAAAAAACAGTAGTAGTCAGCGGAAATTGTTTCACAAGACCAAAATCTCTGAGCACAGAAAGAAATCACACAGAGAGCCGAATGCTTGCATTGTCTACTAGTGAGTGGTTTGAGCCGGACTTGTATTTATTTCCCAGGGAAATGGTCAACAAGAAAGCGTTATTTAGTGGAGTAGTAACAGATCAGGTGAGACACAGTCTGCATCCAAGCCAAGAGTTCCAGAAGCGAATTATAAAATATAGAGTATTTTCATATTCATATTTCATATGGTTTGGTGCCAGTTTTACATCTCATTAATAAAGGTCTAGACTGTCGTCATAACTTCTTTTTCTCTTCCTCTTGTGTTTTGTGTTTGGTTCTTTTAGCTCTGGAGTGAGGAAGTTGAAAAAGTAAGTACGTCAATGTTGTGGTTTCCTCTGCCTGACCAAACATACTGAGAATTGTCTTTGTAGCATTCATGCGATCAATTACACAAGAATAACACATTCGCGAATAGCAGTACACTCTACTGCTGTTGAGGAAAAGGCTGTTTAAAGCTCACATTTGCACAAGACTAGTATCACTTGAGGCCTTGTTTAGATTTACATCTCACCATTTGCTGCTCATACCCTCAGTTTTGGTGTTAAACGCTGTGAAGTTGGCTGAACTCCTGTTTAAACAGACATACTCCAGCATCTCTACCTTCCAATGTGATTGGCTCTTTCTATATCTGGGATGTTGTCAAATGAAAAAAACTATGGCAACAGTCATTGTGACCTTGATTTGTTAGGTGCTACTGAATGTGCACAATGCTGCCAAAACCTACATTTATAATGTCCACTGCAGCCTCATTAGATATTTTTTTACGGCAGCCATATTGTCATGAAATAATAAACACAGATGTTACCACTTATACTGATTGAGGATTTGTTTAATCCAGGTCTATTGTGACTATAAAACATGAGTTAAAGTAATGTATTTATTCCCATCACATAGGTTTTACTATATTTTGATATTAGTACAATATATACAATAGATTCAGTTATAAAATTCAACTTGCTATGGTAAATAAAATGTATTATACTATAAAAATTAAATCAGATGTGTGTTTCCTCTTTCTGATAATAATAATCAACTATCAGCTAAATTACCCATATCATATCACATTGTATGCATTGTAAGTGTGTGACTAATATTGTTGTTCTGGTTTCAGGCTGAGCATGAGCTACGAGTGGCCCAAACAGACTTCGACCGACAGGCGGAGGTTACGCGGCTGCTTTTGGAGGGCATCAGTAGTACACATGTACGTCACCTCCTACGCAACTCATATGTGTTAATTAAAACTAAAGTAAAACTCTAAAAAATGGAGGAAAACACATTTCACACACAAATCTAAGTTGAAGATCAATATGGATCCAATACTGGTTACTATAAATGTAATATTTAAGCATTATTATTATTAAGGGGAGGTAATACATTTTTAGATTCTAAATTTTATCATAGTACTTTTTTAAGCATCATAAAGAGTCACTGTTTTAGCTTTTAGGTGAAATTATTTCAAATTGTGGACATGTACAGAGGTAAAAAAACAGCAGTTCTACGCAAAGCTTCAAATTTCTGTGTAAAAGTCTGACTTCACACAGATGATATGACCCAGGCACTACTTTATATTTCTTCCTGTAGTCAGAGGCATTTAAATCTAATCATGGGTGAGGTTTTCGGTTCTCAATGTTCTACAACAAAGACGAATAATTGAATGTTAAAATCACGTCACAGCAGAGATGAGGAGTTTTGTCTTGAAACAAAATCTTGAACTGAGCAGTGTTGTTTATTTTTAGGAAAAAAAGGGGACTCTTTAGAGTGAAACATCATCATTCCCAAATCATAGAGTAGAGTTTACAGGATTATCCTAAAATAATGTATAGACTGAGACAATAATAGTGCCCTCTCATCACCTATTGCTCACCACAAATGTGTTGCAGTAAAGTTGACTAAAAGTTAGAAATTATGTGAATTATTTTTGACTCTTAATGATGATGATCTGGAGGTTTTGGCAGTCCAGCATTGTGGGTGACACATGGGTTGGTATCTTATCCATGTCCTAATTTTCTTATCTGCTGGAATGCTGAATTAATGGCTGAACTATCTGAAATTCAAGCTCAATCATTTATACAATACATACTTCTATTCATTAGGTATCAAGGTCTGCAAATTACCAAGATAGTACAAGGTGATGATAAGATAAACATTTATTGTGTCCCTTAGGAGAAAATGTGTCTAGGACATAAGGCCACAGGTGACAATCACACTCCATTAAACATAAATAAAATAACAATGGCACAGTCCCCATGAGTAATAGATTATTATTAGTTATTGTATGATATCCAATTAAACTTGTGTCCACAGAAAAATTTAAAAAAAGGACCTGCACAGATACACAGATTATATATATATATATATATATATGTATATATATATATATATATATATATATATATATATATATATATATATATATATATATATATATATATATATACATACAGTGGGGAAAATAAGTATTTGCTATTTTGCTATTTCTCCCACTTAGAAATCATTGATTTTTTTGTGTGATATAGCGGCAAATAAGTATTTGAACACCTGTGTGTCATCTAGAATTCTGACCCTGAAGGACCTGTTAGTCCGCCCATTAGAAGTCCACCTGCACTCCATGTATCATCCTTAATCAGATGTACCTGTTTGAAGTCTTTAGCTGCATAAAGACACCTGTCCACCCCATACAATCAGCAAGACTTTAACTTGTAACATGGCGACCAAAGAGCTGTCCAACGACACAAGAGAGAAAATTGTACACCTCCACAAGGCTGGAAAGGGCTACGGAGCAATTGCCAAGCAGCTTGGTGAAAAACTGTTGGAGCAATCATTAGAAAATGGAAGAAGCTAAACATGACGGTCAATCTCAATCAGAGTGGAGACCCATGCAAGATATCCCCTTGTGGGGTCTTAATGATCCTAAGAAAGGTGAGGAATCAGCCCGAAACTACATGACAGGAGTTGGTCAAAGAACTGGGACCAACGTTTCCAAGGTTACTGTAGGTAATACACTAAGACGTCATGATTTGAAATCATGCATGGCACGAAAGGTTCCCCTGCTTAAATCAGCACATGTCAAGGCCCGTCTTAAGTTTGCATATGACCATTTGGATGATACAGAGGAGTCATGGGAGAAAGTTTTGTGGTCAGATGAGACCAAAATAGAACTTTTTGGTCATAATTCCACTAAGCGTGTTTGGAGGAAGAAGAATGAAGAGTACAATCCGAAGAACACCATCCCTACTGTGAAGCATGGGGGTGGTAGCATCATGCTTTGGGGGTGTTTTTCTGCACATGGGACAGGACGAGTGCACTGCATTAAAGAGAGGATGACTGGGGCCGTGTATTGTGAGATTTTGGGGAACAACCTCCTTCCCTCAGTCAGAGCATTGAAGATGGGTCGTGGCTGTGTCTTCCAACACGACAACGACCCAAAGCACACAGCCAGGAAAACCAAGGACTGGCTCCGTAAGAAGCATATCAAGGTTCTAGCATGGCCCAGCCAGTCTCCAGACCTGAACCCAATCGAAAATCTTTGGAGGGAGCTCAAACTCCGTGTTTCTCAGTGACAGCCCAGAAACCTGACTGATCTAGAGAAGATCTGTGTGGAGGAGTGGGCCAGGATCCCTCCTGCAGTATGTGCAAACCTGGTGAAAAACTACAGGAAACGTTTGACCTCTGTAATAGCAAACAAAGGCTACTGTACCAAATATTAACATTCATTTTCTCAGGTGTTCAAATACTTATTTGCCGCTATATCACACAAATAAATCATTAAAAAATCATGCATTGTGATTTCTGGATTTTTCTTTTTAGTTTATCTCTCTCACAGTGGACATGCACCTACGATGACAATTTCAGACCCCTCCATGATTTCTAAGTGGGAGAAATAGCAAAATAGCACGGTGTTCAAATACTTATTTTCTTCACTTTATATATATATATATATATATATATATATATATATATATATATCTAAAGGGCCTGAGGTTATATTTTAGATTTAATTATATAGGAAATGGCAGATGTGACATCATGTTTCTGTGTGAGGAGGGGACAGGGTGTATTGTATTGCGCTCAGTCCTTTAGGCAAGTCTGTGTTCGGAGTTTGTTTTTCATGGTAACAGCTCTACATCCTAGAAAGGTCATTCTTAACAATGTTTCAACACTGCATTGCATACACAACCAGTCCCTTAAAAGCATCAATTTTTAAAGGCAATGGAAAAATTTAGGTCAACTTGATCATGATTTTTTTTTTTGGTAAATAAAAAATTTGATTATAATTATATTTCACCATAAGTCTAAAGTTAGTTGAAAATAGAACCATAAAGACCCCCCAAATTAATAGTGTTGTCTGTGCTCTTCAACACTGCCAGCAAAATTTTCAGTCCTAATTTTTATTATTTTTTTTTTTACTGACACAAATTTGGATACACTGTCTCACCCAGACCCTGAACAAAGGGGTAACCTTTTGGAAATAATGTGGGGAAAAATTATTTACATTGGCACAAACCTGGTTGAATCATGATATTGGGAACCAGTATAAGTATATAAGTATAAATTTTGCCCTGGCCGCAGCACTTAGATAGATCAACATCAGATGGAAAAAATAGACTAAAATGTATTTTAAAAGTGACTGTCTATCTCTGCAGGTGAATCACCTGCGCTGCCTGCATGAGTTCGTGGAGGCCCAGGCAGCTTACTATAAGCAGTGTCATTTCCATATGCAGGAGCTACAGAAAGAGCTGGGAAGGTGAGAAGCAGACGAAGATAAAGTGGATGAATGTGCACAGTAGTCAGTCTTCGTGCACTGAGAAACATAAGCAGTCAATGTGTTCCGTGTGATTATTGTTTATCGATTAGTGCATAAGTGGTCGGTCTCCAAGTATTTTTATGGGTCAAAAATGTTAATGATTAACCACTGAATGATGTCAATCAAGAATTTATTAACCAACACTTAAGACCCTTTTGCTTCTTGACATTAGCAACTGTAGGCATCCACACTATAGACAAACACTGTAGTGTTTCTTAACAGTGGTTTCTTAACATGGTCAAATTATATTAAACAGCATATCGTGTTCACTGTCTAATGCCCTCAGCCCTGATGAGGATGTGTGAGTATAACCATGATATTCATCCTCCTGTGTGCTGATAAGATTCATCTTTCTCTTTGTGCTCTGACCATCACATGCACACGTTTTATTAATGCTTTCCAAATGTGTGTCTTTTATATGTTATGTTCTGAATGTTCTGACGCATCCTGCTCCTTTTCACTCAGACTCCCCAATGCTTTCACACTGAACTCCACACACCCCATGACCAGCGCTGTCTCTGCATCAGAGGACGTCAGTAGCCTGGGAGAAACGGACACACTGAAGATAGAGGAAGTGCAGGCACCGGCCACAGGAACCCGAAAGGCCAAAGTCCTCTACGATTACGATGCTGCTGACTCCAGTGAACTCTCCCTTCTAGCTGATGAGGTATGATGAGGAAGTTTCATCATTAAATTATGACAAATCTGGCTGGGTGTGGCACCGAGCAGCATTTCCTGATTCAGGTATTTAGCCTGTGTTTTTCCCCCTGGAGAAAGAGATATTGTGTTTTTATGGTGTATAGAATACACATTATGGTGTAAAGTAAGTGGAGGCAGTATTTAGCCTACTTCTGTAAATGCTTTTGGCCATGCAACAACTTTTTATGTTGAACTAGACAATTCCTGCGGCAATTGTGAGAGTTTGGGGTGGGCCGTTGGCCGTCAGGAATCTACTGTGGCTTTCTAAAACATTTTGATGCCAGGGGGATGTGATCCTGGGGTCCCACTGGTCATTACTGCCAAGTTTGGTATGTGTCAGACATTTAGATCCAAATTTATTAGGAGAAACCAACAGCCAATCAGCTCTCCTCTCTCATAAACGGCTGTTTAACATGCCCGAACAACTGCTCATATATCTTTTATTTCCGTCACTTGAAAAATGTGGGCACAGGAGCAGGTTAGAAATTCAATGTTTTACTAAAATGCAGGATGAGTCAGCAAAAATGTATAATGGAAGAGATAGGAAGAGCAGGAGTGCGAAGCTGCGCTTGGAGGGTCATAGCGCTAAAACTCGTAGCTTTCTTACTCACATAGGAGCGATCGGGAGCGTCATGCCGACGTTTTGATTAAAAAATTGTTAACGTGCAGAGAAAACTGTGGCTGTGGCCACGAGTTAGATATTTTTTTTCAGAAGAATTTTTTGTGCTTTTACCCTCTACCGATGACATCACCACTCTGGACTCCCCATCCGGAATGCATTGCACTTTGTGCACTGGGAGGTAGTTGGCCTGGCTACACCAGCCCGAACAAATAAAAGATTTACAATATACACACTGTGTACAGGGGAAAAGAATGCATCAGATAGGATTATGACATCAACAGCAATAAAATTAGGTGATAATGTTACTGATTCCCTTTATATAATCTAAATGTTTAAACAACACCTCCACATGTTTTTTCTTCATCACAAACATACTTAAGGACTTACAAACCTTAGATTTCAAATATGGGTTAAAGAGATAACATGATTGGTGCCAACACAAATCATAATTCATAGACTTTTAAACCTTGGATTTAAAATCCAGACTTGTATCTAATTAGTGTTAATTTTGTCTGTGATTTTTTTTTTTTTTCATGTAGTTTTAGTCTTGGTCTTGTGTCAAATGCCTATATTAGTTTTAGTCATATTATTATATCAGGAATTTTTTAAATTCCAAAATAGTTTATATGTTAGCTTATGTCAGTCTAGTTTTAGTCAGGGCTAGTCTAAGTTTTACTTTTATTGTCTTACTTTATTCTTTGACAACAGGTTCCTAATAACAAAGGTCACACTAAATTTATTATTATTATTTTTAACCAGGCAGGTATATATACATCGACCCAGATGCAGCTATGACACCTGAAAGGAGGAGTATTATGTTTTTATTGGAACATGTTAACACCTGAAATGACTGTTTATTGGCAGCGTGATTCAACAGAGCAGCAATCATTACATCGCCACACCCACAAACACACACCTGGCAGCAGCAGCAGAGAAATACAAATGCTGAGCTCTTTAACAGAAGATCAGTGTGTCTCCATCTCCATCATGATGTTGGGTGTCCATGATATCGTCCATTAAAACAACCCTGTTACATGTTCGGCATGTTAAATCCCTTGGGCACCAGGTTGCTGTCCTTTTAAAAAAAAAAAAAAAAAAAAAAAAAAAAAAGAGCAACAGACTTATTTTGCGTCAATATCCACATCATCAATACAATAAGAAAATTGTTAAAGATAATATCTGAATAGTTTCAGTCAATGATTGCATCAAAGAAAAAAGCTGCTTCCTCCTTGGCTTGTAATCATAATATTGTATAATTTATTGATAATGCATTAGATCATTGAGACAAGCAGCCAGTCATTTACCACACAAACATCTAATCAATTTATATATATATAGCGGTGGGATAAAGATCTGCACATCCAAATCTGAGGCCACGGTTCTAAATCTCTGTTTCTACCCTCACCTATGGTCACACACACTGGGTAGTGACCAGAAGAACGAAACAAGTTTCCTTCACAGGCAGACTGGGCTCTGTCTTAGAGACGGGGTGAGTAGCTCAGAGTAGAACCGCTGCTCCTCCACATCTATTAATTGCTTTTTTTTAAATAATAACCAGAATTGCTTCCCCAAAGCAGCATAAGTTGGATGTAGTGTGATTTTGTTTCTATCTTACTCCCACATCCTTACTGCCAATAAAAGAAAAACACATGTTGAAAGTGTGACAGAGGTCAGGAGGTCAGCAGTCACGATGCAGTGGAGCATATTTTTAGGTACAGGGTGGAGTTTTCTAGGTAATTGAATTTTTTTTATTTACAAATGAGTATTACAGTGAGAGTGCAACACCAAAGTCAAGTTCTTTTTTTTTTCCTGTTGCCAAGCTCACACGTCATCCTGCCCTTATTGTTATTGTATTTTCTAAGCATCTTTTACATGTGAATGTGTTTTAGCCTTTTTTTTTTTTTTTTAAATATTTTTTATATCCGAGTTAAAACTCTCCATGTGGTCTATGTTGCAGCTCATCACAGTTTACACGGTGCCGGGTATGGACTCTGACTGGCTGATCGGAGAGAGAGGAAACCAGAAAGGAAAAGTGCCTGTCACATACCTGGAGCTTCTCAGCTAAAGAGCACATGGACACACACACACACACACACACCACACACACGCATGTGTGTGAGTTGAGTACCACTATAGCCATGACTATACTTCATTCACTTTAATTAATTTCACCCTCTCACACTAACCGTAACCCCTCAATAGCTCCACCCACAGTAAATTTTTTCATAAAAAAAAAAAAACTTTATTTGAACCTCTGGACATAGGTACATTTATCTATGTGAATCTCAAGAACACAATGAAATATTTCCATCATGGCACTGACAGCAGTGATAATGGAGACTTTGTCAGGACATGTACAGGAGGGGACTGTTCACATTCCATTTGGAGTTGTTTGGTGTTTTTATTATGACAATATTTATTTCCTATTTATTGTTGTGCATCCCAAAGGTTCAGGCAGACCTTTTCCAAACATAGATGAAGTTAAACTGTGACGAACTGATTTCTTATCTTCAGAGAGATTTCCAACTTAGAGTGTTGGTTTGTTTTGTTTTATTTTTTTGGGGGGGTGTCTTTGTCTTTTAGTATTTTTTTCAATACATATTCTGAGCTCTGATGGAAACCTAATTCAAGAGTTGTGTTTGATCTGAAATATTAATCCACCATAAAGTTGCACTAATCTGTCTTTTAATGAAGGCTGCACTATGGATAATCCAAACATGCAATAATACCCATATGAGTTTTATCTTCCAGGTTTATAAACTTCACACATCCATGTCTTAATCATCTCCGTCTCACATACACTCCACATTAAAGAAGAAGTAGTGGACAAATTATTGTAACCGCATCCTATCGACTACGTGATTTCCTAAACCAGATTGCCGGTCACATGTTCTTGCTTTATTTGCCATTACTGCTTCCTCCAAGTGTTAGCGCAAGGATGTCTCCTGTATTTCCCCTTTCTCTCTTAAGACACAAACCATTACAAAATTTCTATACATTCTTTTTTTAATTTAGCCATTAATGAAGGATTTAAATAGGACGAACATTAGTTGACACAGAAGAACAATGTTAAGACTTACTAAAAACACCATATATGTTTTTAATGTTTGTTTGTTCATCTACTATTTTAGGGAAGCAGATTTGCCTTAAACTGCTTATTGAAGTGAATGTAATCCCTGTTATTTTAAGCAACAGTTACGGACAGTGGAGAGATACGTTTCGTGAGTCATTCGCATTTATTCACTCTCATGTTACGGGGCCTCGGCCGTCTAGTCTTCCTAAGCCTTTCCTCCGCAACGAAGATAACACAATGAGTCACATTTACAGCACCGCAGCGAAATATACAACAACATCCAAACTTGCCTTAAGATTATAATGGGTAGGAACCATTAAGGCCATCAGCTGCAAACCGGAGAATGTGCTCTTCATAACAAAATGTCCAGACTAAATGTGCATCACATATGGCATGCAAGACTGTAACTCCTATAAAAAGCGTGCATTTGTGTGATATTCTTTTTGCCCTTTGTGTGTTCACGGTGTTCCCGTATGTTGCCTTTTGGTTCGTTAATACATTAAAGTGTCCTCGGTCTTAGTGCTGCATGTGCTACAGCTAGTAGGCTGTCCCCGCCAGACATTGTGTGCTTTTCGAGTATATGACGTAGTAAAGTTGGTCCGTGTCAGATCCGGAGATCCCTCCGGGAAAAAAAAAAAGAAAACATTTGCACAAAAAAGCGCAAATGTGCTCCCTCCCACCTCCCAGTATGTGTACATGCATGCACTATGTCTAGTTTTAATTTAAACCAGCCTGGCCTCATGATGGTTTGTGAAATGAACACGATGTTTGGGGAAAAAAACACTTTAAAATATGCCAACAGAGGAGTGACAGAAGTCTCAACCAAATAGTTTTCTTACCTGCAGGCAGTGACACAAACAGGTAAGAATGTTGAATATAAATCTTGTTGCTACTGTCAGCCACATTCTACTGTTGTGCTCCTTTCACAAATTTCTGGGAATTTTTCTTGTTTCTTGTTTTTTTTTTTTTTTTTACTTCTGCTTTTGTGATTCTGTTGTACCTCATCTTATTGTATTATTATTATTATTATTATTATTTGTCAGTGTATTGCCTGTTCTCTAACAATGCTGAAAGAATGAAATGTATGGGATTTAATAAAAAGTAAGATTTATTTGAATTCGCTGACTCCTTCAGGTCTGTTTGAGCACATTTATTTGTCTAATCATAATCGAGAATTGAAAGACAAAGCCAATGCATAAGTGTAATGTTGCAGTTCCACTTAAATTCAAATCCAAAGGGACAAAATGAAATTTGTACACTGAGACACTGAGACCGGTTCAATGTGACAACCATTCAGTGTTGACAAATGCTCTGGAAAAGTCCATGTACTTCATTTTGATTGCAATGAGACTTAATATAAAGTCAACGAGGCCATTTTGGAGAGCAGTGAAGACGAGCTACAGTTCTCAGTGGCATGTTGTGCAGTGCCTGTGGAACAATACAAAACCGTTATTTTTTCAGCACAAAGATGAGCATTACAATTAATAAATGCAAAGGTAATGTCTTTTATTGTCTTTTATATAAATCGAAAATAAGATGGGTCCCAGAATTGATCCTTGTGGGACACCTTTTTTATAGACAAGACATCTGAGCGGACGTTTTCAGCTTTTACACACTGCGTTCTTTCTTCATAGTTTTTGGATAAGCAGGTTATGATCAATAGTATCAACAGCTTTAGATAAATCAACAAAAAGGGAAGCACAGTGGGGTTTTTTTGTCCTTTTGAAGTGACAATATCATTTCCAATGAGTGGCAGCAGAGGTTGTACTGTGCATGGGTCTAAACCCATGACTGGTAGGGCTTCAGGACAGTGTCATGAGAGAAGGAGTTTGAGTTAGTTACTGTATGTACAAGTGATTCCAGGTGTCAAAGGAGATGCTTGTAAGCAACTGGACTTTTTCTTGCAGCTTGACGACATTTCACCTTTCATTCAAAAGGCTTCTTCGGTGTGGTCTACAGTTTCACCTGGTGATCCAGAGATGAAGCTCCTGGTTTCCAGCATCAGGCCAAAACTGAAGAAGACTTTTGGATGAATTCCAGTTGCTTACAAGTAACTTCTTTGACACTACAATGACCTGGATGAGTAAGGATCTACACAGATAGGTCATTCCAGGATTTGACAGGCAAGAAAGTTTAGACATTGGCTGGTAATGATTGAGCTTACTGTTTTCCACTACCTTGTACAGGGGAATTACATAAGCTGACACCCAGATAAAGGGAATTACATCAGTTTATAAGGAGAAAATCATATGTATGTAATTTGTTCAGTGATAAAGGGTAAAAGTAATAAAAGAAGGGATCTAGATGATGCACTGTTTGATTTCCTGGTGTCACCCATTTGTGAGGCAATGCCTATATCCCTGGAAGAGTTGAGTTGCAATGATAGTACTGGGATTCACATGAACAAGATGTAGATCCTGTATAAATGCCTAGCAGCAGCAATACACAGTTGCCATATTTTACATGTGTGGGTAAGGAATTAGCAATTTTACTTTTCATTAAGTTAACTGCCTGCCAGAATTTTGCAGGATTCTAATGAGTGTGGTTAATACAGTTCCATTGAAACTATCTATTGAATGAAATTCCTTCATTTATTTCTAAGTTGTCTAAAAGCAAGCCAAAGGGCCAAAAGACCAAGCTGGATTTAAACAGAGTAGAGAGTCCAGGGGAGAACCAAAATCAGAATATGGGCCTGGAGGGTGGTACACTGTGACATATAAGGCTGGTTGTAGTGTTTTCCAAGTTGGGTGAGAAAACTAAGCTTGAGGCTTTCAAAGGATGTTACACCTCAGGTCAGGGCTGATCAATAAACTGGAGTTGAAAACGACACTACACCAAAACTCCACCACCTTGGCCGGTGTTGCGGGGAATATGAGTGTGAAAATGGCTGGGAGGAGTGGCTTCATTCAGGCTGACATATTCATCAGGATGCAGCCAGGTTTCTGCGAGACAGAGTAAATCAATATTATAATCTGACATCATATTGTTTATTAATACAGCTTTTCATGATAGAGATCTATTGTTTAAAAGACCACATTTAAGTCTCCAATCCTGCTGCTTTATAGCTGTATTAGTGCTAATATTATTATTATTATTATATTACACCGCCTCTATGTAGTTCTGAGTGGGTGACTGCTCTACAGAGTCGCAGAGAAGCGTGTAGGATTGAGACTCCTCCTCCTGGACTCAACTCTGTGTAGTTAAGGTTTTCAGGTGATAAAAGTCTGTCATGTTCCTGGTTTCCCCCAGGACATTGACCAATTGTCTATTAAACCCACATTAATATTTGGACACCAACTCGACAACTGGCGGTGGAACGAAGGTGAATGACACAAGTGGAATAGCCTGGGCTGGTGCGTGCAGGACTGTAGGGTAGGATAAATATTTTGAGACGAGCTGAAGCCTGCCTTTTTGAAAAGTCTATTGACAGAGGTGGCAAGATTGCCGGCATAACTAATGCCGGCCCTGTTATGGGGATCTCTATGCCACCCATGGAGCTGATGGAGCCGGCCGACCTTAACATCGGCGAAGGCGGGATGGAGAAAATACAAAAAACACAGTCATTCCTGAGCTTAGTTGATTGATGGATTTTAAGGTCATTTATTGTCCCGACATGAGCTACAACGGCACAAACCGAGACAGGTCTCCGCAGCAGCTGTGACAGATGAAAAGGCGGTTTCGGTTCAGCGATGTTGGGTTTTATTGACCCACGATAAGTGTCTGACATTATCTGTTACGCCTTATCGTTACTGGAGATAGTTAATCATGCCAAAGTCAAAAAGAAAAAGAAAGATGATGGTGGTGGTGGGTCAGAAACTGCAGACGCATCCTTGGTGTAAAATGTATTTTACATGTAACTAGCACTGAACATCTAGAGATCACGCCACTGACAAGCTGACCGAACCTAATAGACTGTGTTCAACCATTCCTGTCTTCCTCTAGGTAGGTACACAGTGGAGCCCAAACAGAAAACTGCAGGAATAACAAGAAACAGTTTCTTGTAGAGGCAGAGACCCAAAGTTGAGAAATTTTCCCACAGTGTCATTTTGTCTGTTGCATAATATTTGTCTTGGCTACACATTGACAGAAATGCACATAATTGACAATTTTCATGCTCAGACAAGACAAAGCAGCACAACATGTTTGCAACAAATCACCAGGAGGGATATATATATATAAGTATAAAATTATACTGCACTGGTACAGAGTTTATCATGACCCTGCAACAAGCAGCTGTCATATTAACTTTCTTGAAATATAAGAATGTATTAGCATCTTGGGTCTCCCTCGGTTCTGGGCTCATTCTTTCAGACATTCCCTGTACACTGGAATGACTGAGACCTCTGTGCAAAATAGAATATACTTCCAGACAGTTTCTCGATAGAGGGTCACACCGCTGCCTCACAGCAGAAAGGTTGCAGGTTCAAGTCCTCGGCTCCACTTTCTGGTGGAGTTTGCATGTCCTCCCCATGTCTGTATGGGTGTTCTCCAGGTTCTCCACCTTCCTTCCACAGTCCAAAAACACGGATGGGTTTTAGGAGACTCTATGGTGTGAGTGAATGGTGTGTGTGTGTGTGCCCCCTGATAGACCTCCTGTCACCCCAATATGGAATAAATGGGTATAAGAGATGGATGAATGTTTTTTCTTGTCATCTTAATTACAAACAACTCAACCATATGTGTACATAAAAATCCACAACTGAGTTTCCCAAGAAGCCAAGCACCTTTTGGAAGACCACTGTCTCAATAGGCCAAGTAGTAGTATCTCAGTAGCAATTTCCTCTACAGACATTGAAAAATGGCAGCATCTCCAAGAAGTGACACCACAATAAATTGATGTGGACATGGGACTCCTTGTTGGTAATGATATCCATGACGTGTTTGAGTCATGGAAAGTTATCCACAGCCAAAGCAATGGGCCTTATGCAGTTACCACAATCCTTGGTTGGACTGTTAATGGCGGATGTTGCCACCATCAAGTGAGAATTCCAGAAGAGGACACAGTCTCACTGGGCTTCTTGTGGTGGGCAGAAGGAGACCTAACACAGGAAATTTTAGAGTACAAATTGATTGTTCACCTGTCTGGTGTCACCCTGCCTCCTGCCTGTACAAAAACTTGCTCCGTAGAGAGCATCAGAAGAAAACAAGTCTAAGTTGTCAGTTGAAGCTGTGGACCCAGTTCTCTGGATGACTGTATAAAAGCAGTCAATAATGAGTCTAGAGCCATCACCCTAAGTAGAGATCTCATGGCTTTAAGTGTCTTTGGTGATTTTCATCTTTTTAAGGGGGCAAGCAACAGAATTCTTGATGTCTGTACTAGGTGCGCCTTTCCGAGGGACATATATAAAAATGGTTGAATGCTAACTAAGAAACTTTTTTTTCCACCCACACACAATCTGGATCCCTGGAAGTAATTCTGCAGTGAGGAATATCCAGGTGTGTCACATGCAGAATGGTTCATGTTAAGTCTCATTGACAAAAAAAACAAACACTTATCAGGTTTAGGTGTGGGCTGTTTTGCTGCTGTAGTAGTCAACATAGTTCGAAGCATTGTTAAAATATGAAGTGTATTATTTACCTGTCCGACAACTTCTGCTGTACATCGAGTGATATCTTTGACATTGGACAAAGATTCATGTGTAAATGCACTTACAGGATCCATGTGCAGATAAGCAAATACACACAGCTATGGCAAAGCAGGATCAAATTGAAATACTAGCCTGCTAACCCACATTTCTGTGGGGTTTGGGAGCGACAAGTGAAGTTAGTAAAAAAGGGCCTAAATTCTGTCCTACACAAGCTAATAAAAAACACAGAGTGTCTGCAGACTATTGTATGAAATGTAGCCCATACTTAATGATAGACCACTCCATCGCCTGTCGACCCAGATGATCTTTGACCCAGTGACACCAAACCATCTGCACTTAAAGTGTGAACACCCATTCAACAGTGTTCAAAAAGGTTTTTAATGCACAACTGCTAATGTCGTAATGTTTGGGTAGATTAAGAAGGGCCTTTGTGCCTGACATGTCAAGTCAATTTTATTTCTAAAGCCCTACATCACAAATCACGTAATCACCTCAGGGGCTTTACAGTGTATACAGCAGCAAAAGAAAGCCCTCTATTTTTAGACTCTCACAAGAAAAAGCTAGGATGAATAGACCCACAATGGACAGACTTACGTGCTTTAGTGTTAAATTGTCTTTACAAATATGTAAATCTGGTGGCTTCTTGATTGTTTTGTTAAAAAAAATCCACTAATAAGATTTAAGGATTATTCTATAGGGTCGGAACCGTGTATGTATTTTTTTATGCAAATGGACAGTGTGAACCGGAGTGATTTTCATAGAAACAATGAAACCTGATGAGCTGTTGTTAATCTCTGTAGAATGTCTGCAGAGTAATCAGGTGCTGGCACTGGATTTTCTCTGTGACATAGCTGCCCAAAGCGGATTTGTAACAAAAAAGAAAAATTGTTAATAGTTTATTAATTACTGAATGAACGGTCAAATTCTTTGTTCAAAAAGTTTCCTTTTTTTAATTTACATTAAATTTAACATTCAACACAAGCACGGCCAGACAAATACATACTATGATGAACACTCAATTTCTGATCATTTAGTGGTATTTTAGCGTTTGCAGCACCTGCTATCACCATGGCAACAACAGGAACATTCGACTGGAAGTCCCCAGTTAAAACGTTGAGTTCATTTAAACCACAAGTTCATTATAAGACCTGTAATATGACTGTATCCATGGTTTAAACTGTGTCGGATGAGGAGACATGGGTGGAGTGATCTGTGAAGCAGGTCACGTACAATCGACCGTGCTCACAACTTCTGCCAAAGATTGTATCAGTGTTATATTGCAAAATCCATGACCGTTTTTTCCCTGCCCCAACAGTTATGCAGTTGGGCAGGAATGTAAAAACTAACGGCAGATTTTCCTTTTTATAAAAAAAAAAACTAAAAAAAACAGTAGTTACATAATGGCGTGTAGATATAACTAATGGATAGCTTAAGGTTATCATTTAGTTATATAGTTATATTGAACTATGAAGAGTAGTAATTTCAGTTTGATTCTCACTCAAAATAACTGCAGTTCAAGATATCTTTATCTTTAATTCACCACAATTAAAAATACAGTATATGCATGTCCTTTTTCAGATATCTTAAATCAGGCTTCAAATAGGCGAAATAAAGTTCTCTTGAGTTATGATTGGTCAAAATGTAAATGGTAAATGGCCTGCATTTATATAGCGCTTTTCTAGTCTTTTCAACCACTCAAAGCACCATACACTACAAGTGTCCATTCGCACACACTGATGACAGTGGCAATATACTGAGCCGCCTGCACATCATCAGGAAACTAACGATACGGATACAACGATATGCAACTCGGAGGAGATGGGAATCAAAGCATCAATCCTCCGACTGGAGGACGACTGCTCTACCTCTTACGTACAGCCGCCCTTTGTAGATATCTATTATGAAGTGGTAGATTTCTTTAACTGAAGAGATATTACCAAAAATGGGTGATACCTCTAACTTTTCTTTTGCCTAGTCAGAATGTAACTACGGATATCTTGAATTACAGTTTTGACTGAAACACCTTCACATTTTGGCAAAGTTGGAAACGTTGTGCACGACATTTGAGATACGTCTATCCTTCAACCACTCCTAAAAATTCTTTAGTAGTTACCACTATATCTTCAACTGTCACTGTGATGATGATCTTTATTGCCCTGAAGGATATCCATGTTCACAGATATGAACAACACCCAAAAGAAAAACAGCCTTTTATTAAAAAAGAGCTCTGGTCTGATGTTATCGTTTCTCTTTGTCCTGATACAGGGGATGATGAGCATTTACAAAGTCACTGTGTTGCACATATTCCAGAGAACCACACACCAAGAATAGTAGCACCATTGTAGTCAACAAAAAAAAATTTTTTCCTTAATATTTAAAGTCACTTTTTTTTACAGTAGAATAACTATACTTTTTTTTTTTTTTTACAGTATTGTGCCTTTATTGTAAAAAGAAATGAAAAAAGCACAATAAAAAAATACAATCAAACACTGTGATTTTCCAAGGAAACTTGGACTTTTGTGATTTGGAATAATACTTTGACTGCTGCATTTGAATAAGAATATACAGCAATCTAGTGTCGTGATGGTTTACCATAACATTACTGTGTTTAAAACAATAAATAATTGCAGATTTTACTGCAAAGGTTTACCGTGCAAATAAAACCAAGTGGTAAAAGGCACAAGCACATATAAGGCCAGAATAAAATTTAGCTGGCAGTTATGTTTCTACGGGTCATGGATAGTGAGAGAAAGGAGAGCTTAAAATTATTAGCTTTAAGCATTAAGCAAATAGTTTGTTTGGTAAATTTCCCTGAAGGTAGGTCATATTCAGAGTGAAACATGTCAGAACAAAGTACAGATTAAAGTACTGTGTATTCTGAGTATTTAAAACCTCCTTTTAAAAAATATCAATATTACTCCTATTAGATTACTTCTTGTTTTTATGATAACTATTGAAACTGTTGAGTCAAAAAGTGATCTTTTCTCAGAATATATATATATATATATATATATATATATATATATATATATATATATATATATATATATATATATATATATATATATATATATATATATATATATATATCCATATATATATATATACACAACCCTTTTCCCTGTTAATATACCTTTGAAATGACAATACAAAACATAAAAAGCGTTTTGATGGCAGCTCATATATTGAGAGTTTAAGGTTGTTTTTGCCAAAAAATAAAAGTTAAAAAGTGCTATATTTAATATATTTCAGATTACTCACTCATTATTACCTATTCACATACTTGTATTTTTCCATATTTTTCAGCCATGAATAATAGAGCGCAAGCAAAGACTTTTCTGATAATTTGATGAAAGGTCAATTGGACCAATTTGCAATTTACATAGCAAAATTCCTATTGCCTAGTGCGGACCAAATAATCAAATTAGCAGTGTGGAGGCGCTCTTTGACCTAAACCTAAATTAGGTACAATCTGCTACAGCTTTACAAAAAAAACTGTGGTGGAGGAAATGGGGCCATGTGGAAGAGAACTTGAGGATGATTGTGGATGACAGGGTTAATTTGTATTGTTGTGTACCTATAGCAGTAGATATCTTCTTAGTAAAATAATCAAAAAGGTTGTTTCTTTTTCCACCCTCTTCATCCCTTAGTTGAGAGAGTGCAACTTTGCCCACGGCTGTGAAATATCAGCAGCGTAACTGTGCTGCGTATTGATTAAAGCATGGTGCTGAAGTAGCAGATGGATTTGTCTGTAAACTCTATGTAAAAAGGTGCACTTCTATTCTATTGCATGTCTATCCATCCTGGAATAGGGATCCTCCTCTGATGCTCTTCCTGAACTTTCTTCCATTTGAACCCCCCCCCCCCCCCCCCCCCCCCCCACCTTTTAAAATCCATTTAGGGAATATTTTCTTAATCGACAGGAGGGTCTAGGGACATGGGTGTGTTGCTGTGTGTGTGTGTGTGTGTGTGTGTGTGTGTGTGTGTGTGTGTGTGTGTGTGTGTGTGCGTGTTAAGGTTATTGGGACATAAACGCTGCCAGTGTTCTGGTACATGTTGATCCTGATATCTGTATATTAAAGGTAATAATGGCATCAGTAGAGTTTACACTTACAGAAAACATAGGCTATACATATAGGCCAACCAATATCAAAAGGATAAGAAAAAAAAGGTAAAAGCTTATTTCCGTTGTGAAATGCACTTGTCGAAATGGTTTACTGGAAATGTGTGGGTGGTCAATGGGGATGTGGATGCAGGGATGAAACCGTTTCCCACAGAAGATTGTGGGAACCCTTATCAATTTTATGAATCACAGAATGATTCAGGGCCAAACTACATTTCTGGGGCCGTGTTACCAGAGATTATGAAAATGTCTTTGGGGATTTCCTAACCTAGCCAACAATGGTCGCCATTGTTGGCTAGGTTACAACAATGTGAGGCGTTTTACTATCATTGCATTACTTTTAGGTTACTCACTCAATAAAACTGGAAAACACCTCGGCTGACAAGGTTTTGAAAAGCTAATTCCTTACTACGTTACAGCAACGAGGTGGGCATTTTCAGTAGTTACTTTTGTAATGCATAATGTAATACTCTACGTTGGTGGGTCGCCCCCATGATGCATCATGGGAGTGGCTACTAATCGTTTAACTTCCTGTTTGTTTGAAGATAAACATTATTGAAACGTTATGGTTTGTTCGCAGGTGTAAGAGCGGACCATGCAGGAGTCTATGTGACCCTGCGTATTATTATATTTGTAGCCCAAATGTAACCTTTATGGGCCCCATGTTAAATAAATAATAAGCCATACTTTAAAATTATCCCACAAAATGCATGAAAACCCATGACCCATTCTATTAAAATATATGATTGGTTGATCTTGAAAGCTGGATAAAAAAAAACTAAAACAAAAAAAAAACACTGTTGGCGATAAAGGCCATACAACGTACAGTAATATCAATAAACCTAATCATACAACGTAATCTCTATGAATGTGTAACTATGAATAATTGTTTATGTATAAGGGTGCTACATGCTGCTCCACTCGGTTACACTTTCATGTAAACAATTATTCACAATTATTAAATATATTAAATATTATGTGGCATTGTAACTACATTTCAAAGTTGTTTTTTTTATCTTGCTGATTAAAGACATATCAATCATTAACTGTAGTGAGTCATCTTAAATCACTTTAATATGGTTAGCTAAGTCAACCACTGTAAATAAAATAGATATAGATAATGATAAAGACCATAGAAAGCATAGCAGTACAGCATTCGAGACACGGTTGTAACAGTAGTTTCTGATTACCACAGAAAATGCCATACTACAGTAGACGTTTCTAAAAAACATCAAATATAATAATCACACTTCGACCCACCAATAGGTTTATCAGGTCAAAACACAAATTATAAAACAGTGAACTGTTTATTTTCCTGATCAAATTACATCTTAAATCATGCTCAGCACACACATATACTCAAGTATAAATATGAAAATTTTATTGAATATTACATGATCATTTCTTAGTCAAGTAGGAACAAGTGCATTTGTATGTCACCAAATGAAAGTTCAGTGTGCTGCAAGCAAAAAAATATATATAGATATATACAAATAACCTTTAAAAAGATTATAGATTATAAGATTATTAAATACAATTTATAACCATATTGTACAACTTTGTTACAAATTCTATTGAGGAGAAACTCCTTGTCAGACTTTGTATTGGCTTACAGTGAGCCACATGTGTAGTAGTTCGGCCACTTCTCCTTCTTTATGTGTCATAGGAAAGTGTCATATAATATAAATACAAATCTCTGATACCCCTTTCAGATACAGTGTGTGTTGCCTTTATTTTCAACACATTTTTCACATTAAAGCATATAATTGCGCTGGAGAGACAGTGGTGAAAGCAGCACTGCATTTTTTTAGAGCCACACCAACTTTTAGAGCCACACCAACTTTCGACATACCAAAACAAAAATACACTATCAGTGGCAGACTGTGGGTGTTAACTGAGTTGATGTGTGGCAGTCGTCCAGTAACTGTTTAGACATAATAAACTTTCCTTATTAATTGCTATAGCAACACACTTGTTGGGTGCGACAGCTTCCGTGAACTACAGAAAACCTTTAAAACAATGCAGCTTAGGGTTTGAAGCAAACCTGTGTTAGCATAGAAACAATATTATCTTCTATCTCGTTGGGTTTAGATGATTCAATTAACATGAACTTTCTGAAGTTCAGCACTGAGGAACGTCAGGGATTCTTTCTTGATGATGAGCTCTGGGTTTTGCGATTTAACCCATATTCTGCTGCCCGCCTCCAGCTTGAACAGGCCTTCCGTGTACAGGGATTTTTTCCACTGCCTCATGCTGCAGTTCACTGTGTCGTCCGATGAGAGCAGAGGTCTCTTCATGGTGTATGAGTCGCTGATGACGTAGACCGTGTAGCTAAGGATCATCACCGGCCCGTTGCAGGTGGCGGTGGCGATGGAGCCGTAGGTTATCTGCAGGGAGATTCTGTAGGTGGCGCGCCGCACGGACGCCGGAACCACCAGGCTCCCGTCGGAGTAGTTGAAGCCCTGACAGTGGGCCTCGCCTTTGGCGCTCTGCCATTCAAGGTAATCCACAGCGTTGTAGACGTCAGGAGCTACGGGCGACATCAGAGAGGTAAAACATCAGATTGTGGAGGTGTGTGCTTCAGTAACGCACACTGTAAAATAATTAAATATTAACCCATTAAAAATCATTCATTCTTTACTGTAAAACTAGTGCAATGCCCATAGAAAGTATGCATTCCTATTTAAAAAAAAAAAAAAAAAAAGTTGGATTGGATATAATATATTTTCTGGCATAGACGCAAAGAAATGTTCCAACTAGGACTTGAAACCAGCTCTGCTGTTTATGAGGCAAGAACACTACCCCCTACACCACCACAGCCTATTAAGTTTTAGTGATAACACTGATAATAATAATAATAATGCACTGAATATCTATCTGATAAATTTCACAGAAAGGGATACACACCATTGTGCCATGTGCAAGCTGTATTTAAAAGTTGAGTTTGATCTGTGAGCCACAGACTGACAGAAGCTTCTCATTTTTATAGATCAATATACAGCAATATAGTGTAATAATCATTTACAGTAAGATTGCTGTGTTTAAAACAATAAAAAGTGAACAGTGAATAAAAGTTTTCCAGACATTTCTGTTCTAGACAAGTCAATGATGAGGCACATCACTAGAAGTCACTGATTTAAGATTATTCAGAATGATTATGCCTATCAATTCACCTTACCAACCACACTAAAAATGGCAGCTTTTCTGACTGAAGTCCTATTTTACATTTACGGTACCTTGAAAGCAGTTGCATCTCCTAACGTTATCTCATAGCGTGGTGAATGTCACAACTCATCCACCAAGGTTTATGGGGCTTGCCGGATTAAGTTTTTTTATTGAGTTTGACGAGGGAAACCAAAAAATACCATTAGCCATGTAGTAGTGGTTTTGCTCTGAGTGATGTTAGAAGTGTCTTTTTTCCATTTTTTCCATTTTGATAATTCAGTGACTGCTTTTGTGGTTAACAGGTGGATATTTTTATATTTAGTTTTTCAAACAATCCTAAGTGCTTTGCCTGGAAGTAAAATTGTGCAACCATAACAGTATTATAATAATACAATATGTCTTACCTGTCAGCCTCGCGCTTGCATACACTTCCTCTCCGTCTGCAAGAGACACACAAAAACCTTTAAACATGATTAATCATTGACAGTGATTGCTCCTACAAACTATTTTGGCTTCCTTTTTGCCAGAAATCTACAATGGTGTTACTCATTACTGAATGATTAAACACTATTTACCCAAGGACAGTCTTTCGGGTTGCGCCATGTGCTGCAAGGAAACAAAACACAGTCTTGAAAAGCAGAATTGGAAAAAAAGATGTGAAAGAAAGTTAGGAAGGAAGTCGCTTTGACAATGTTTCTTATTTTACAGCTCTTATAGGAAGGTATTCACACGATATGTTTAAACAAGGGGAAATAGCTATTCATTAAATGTGGAGGAGAGCATTGCAACATGCTGAAATGCAGCCATTAAATTCTGTGACTCCGTCATATGAATTTCATGGGGGAGGAGATAAAAAAAAAGTGTTCTGTTGCTGTCAATCACCAAGCATGTATGTCATACTGTTTTTTATGCAAGAGTGTATATAGTAGTGGAACTTGTTTTTTTTGCGGTTTTGCATTGAAAAAATAAACTTGGAATTTCAATAGGGCTTAGGCAGAAGAAAAGATTTTCTATTAAGTCTCTAAGATAAAGCCGGGAAAAAAAAGTTAGCGTGTCAGTATTCGTATTCGTACTCGGCATTAAAAAAAGATTTTTACAATAAAAATTGAAACTTTAAGAATAAAGATGAAATATCAGTTTTATGATAAGGCATTCTGGAGCATTTAAAGAATAAAGTCGAAATTTCAATATTAGTACTAGACATTAAATAACATTAACAATAAAGTGGAAATTTCAATATTAGTAACGATAATAGAGTCAAAATGTCAAGAATAAGGATGGAATGCTCAAAATAAAGTACCAGGCATTAAAAATAAAACAGTATGTAGCCTGTCTCAACATTTTCTCAAAATGCAAAAAAAGGGGAAAAAATCTTCATGGTTTTTATAGGTACAATTTTTTGACTTTGAACGCAACATTTCAAACTTGTAGGTAGACGATCGGAGCTGTCCCACAGAGCCGTAAGGCTGCAGCTTCGCTCGGACACCGACAGTTGCAGCGCGCTGAACACCGGGACGCGAGTTCGAAACCACACTCCGCCCTGCAGATGCGAGCAGCTCGGTTACCTGTTCGCCCGCGTCCCCCTCCTTTCCCAGCAGGAACGTGACCAGCAGCGTGGCCGCCGCCATCAGCAGCAGCAGCAGCAGCAGCGTGGCCGCCAGCACCTGGCTGATCCGTGTCAGCCGCCGCTCCCTGCGGCGCAGGAGCGCGATAGACATCTCTTTCGTTTGGAACTCCTCCGCAAACATGTGCTCTCCCTCCATGCGTCCGGCTTTTTGTTTGTGTATCTCTCTCTCACTCTCTTTATCTATCCCCCTCCCTTTCTCTCTCATTCACGCCTCGCGTCCGGCATCTCAATTTATCAGCGCGGATTGCACGCCCACGTGATTAAAAAAAAAAACGTTTACTCTCAAATATGCGGCTACTTCCTCTTTTTTTCGTTTTTTTTGTGGAGCACGAGCTCCTTCATCAACAGGAAAGAAGCGAAGGAGTCACGCAAAAGCAAACTCCACACCCACAGGCAGCTGCCCACAGCTGCCGGTGAGTTATTGCACCAGTGTTTATTGCACCAGCTGAATCACTTACATTTATTTATTTATTTTTGTTAGCTTTTTTTTACTCTGCTTCACAGAGAATAGTATTCTGATAACTAGGAAAATATAGTTGTTGCTTGCACAAATATGCAACATTTTTATTTGTGTTATTCTAGATTAAAAACATATCAATTAAATATATATATATGTGCATAGTAAAGGACACATTCTTTATTACTTTATTTAAGGAGATGAAGTAGTTGATATCTCTATACTAGGGGTGGGGTGGTTCACAAAAATGAAAACGTTAAGAATAAAGATGAAATATCAGTATTATGACAAGGCATTCTGGAGCATTTTAAGAATAAAGTCGAAATTTCATTTTTAGTACAAGACATTAACAAACATTAACAATAAAGTGGAAATTTCAGTATTAGTAACATTGGAAAATAAAACATTTCAAACAATAGAGTCAAAATGTCAAGAATAAGGCTGGAATGCTGAATATAAAGACGAAATGCCAGTATTAGTAACAGGTATTAAAAATAAAAACAGTATGTAGCCTGTCTCAACATTTTCTCAAAATGCAAAAAAGGGAAAAAATCATCATGGTTTTTATAAGTAAAATTTTTGACTATAACGCAACACATGTACATCGGTACATGTTGATTGATTGTTGGGAAAATCGATCACATCTTTAGCACACGACTGAATTTTGTTTCAGTCTGAGGTTGAAGGTAGATGACAATCTGTCTGCAGGAGAGGAGACATTGGTAGTTTCAGTGTGTGTTTCTTTTATTTGTCAAACAAAGTTCTCTTCAACAAAGCAGCATAGACTCTATCAGCACTAGACTTAGGTCCCTATGTTTGAAATTCTGTGTCTTCATACAGTGCAGGAGTTACCATGTTTCTGAAGTGTTTGCGGGGGAGGGGATTTTTATCATAGAGCTACACACTGTCACATTTGAGTCAACATCTTTCTCTCCGCTGGCATCATAGGTCACTAAATGAAGCCTCACCCAGAGCATTATGGGGCCATAGACCGGAGACTAGAAATAAAAGCGGAATAAAATTGTTGAAAAAAAAAAGAAGGCATACAATCCACAAAATGGAAATAAATAGATAAACACTTGATACAAACATGTTGATGGAATTCCTCCAATTTTGAACTGCATGTTGACTAATTGTGTTTTTTTGCAGCATAGGGACGACACGTTGCAATCGTTACGTTCAGATTCCCACAATACCACACTGGGAGCATCCTCCCAGTCAGCAGTTTCAGTGATCAGTGCACATGCTGCTGAGTGTGCAGAAGTCGAGGCAAGAAGGGTATTTTCACTTTTATTTGCGTCAAAGTCTCGTTGTGTTTGGCTGCGAGGACAAGTTCCCCTTTTTTTTCTTTCATTCCGGCAACAGTCCGTACGAGCGGTGTCAAACCTCCTGTTTCGTATCATTTGCGGCGGCACACTTCCGATGTGCTTTCAGTTAATAATTGGAGGCCTCAACAAGCAGATCTGATCTGATGTTCCTCAAGAAGGAGCAGAGGTCATTAGTTCATCAGAACACAGTCATACAGATCTCATGGATCTACCGTTTTTATCAGGTTTAAAACTACATTAAAGTTAGTTTTTTTTTTTAATACACTATATTTATATATATATACTTTTGAATGTATCAGACCATTCACTGTCATTTTTTTTAAACTATTTGATTCATTCCAGTGGGTTTGATTTAATCCTCGTGCAAAACGTTTGTCAGTTAATAATCTTGCCCTCCCCGTGCAGGGGAGGGAGTGAGAAAGCGAAAGGGAGAAAAAAGGTGTTTTTATTGCTCACCGGTGTGTTAAACAAATCAGATGCTATGCTGAAGACAAAAGTGAGTTAATATGTAATCAATGCTGGAATTTTTGGGGCCTGTCTCTGAGACAGGTTTTTCACCTTTATATCCCTCCCCCCCCCCTCCCGCGGGCATCGTTTCAACAACACTCACCTGTGCTTGGAGAAGATTCTGGCGTAACTTGTAGTAGAGAGGCCGGGACACACCCTAGACGGGTCACAAGTACACACACACACACACCTTTTACTCACACCTACAGGTAGTTTAACCTCCGCATGTGTCAAGGCTCAGGTTGCTTTTATGAGTATGACTCATGAGTGCAGCAATCTTGTCCTTCCTGACCCAGATTGCAGCACTCCCCACAGCTTTTGTTTCTAACCCTCAACGTGATTTTGGACTTTTGGTAGAAGCCAGACAAGCTGTAAACTCCACACAGTCAAAGTCAAAGCCTTGAACCTGCAACCCCTTTTTCCTGTGAGGCATTTGTGTTTTTCTTCCCCCAATTGTTATTACAAGGGTCTGATCGGGACACAGACATCACTCTTCTGAAAGAAGCCTCCGATCCTGGACAATATTCTCCTCAACTTTAACTTTTTAACGCACATATCCTCAATGTAAGTTTTATAGATTCTCTAATAAGTAACTTATACCTACAAAACTGCAAATCCACTTTATACATGGGTTTTCCTTTGCTAAATATTCTTAAAAAGGTACACTTTTCTTGGGTTTTAGTTGATGTTTTTATATGCTCAATAAGATATATTGAGCATTTTGAAATACGGGACAATATTACGCCAAATATCACTTTCCACTTCCAACGATGTGCAGAAAAATATCGGCGATCGCTGCTCCTGGAAGTGAATGTTGCGGTTTCCTTATTTTGTGCACGTAGGACAAACCACCAGCAGACTGTGATTTCTGCTACAACTTCTCTTTTAGAGGGCTTCACATGTCTCACACGTGGCTGCAAATTCCACCAGCAAACTGAAGTGAGCACAATGAGCATAAATTCTCGATTTCATTTCAGTGCGGGGGAAAGAATCAATGTTATTTTTAATAGGCAATGTAAACAAGAACAGGCACATATCATAGTGAATGATAAAGTGTTTCTACATATTTTTTTAACGTGGCAGTAAATAAAGTGCAACCTATGAGATACGAGTCAGAAACACAGGAGACAACAGTTAAACCCATTTTTTTCTTTTATTTGAGAGTTGAGCTCTGAATTTGAGGTTATTATTCACATCATTTTTATTCTTGGAGCGCAACAGTTCGGGTCGGTGCGTTTTTTTATTTTTAGTCCTGCAGCTGCGTATATGGCGAAAGAAGTCCACTGAGAATAAAAACCAACACAAAAAAATACAAAAAGCCGCGGGCCGACTGCAGCGTCGCGCCCCTGGAGAGAGTGAACAGGTTTGTTTTTTTTTTTCTTTTTTGGGAGCTCGTCGAGTGACAGTGTACACACAGTATTCTACCTGTACAATAATAGTGCTACTATTCACATTCATCTGTACAATAATCCTATTTACAAGTGATCACATTAGGGAAAGAGCCAGTACCTGAGGAGTTAGTCCCATGTTTAGCTTCTACTCATTCGTAAAAAGACGCGCACCCCGAAAACAAACGGTTGGGCCTGAACAGCACAGAAAACATGGCGTCCGTGTCCAGGCGTGAGGCTTTGAAGTGCATCAATTTTACAGGTGATGTTTACGCCATAAAAAAAAAAAAAAGCAGGATGAATACGTCATCGTTTGTGTTTTGGCCGTCAAACAGTCTTATCTTCCGAGGCTTCATCACCGAACCCAACCTCTTTTTTTTTCCCCTCCAAATGGTTTGGTTGATTTTTTTTTTTTTGCTGATGAGGTAGGCAGCAAAAGAGCAGATTAGATCACAGGGGCAGATTGTGAAGGTTTATATAAGCCTCGTGTAAGTCACTGCCCTAGCCGGAATTCTTTGAAAAGAAACACTCCTCTTGGATACTTCAGGTGAGCTGGCACACAAAGAAGCTATAAACAAAAAAAAAAAGATAAACACGCGTGTGCCAGCGGCGGCCTTCATCTTCCCAAATATGACTCTCTCTTAAAAAGAAACAAAACAAAAAATTAACACACACAAACTATACATGGAAACATACTGTCCGATTCAGATCACCGTTGGAACAGCACGTGAAGATAAAAACACCATGGATAAACACAGTCGTACATGTGCAGCATTTTCTCCCGAGAATGAAACGTCAACCAATAAATAAGGAAATGAATAAAAGTTCATTAAATAACAATCATTGTCTCGAGTGATCCCCGACTTATAACTTAAAAACAGTCAAAAGTCCACTTTAGAAACGTATGAAATGCTCGTCTCCTGCAGGCCGTCCGCCCGCTCTCCCGGGGGGGGGGGGGGTCGTCGTGTCAGCAGACGGGGACGCCGCCCGTCTCACGCCATGCCAATGACCCAGCAGCTGCACAACATCTGCACGACGTCGCCCCTTTTGTAGGCGCGAGTCAAACAAAACACTTTTTTTAAATTATTTTTTATCTTTGGACCCTCTTCACCTGTCAGTCGCCCGTTGCTCATAAAATTATATCCAAAAAAAAAAAAAGGGAAAACGTTTCAACTCTCGCGTCTCTTTTTCCATGTTTTTTTTTTTTACTCATGTCTGCTCGGTCTCACCAGCGAGGTGACAACCAGCAGTCATACATGAAGGAGCTTTGGATTTGGTACTTTCTCAGCGGCTTTTTTCGCGTCATCTGTAGATCCTACGTGTCTCAGTCTGAGGGGGGGCGGATGGATGGATGGAGGGATGGAGGGATGGACGGACGGGTGGGCGGATGCCGGGCGCTAGGCCTTGTAGCAGTTGCCCTGCGTGGTGAGCGCCAGCTGGCCATTGGGCGCCACCTCGTTGGCCTCGTCCTCCAGCAGGCCCGACACGTCGGCGTTGGGGATGCTGTCGTGGTAGCTGCTGAAGCTGATGTTGTCCTCCTTCAGCTCGATGGTCCAGAAGGGAGCGTTGAGTTTGCGGTTCTGGTACTCCCGGTACGTGTACACGCCGCCCACGAAGCCCAGCAGCACCACCACCACCAGGATGATGACGGCCAGGATGATGATGTTGAACTGCGTCCAGGAGACGTCCGTCAGCGCCGCCGTCGTGTTGTCCGTGGGGCTGCCGGGGCTGGTGAGCAGGGCCTGGGCGGCGGTGGTGGTGGAGGTGGTGGTGGTGGTGGCACTCGGCGCGGCGCTGCCATTGCCGCTGGACGTCGAGGCCGCGGTGGAGCTCGGAGCGGTGGCGCCGGCGAACGTGGAGGAAGACGCGCTCGGTGCAGGAGACGCCGTCGTGGTCGCACCCGCTGGTGTGGGAAGGATCCGGAGTGCTGGAGGGAGGGGAGCAATAAAAGACGATTAACAGCTTTATCACACAACTTTATTATGGCCACACAAAGGTTGATAAGTAGCAGGATTCATCCTGATTCCAGACTCCATCATGTTGGTGTTTAACTAAAGTAACTGGCGACACCTTGTGGCCAAAAGACGCGACTACCTCTTCCTGCTGATTTAGTGAAAGCTTGTGAAATAACTGATGGTTTTCAGTCACCATTAAAATCTTTATTCAGAAAACTGTATATAAATATACTCAGCAGGGTTGGCAAACACGCAGCTCAGGGGTCATGACCCGCTTGCTAAAAGGTTGAAATCATGGTTGACTCTATAAAGTCTGACAAAAAAAATGGATCAGCTCCTATTTCTTTACAGAAGTGTGAGGTTAGTGGGCATCGCTCAGGGCTCCAGGGATAAAAATTAATCATTTTGATTTGTGAATGGTTTAAAAAGGCAGGAGATAACTTGTTGTTCAGTCGATAAATGTTTCCAACAATAGACAATATGGTAAAAGCAAGACAAAATGGCACTTTTGACCTGAGCCTTACTTAAATATAAAATGATCATATCTATTAATCAAAAGCACTACAACTTTTATTTATTTTATTTGTACTTTTCTGTGGCAAATTTCTCCTTTTTACGTAAAGAAATACTTATAAACATTTAAATAATTGGTTAACCTTCAATTTCACAAAACAGGAAGGAGATGACCCAAGAAAAAAAGTGCAATTTCAACAATATGATGTGTAAGTTTTCAAGGCCTTTTTTTTTTAATCGTGGCATGTTTTTTGACTTTTTTCTGCAAAAAAAAAAAAAAAGAACATGTTTACTGGTGCTTGTTTCGAGGCTCTGGTAACATGCATAAAGACTCGCTGTGATTCCTGTGGTGACACCGAGCCATTGTTAATGTTATTACTTCCACCTGTGACACATCAAAGTACGTACGCTGTGTAAAGGAGCCAATACCATTCAGCACCGTCGCCAGACAGTCTGTTCGTTTTTTCCAGCTCCTTTTTAGGAGCTCCAACAACCACACTCAAAAAATCCAGGAGAGGCAGTACTACTCAAACTAGCACAAATCTGCTTATAATATGAAATAAGCTTCACTTTCATTTTCTCGTGCTCTTATGTTCTCCACAGTTTACTGAATGACAACCTTTGGGTCATTTTTATCATGCCTTCAGCCGTTGAGGAAACTGAAGATTTCAAATGAATTATATAATGAAATCATGACTTGGCTCCTTACTTAGCAGGGTGCAGTTCTGGGCCCGGGCGTCCCCTACGAATCCCGGGGCGCAGAGCTGGCACCGGGGCCCCGTGGTGTTGTTGACGCAGCGGAGGCAGGAGCCGGTGTCAGGGTGGCACAGCTGGGCGGGGCCCTGGGGGTCGGCGTTGCCGCTGCAGTCGCATGGGACGCAGGCGCCCGACGCCTTGTAGAAGCCGGCGCTGCACCGGTCGCACCGTGGCCCCGTGAACCGGGGGAGGCACTGGTCACACACCGGGGCGTCGCTCGGATCTGAAAAAAAACGGACGGACGAGGACACGTTTATTCATTTAAAGTCAACGAGGTCCTGAATACGTTCTGCTACATTCTTCCGAGGTCACGAATTCTAAAACAGGATAATCAGACGACTTAAAACTTCAGTCACAAATAAGTAGAATCACATGCTTCTGTGTGAAAGTTTTTTTTTTTATATAAATCATAGCCCTGTGTTCATGTTTCCATGCGAAGATCCGCGTGAGCTCAAGTGTCATCTCAGATACGTAGGCCCAGATTAAACCACTGACCACCAGGTGGATCACAATGAAAACGCACAAAGGTGCCCCGGCGGATTCTTGACGATCATCAATCATCAGAGATTGATATAGATCTAAATAAAGTAAAGAACCTTGGAGTTATATCATTTGCTCTAGAATAAATCCTGTTAATCAGCAGAAATCCGATATTCTCAATCAGCAACACACGCGGTTCCTAGTGTCAGCTTTCTCCTTTCAACCTCCGGTCCCCCGGTAACGTGATGCCACGACACGTCCTGCCACTTCTAATGAGTCTACATTACACTGAGCTGCTTCCTGTCCTGGGGAAACTTCCAATTATTTTAAAGCTTTTGCTGCATGAGTCACCTTAAAAATGTACACTACGCCCCAAACATGCTGCCGGAAAGCTCCTGAGACCTGGATATTTCTGAATTGGAGAGTAACGACAGCGGTGGCTTCTATCATAGAGATACCAACAAAACTATCACAAAGCCTAGGGAGTTTTTTTTTTCATTACACCAGCAGCATGATTGAAATCTGGAAATGTGGCCACCGCCCTGTGGCCGAGCTCGAGGCTCCAAACGGCTGCTGGTCTGAATGTGACTAAATGTGTTTTTGTGGTTGGTGGCGGAGCGCTGCCCCCTTCGTAGTTAGGACATGGCCCGGGAGTATGAATCATTGCTCCTTTAAAGCTGCAAGATGGCGTTTTATTTTGTTTACACTATAACAAGTTTATAAAAGGTCATAAAATGGATATAAACCAGGAGCTTTAATTGCTGTGAAGTGTAACAGTAACAGGAGCAGTAGATGTGATGGTTTCTGGCTTCAAACCAAGAGCTTCATACTCAAAGATAACTCTTGATTTAATCATCTGGCTGTAGCAGCTGTTTATACACAATATATATTATATAACTGAAATGATGTGAATATGGTTTCTGTTTTTTTCCCACCTTAAGCGAGCTCATACCACCTACTTCTGCTAATGACCATGAAATGTGTGTTGTGTGAGGTGTTAAGTAACTAAGAACACATCTGGAGTAAATATTTTTCAGCCATTTTTTTTTACTTCTACTCCTCACATTGTCATGCAAGTATCTCTGCTTTTCTACTCTTAAAATTATTAAAAATATATATATCCTTGTTACTCCAATTTCATTCCAGCTTCTTTTGACGACAACAGTGCCGAAAAGTGCTTTTCTGGGACCTAAATTATAACCAATCCAGCCTTTATTTCACTGTTAAAACATGTTAAACATGTTTTTTTTCCTCCTGCTAAAAAGGGATGACAGCTCATATATTAAGATTTTTTTCACCTAAAAATCACCAGTTTTCATCCTTTAGGGTTATATTTTAATAGGTTTTAGCTCACTCACTTATTATTACTTGGTCAAATACTTTTAAAAAGGGACAGTACAACACACTGCAATACCTGATCACAGCTCATATATTTTGAATGAGAGGCAAATGATTTTTTTCCATTACTTTTACAATTCAACTAGTTCTGAAACCAGTGCTTGAATTGATGAATGAATGAGTAAATGTGAATAGTTTTGATAGCTCTGTTTCAGAACGCCCTCGTGATGAGGTTGAAAGAAGACAGTCGCCTAATTTCTCACCTGGATCAGAGAAGCTCTGGCCTCCCACATGGAGCTGTTCCTTAAGTAAAAAAACTGAGTCTGTCTCGGTATTTTAGACGGACGAATAATTCTGAGAAATAACCAATATAACACAAACCACATGATTCATGTTCACTGGCCTCTTCTGCAGCAACTGTCCAACAACCGATGCTCTGCCTATGGCTCCAGTCTTCAAACGCGCAGCCGCGCTCAGTGTTGAATGATTTAGACACAGATAACTGCTTTCCAATGGCCTAGATGTGGTTTTCTGTCTTTCTTGCGCTGTCATGTGACTGTGTTGTGTTCCAGCCCTGTGCAGGCTGCCCCTCATAAGCTTGATTTAACCTCTGCTGGGGGTTCAAAGGCAGCCGGCCTGCTGGGTTATATAACCAAGAGGAAACACGAGCCGCGCTGCAATGGCCAGAGGACCTGACCTGCTTGTTTACCCATCATCCTTCACTTTGTAGCAGCCACACCTGGGAGTAGCTGGCTAGTAGAAGCGCCGTCTGACACACGCCTTTAGAAAATGGAAGACAACATGTAAAATAAAAAAAAGCGCATTTAAATGGAAGCTCTGTGATGCCATTCCACTGGGTACAGACACAATCACACATGGATGATTGAATGTGTGTGACCCACATTGGTGCAAATGCTCCACTTCACCTCCATGTGTGTCGTTATGGAGGGATATTCACTTCCTGCAACAGGCCTCATCAGCACATTTAGACAGCATCTATCCTCCCTATCCGTGGAGCCGTGATACCGCATGGTGGCATCTTCTCACTTGTCTCTGTTGCCAGGGCAACCTCTACTTGGAGGCGGCTTTCCTTCCCGTGTTGAGTCTAAAAACATCCCACACACACACTGGCAATATACGAGCAACTCTCTGTGTTTCTGATCATTTCCCCTCCTAACACAGCTCTTTCTGCGCCGTCTAAACAGAAAACATGACCGCCCACCCCCTCCCCCCTCGGCGTGTTGCTGCCTGAAATGGCCCAGCTGTGCCCATGCTGTCCCAGCTCAGCTCAGCCTGGTTCGTGTCCCTTTCGCTTTTTCCTCCCACGCCGCACAACCTTGGCTGCGGCCGCTGGCAGCAGCAAACGCAACCTGACAGCCTGAGAGCTTCCCCATGCGGCTGTTGCCATGCAGCGCGCCGGCGAGGGGGGTGCAGGGTTTAAAAGGTTGAAACGCAGTCTGATGTCGGCCGTGACCCGTTAAGAGCCACTTTGACACTAGAGGTGTGGAAAATTCTCAACATTTCTGTGACAGAAGGAAAGAAGGCGGGACTCAACGTGAGGTGTATGCTGGACTTACTGCCTGGCCTAGGCAATTCAAATATATCAATATATTTCTCCAATATCCACATCGTCATCACAATAAGAAAATAGTTTAATAAAATACTATCAAAATGAATAAAAACAAACCAGTGGCCCCTACTTGCTTCATAAACATATTTCCATTGATAATGCATCAAATCAATGAATCCAACAGCCAGTGATTTTTATCACACTAACGCTAAAACAAGTTTTAATATAAAGTGGCTTCAATCAAGCTGATATGATATATTATATATTTTAAAACCAATATACAATATGTTGTAGCTATCCTATATAGTATGTAGCTATTGTGTATTTTTTACTTTTTATAGCTTTTAATTTCTTAGCTTTTCTTTTCTTTTCTTTTTCTTTACTCTGTATGCTGCAGTAACAAGCAAATTTCCCCGTTGTGGAATCAATAAAGTCGTATCTTATCTTATCCCCCATCTCTACATTTACAAATTTAAAAGCAGGTCATTTAGCATAAAATCACCAATATTAAAAAAGAAAGTCAAATAATTCATAATATAAATCAATCTAAAATATGAATAAACCTTTTTATATTTATATATATATATAAATATCACCCAGTCTTTCTTTTTACACAATTACTCAGAGTGGACAAATATTTGATGTTCGTAATAAATGAAGTGTTGAGTGATAATGAAAATAAGTGTTAATTTGACTAATGAGGGATTTTAAGCAGATGTCTGATAATTAAGAGTCGGAGAAGAACTGGGTTATTTGATAACTGGGTTAAGAGGGGAATTCTTCAGGCAGTTCGCAGTTGTTGTGTCGATCGGCCCTGAGACGTGCGCCTTTTACAGGAACCACAGCGTTATCCAAAATAACTGTGTCGAGGCTTCAAAGGCAGGTTTTAACAAACACAGAGGAGTGTTTCACACGAGCCTGAAGCTATAGGCGAGTGTGTGTATGTGGGGGGGGAGCAGAAGGCATTTTTCTCACAGATACCAGGAGATTAGATTGGAAAAATACCACCTGCTGTGATGGATCCTGTTGTGTTGCGACGTGCCGATAGCAGGCAGCGACAGGAATTCAAGAATCTTTTCTGCTTTGGAACAGCATGGAGGAAAAAGGAGGAGGAGAGGGGCTTCTCTTTTTTTTTCTTGTTGTTGTTCCGCTTATGTAAGGCTTCCACGGTGCCACCGTGACCCTGAGCGTCGCTGTTGACCAGGTGCAGCTCTTCACGCTTAGTCTAGCCTTCATAAAGCGTAATTTCAGGCAGAGCCGGCCGGGGCGGTTCAGGAACATGACGGTGACTGTAGTTCGACCCAGATCTCAACCCAGCAGAGACCTTGTGGATGTGTTGTGTAAGTGGGGCAGCAGCTGCCTGGAGGTAGCGGGAGCGGGTTCGTGCAGGAAGGTCACTGTTCATCCCGAACCCTCGGTAGCACTATGCCCTACGCTCTCTCTGCACTGTGGAATGTTGTTCTGTTCTTATCAAATAGTAAGTAATTTATCCAGCAAATATTTATGTTCTTTTTTTTTTTTAATTTGGTGAAAACAGGTTTAAGCCCAAGCGATTTTAGGAAATGGAGAGGAAAAGGAAAAAAAAAAAAAAAAAAAAAAAAAAAAAAAAAAAGGTTCGGCAACTCTGGGCTCTGCCAAGGCAAACTAAGAGTGTGGGAACTGTATTCAGCCTGTGAGGCAAAACGCAGGGCAAATAAGTCCTCTTCCTCCTCATGATGATTCCCACAGAATCAGATTCTATTTGTGGTGATTACTGACCATAAGGGAGAGGGTTGAGTAGGACAAACCAAATATGCCCATGTAGTAATGAATTGGATGTTGTTATGATTTTAGCAATTATTAAAAACAGGTACCTAGAGACGTGTACAAGAATATGCTGATAACATCTTCCACTAACAAATGTATTTATTTATCTTATGGAAGATCAGAATCTGTTGTTCTGCTTTGCTGTGATGATTGAAAAATGCAGCAGTGAAAGAACAAGAAAGCAATATGCAGATGTTTGTATTAAAATAAAATTAGTAACCGTGGCTATTATTTAGGAGTTTACAATGTGCACTAGAACCTACCATGGAGGTTCATATGTTGAGCTATACAAAGCAACATAGATTTTAGAGCCTTGTCTCCACAAATCAATACATGTATGGGAAACACTCCTCTGAGAGAACAGCGGCAGTCAAAGGCAGCCGTCACATTGGTGAGCAGCAGCTGTGTGATGGAGTTATGTTAATGCATTTTTTCCTCCTAATCAAGAAGCCTGGAGACCTGAATTTTGACGCCAGTCGAGACGTGTTGATTCATGAACTATTCATGCGACGGGTACTTAAAACCATGAAAGACCGTTCGGTTCACTAATGGGACTGAATTTTAATTTCAGCACTGGTGTAAGTAACGACTGGTCACTCTACACCCTGACTGTAGGACTAAAAGGACTTTTATATCCTGATGAATAAAGTCAATGTTTCCTGAATAAATTGATCATTCTTATTGATCATCCTCCATTCAATGCACTGGTCTTTCCATCCCCCCCCCCCAAAAAAAGGCTGTGATGTGATCACTCGTATTCAGTTGCTGTAAAAAAATATATGCATGAAAATATGCATGTTTTATTATAACAGAAGTCAAAAATCAAGCTTTTACCACCATCACCCAACATAATATTTATGAAAAGTAATTTATACTTTTTTTCCTGCAGAATTCTGGATATATATATTTTTCCTCCTCGTTTTCCTACATGGCAGTTGGCAGTATTTAGTATTATTTAAGCTCAGTATTTTCCAAGTCTGTCTTAAAACAACAGTCAGGGTGACCTGATAGTTGAGTGGTTAGGCTGCATACCACACGGCCATGAATGCCCGGAGCCACTACACTGCCTGTCTCTCTCCACTATCAATTTAAAGCACAAAAACTGATCTTTGGGGGGGGAGAAGAAGAAAAACACAGTCGGCGTCTATATGAACAGTAAGAGGATTTCTTTGCTGTAATCATTCCTTCTGTTCACACTGGCTATTAAAAGATCCTTGAAAGTAAGCGATTGAGGACAAAACCCGCAGCATCCACAAGAATGCATGGCAAAACAAAAACAAGTAGACGCAAAGCTTATATGAGGCTGCAGAGGTTATTCTAGTCAGCATCAAATTCACTCTCTATGGTTTCTCAGAAGGTGTTTAGTAACAAACAGAATCACTTTGGCACTGAGAGGACTAAAATGCTGAAAGAGATCTACTTTATTCAAAGATTCAGATATATTTTAAATAAATTTTTTGCACAACACTGTACTGGACTTAGTCCCCCATCACTAGCATTATGAAGGGATCTTCTACTGGTCTGCATCAACAAGAAGAAGTGATCTGAGTCTTTTAAGAAAGACATAAACATTTGTAAATCTATCCTTTAAGTAGCGATATGTGTTTGGAGGACAACCGCTTTTCTCTGTTTGTCAGACAGACTTGTGCCGCCACACACAACGTGTCGGCTTCTCTCATCTCGTCTCCCCCCGACTTTCGTGTCTATCGCCTCGGAGCATTTCACGAAATTAGACAACAAGATGTCATGATAAGATATTTCTTATCAGTCAAGGATGTTTTCTAAAAAACCTCAACAGTGGCAGGATTTAGTGTCGGATTTTTTTTTTCCAGGCTTACCGTGTTGCACTGATGCTCTGCAATGAAACAGAAGAAATTAAAGTGTAAAACCACAACACAATGTGGGGAGCAGGGACTGACCGGTGTGACAGGTGCCGGTGGAGGTGGAGTTGGAGCAGGGACACGGCGCGCAGGCTTCAGTCAGGGCGGTGCCGGGGCTGCGGTAGAAACCGGGCCGACACTCCTCACAGTTGGATCCCTGGACGTTGCCCTCACAGTTCAGACACACTCCTAGGGGGGGCAAAGGGAAGGGGCAAATGGTTAGGTTTGTCATTAAGTTTCCCTCAACTGAATTCATACCAGAAACAATGCAAAGTTGTTTGTATCCATGGTACAAAGTCCTCTGTGTGCTTCACTGCTTTTTATCAGGGTGTGTTTGTTTTCTGTGTCAGTACAGAAGCAAAATACAGGATAAAACCTTTCCACTGTTTCCGTTGGGATTTTTGCCACTTTTTGCCCTTTGAACCATTTCACTTGCTAATTTTGACCTCACCTGATGATTCGGGTCCATAGTTCAGATAATAAATACCCATAAAAACTAGCATTAGCAACATGTTGCTAATTTTTACTTTCAGATTTGGGGGTTTTGAGATGAGTAAGACTTATTTCAAATTGCTAACAGCACACCATAGGATAGCGATTCAGTCATATACACTCATTAAACTCATAAAAGAAATTCATATAAATTAATAACCAACTCTTCAAATGAGAGATTAGACCTGAATTTTAACTAAAATATTCATATTTAAATTGGAGCAAACATATTGAACATGTGGGTAGCACTGTTGCCTCACAGCAAGAAGGTCGCAGGTTCAAGACCGCCTTGGGCCTGGGTCTGGGGCCTTTCTGTGTGGAGTTTGCATGTTCTCCCCGTGTCTGCGTGGGTTTTCCCCGGGTACTCCGGTTTCCTCCCACAATACAAAAAACATGCTCAGGTTAATTGGCAAATCTAAATTGCCCATAGGTGTGAGTGTGAGAGTGAATGGTGTGTGAATGGTGTGTGTGCCCCACGATTGGCTGGCGACCATCTGGGGTGTATCCCTGCCTCTCGCCTTAATGCGCTGGGATAGGCTCCAGCAGACCCCTGCGACCCCGAAAGGGAATAAGCGGGATAGACAATGGATGGATGGATGGATATTGAACATGTCTGAAAAGCGTTCTTACTAATACACATTGACATTTACTTCTGTGACATAAGGTCATAAAAGTAAGTTAATTCATCAGGGATCTATTTTACATCAATGGTAAAATTACTTTATTGCCGCATGGTGTTGGTGCATTTTGTGAAAAAACACTCGCTATGACCTTAATCCAGCGTGTAAGTGTGTAACCGCACTACTGTCAGCAGCTGGTGTGCAGAATAAAAAGCTCTCGATTTTGTTGAGTGTGCCGTTAATGTACTCCAGTCTCCCACAATGCAATGCACAAAGGAGATGGAGGAGCTACTCACAGCTGGACAAAAAAAAATATAAAAGTAATATTACAAGGAGATGGAACAGCTCGGGGAACAACTCAGGAAACGCAAAAAAAAGGTAATTGTTGCTGTCTCGTTTGGTTTAACCGGTGGTGGCATTTTCAAGTTGCAGTTCAATATCCTGCTAAAATAAGAGCATAAAGTATGCTGATTTCCTGTATACCATCTGCAGAAAACTGTAGTATAGAATATATACTGTACACAATTAATAGACACTCCCATACTACATATGGGACTACTGATTTTTACCTGTTGGTGCATTCAAGGACATTCAGACATTGTCGTAATTCTGATCTCATACAGTATGATATAAACTAAATTTGTCATAATGACTACCTTCTGTGTTAATACTTACATTTTAAAACAAAGCAAACCCCAGAATAAAATCACAAATTGCCATTATAGTAAATATCTGTGAAGGAGTTGTCGCCGTTGTGTTGTCACATGTCAGTCTGTGGTTGGGTTGTGTCTCTTGTAGACATGACTTAACCTGTCCACAGGCCGGCTGGATTGCTTCAGCAGTTTCAACCGTGAGGTGTGGGAAAGTGTGCAGGATCCTCTTTCAACCGTGCGTTAACCCGCTGTCAACAGAGGAGCTGCTAATAGAGTGAAATCAGCGGCTGCTGTTGCCTTTGGAAAGAATGAGAAGTGAGAGAAACCCCGTAACATTACAGGTTTAATAGTCGGTTGAAGAGAGAGGGGGCGGCTGCGCCCTGGAAAAGAAAAGTGCTTCGTCCAACCAGATTTAGGGCCAGCGGTGAGAAATGGCTGCTTTCACACAGCTTTTATTGTGTGAGAGAAATGAGACTAAATTCAAGCTTCTGTGTATTATGCCAAACTGAGGAAATGTGGATTTAACAGAGCACTGAAGCATTCATTCCCAACATCTTCTACAGCAGGTTTCACGTATGTGCATTTGGTGTCAAAAGGTGAATAACAAATCGCAAAACTTGTGTCTCACATTACCTGAACATTTTTCCAGTTTGGGATGAAGTTCAGTGTTAATTTAGGGTCAGTGGCTTACATGAGTATCATATTTAGGTAAAGTCACATTATACCTTTTTTTTAGTCAGAGGAAAGGGGTTTAAATTAGGGTCTTCCTGTTTTGTTGTAGTCATAGTCACTATTCAGTCATGAAATAAAATAATGATGAATACAGGATTTACGCAAAAATCCTGACTGACTGAATCCTGAAAGACTTTTTAAAAAGGACCTTCACAGAATATTTTAAGGCCTCATCAGTAAAAAGCAGTAATCAGCGACATAACTTACAGAACTTAGATCAGGTGCTTGATTATCATAAAAATGATTAAAAAAAAAACATTATTCTTTGGTCAATATTGATATTGCAATAATTCATCAGTTATTCATTAGGTTTGGTAACATCAAATTTGTATTTTTAACAGTGGATTTCCTTTAAATGTAACTAATACTGTGATGGTTGAATTTTTATGTGTTCGTTCACTTGGAAAAAAAAAGGGGAAATGTCGTTTGGATACTATGCATATAAATGACAATTTTCTCAATTGATAATATGATAAATAAATGATTACCAATGCTTTCTTTTCATCATCAAGTTTGTTAAACTATGAGACTTTTTTAGGGCTCCATTCAGGGCCTTCATTCCCCCAAACTGATTCATTGACTTTTAATGCTTTTTAGGACTCCCTTCTGTCAACAAAAAGAGCAGCGATGAACTGTTCGTGCGTCTCTTTGCTCCTATTGTGTTCATCCTCTGGATGTTATTGGAGTAGAACACAATGGGTCAGTGTGGGGACACATTTATGTGAAGCTACACAGTGTATAAACTGTAGAATTAGCATTTACACAATGTGCTCTTATGTAAGCAGCCGTGGGGAGAGGCCGGGGTCAGTCTTTAAAAAAAAAAAAAAAAAAAAAGGAGCTGTCAGACGTCCTCTATGTTAATCCACCGCGCTGTGAACAGTGAACCCGGGCTAGTCTCCATCTGCCCCTGCATTCTAACGACAAGACATATGGCTTTTAAATCTACCCCACCACCTCCACCGCTCTGTCCCCGCCACCTTTCCTCCTCCTCCTCCTCCTCATCGAAGCTGCGGGGAAGCGAGCGGCAATCCTCTTTTCTGTGTGATCGAGAACACGGAGGAGGAGGAGGAGGAGGGGGGGGGGATCCACCTCGCTGCAAATCACTGGAAAAAGAAACGTTTTTTTATATTCTGCTTCTGATTTGGTAGCTTTCTCAGTCCCGTCAAAAGTTCCTTTTCACCGACCGAATATTGCGCTTCTAAGGTGGCTCCATGGTAAATATTTGTTTCAAGCAACCAGAGGGTTTGTATTGCTGCCAAAGTCTATAATTAAACACAGCGGATAATCAGCTGCCGTGGTGCCAAGGCGTTAGCTTGTACAAAAGCCCAGGAGTGGAATTTACGTGAATCTTAATGAGAACTTCATTGGAACAGAGAGAACTGTCAGGCCTTCTTGTTCAGCATTCCTCCTGGAGGAAAAAAAAAGGGCCTCAGGTAGAGCTGCTTGTTTAATTAAAGGCACCGACAGATCAGCAGTGCAACAATTAGTGTTTGAGAAGAGAGGGAAGGAAAAAAAACAAACACACAATTTTCAGAATCGCAAAATTGAAAAAAAAAAATGAATTGTGACTGAAACAGACTTAAACGACTTTTTCCAAAGCAATGTACAATTTTTCATTACCAAATCAGGAGGGGTCTGGGGCTGAGTGACTCCCGCAAGGACACATTGACAAGAAGACAAATTATACTACACTATACATGATTGATTAGTTCATTTTAGACAGAAGATTTAGTAGATTTATGTATTGAAGTCAGAGGTCTGTTTTATAATATTATATGTACACTATTTTTTTTTTATTATTGATACATTAATATGTAACAAGCATGGTCACAGAGTTCATTTAAATATTATAATAAAGTATTGGCTAGATGAATCAATAAAACAATAATGTCATTTCATAAGCTTAAAATATTTGTCTGTAGTCACAAAATAGTCAAGAACATAAAAATTCGACATAACTATGATATATGTAGGGTTTTTTAAATTCCTATGTTAATTCTGTGTACTCTACATGATTGTAAAATTTTTATATTTAGGCAGAGGCTTTGAATAAAGCCAATGGACCTTTGCTTCTTCCTGCCCTGTGCGCTTTTTCTTATTTTTCCTATATTTGTGATATAAGGAAAAAAATATTCATAATAAATAAGAGACAATTAGAGACAACGGGAATGTTACTGGAAAATTTAATTCTAGTGACAAATGCAGGGGGGGGGCAAAAAATGTGACATTCTTTTGAAAATATTCTTTTCCATTTATCCTGTAATAGATGATGTGGAAAACACAGAGAGTGAAGCAGACTCACCGGACTGTGGATGGCAGTAGCTGGTGTGGTTGTGGCACTGACAGGGCCGGCAGCCGGTGTTGCTGAAGTGGAAGAAGCCCGGGTGGCACTCGTCGCACTTGGGCCCGTACACCCCCGTCTTGCACACGCACGTCCCTGAGCTGCGAAAGGCGGAAACAAAAAAGACGCACGCGGTCAACACACAGCATTTTTTTCGTTTGAATTCGAACGCGACACGACACCGCTGTGTTTTTTTGGATTAGGCCGTTAACATCTGATGTCCAGGCTGTCGCGGGCGATTCCATATCTGACTTCCCGCAGGTTCTCCCATCCATCCATCTGCCTTCTATAAGTTCACTCCAGGTACGAAGGACACGCAGCCAGTTACAGCTCAGGGCCATCGAGGCCGCTCATATCGGTTTCCTCTAACTGGATTTGCACGATGTGCCGCGAGCTGCGTCAAACCTCAGATTCACTTCTGTCAATTTGTCAGTGTCCTTAAATGATTGATTCACTCTTTTGTTAATCAAGCCATGTCCGACCCCCACCACACACACACACACACACACACACACACACACACACACACACACACACACACACACACACACACACACACACACACACACACACACACACACACACACACACACACACACACACACAACACAACACCGGGTTTCATATGTCCTAGTTTTGAGATCTGTCACTGAGATTTATGCTGATACACTGGTACAACAGAGGTTAACACCGCTTTTTATTTGGTAATCAAAGTAAGCCTACAACAACTAACAACTATTTTGATTATTCGATTAATGGAACAAGAGTTGTTTGGTTGATAAAATGGTTTAAAATGTGGATCGCCGTTTCCTGAAGCCAAAGATGCAACCTAAAAGGTTTTGTACAAACCAACAATACACAACTCAAAGTGCATCTGTTTATTAAGGCAAATAAAATGATGCCCAGTATCATTTTATTCCTGAATAATCATTATATTGATAGTACAGCAGGAACTTAGTCACAGACCAAAATTTACACATAAAATGTAATTTTGACTTCAAGATGATGTTGGATAACAAAGTTAAGGGGATCAGCAGAGTGGTTATGATTCATCCTGAGTGGACCATGAATGTCTGTACGATTTTTTTTGTCCATTCAGTAGCGGATTCAATTCTAGAAACACAAATAAGGGCTGCAACTAACTACTACTTTGACGATTCACCTATAGATCATTGAATTTATTAATCCGTTAGTTCTTTTGTTCATAAAATAGCATTAAAAGTTGATTTCTGTTTCCCAAAGCCAAATATGTAACCTGAAATGTCTTTTTTGTCCAAAACAACAACTCAAAGAATTTAGTTATGTTTTAGAAAATTTGCGAATAAATACTTGGATATGTCACGTGATGTTACACTAGGCTGGAGCTTCAGAAGAAGGTGGCGGACAGTGGAAGGTATGTGCGGGCGGACAGAGACACAGAAACATTTATACAGTTAATAAAAAAAACTAACATTAATGTGATTTTCGATGGGAAACGGCAAAAAAACACGATGAATCAAGAGTTACAAAAGCTATGGATACTTTTGTGATCTCTTATGATGTAATCTCACGGCAAACTCCCCTTCTTTTTGCACATTTTACAAAAAATCAGCACTAAGATCTGGATCCATTTGGATGGAAACCCTGTTCCTAGTTAAAGGCCTAGAGCTGGTCCTCTGCCTACTGCTCCTGGTGTGGAGGTCGGGTCGGATGCAGAGAATAAATTACCCCACAGGGATCAATAAGGTACTTCTTCACTGCCTTCACCTTCAGAAGGCAAAATGTTTGGAAACCATTTGTTTAATTTTGAACAGTGTGTACCATTTGTAAAGTGTTGTGTTAAAAATGCATCTTAAAAGTAGCTGAATCTGTTAAATAAAGAGCAGATAGTATAATTATTCTTCTGAAATGTATTGTAGTGAAGTATAAAGTAGCATCAACTGGAAATACTTGAGTAAAGTACCTTTAACGTGTTTCCTAAGTATAGTTCTTGAGTAAATGTATTAAGTTACTTCTCACCAATGCTGAAGGGGCTGCATGGCGTAACAGGAGGTGCCGTTGTAAGTTAGTAACATGATGTTAATTAGTTAAATTACTGTCTCTACAGCTCCACAAAGACTCGGACCAACCTTGTTTTATATAATGGATTAAAAACAAGAGAGCCCTGAGCATAAAAGCGTTTTATTGGCTTCATTTGTTTTAAATTGCTCTCAGCTGAGAACATCTCTGTGGATAATTCCTTCAAGAATGCAAACTTAAATCCAATTACATTTAACTCGTCAACACACGTCCGAGATGACTTACTTCATTTGTCTTTTGTGTGATCCTGCACTCTCGCTGCCCTGTGCCTGCCTCTTAAATTTAGTAGGTGCTCGCTTATTTATACATGAAGGAAACGGGACGCTTTCCTTTTTTCCAGCCCTGTCACATGAGCGGCGTCATTCCCGCCCTCACACAAAGGTGATTTCTGAGGAAAAAGTACAGCCTGATCCGCTTCCCAAAAAAAAAAAAACCCAGACGGACTCAGGAACCCAATCTGAGGACAATAACTTCAAAACAATTGAAGTAAATGATGAGTGACCAGAGGCATGTGCGTGGGGGTCTCCGTACAAACGGGGCTTTGTTGAAACAACTGCACTTAATGCAAATGAGGAGGCCCGTGGCAATGCTTAGTGGGGCGTGGTGAGGACAAGGCAGGGAGATCAACAGGCCTCATTATTCTGGCTAAAGACACACACACACACACGTCCAACGCTAACAAAAATGTATCCCCATGCAGCATCATGACCTTGCTGAAACAGAGTCAGAGAGATGGTGTCCAACACAGGGAGTGTGGAACAACACCCCTCCCCTTATTCTGAAACATTATTGTGGAAGTTAGAAAAACAGGATATTCTGTTTAGCTGAATTCCTTACTGAATTAAAAAGATATGGCAGATGAAATGATATACCAAGTATCATTTTTTTCCTGAATAATCTGGATTTATATTGATAAAGTGCAGCAGAGATTTAGTCACAGACCAAAGTTTACGGACAAAATCTAATTTGGACTCGATGATGGTGCTAGATAACGAAGTTAAGGGGATCACCAGAGTGATTCTGATTCATCCCGATTCATGAATGTCTGTTTTAGTCCGACCAGTAACAGTTTAAACATTTGATAGAATATATATTAGGGCTGATAGTCAACTTATATATCGATTATTGAAACACTTTCTCAAACTGATTACTCAAAATATCATAATATTTGGTAATTAACATAATAGTTGGGGACTAATCAATGCAGCGACTAATTGTTACAGCTTTCATGCAGTGGATATAAAAAACAGATCCCTGTTAAAATACTAGGTTTTTGTGATGTAAAAAATGACACCAAAATAAATAAAGTCACAACTTTTGCCACCTTTAATGTGACCTTTAACTTAAATGACATAACTTGACCTTTAACTTAATTCAAGTGCATTCCTCTTATAACTGGGGATGTGGCTGTGCTCGGATTTAACCAATTACACTCAGACTCATGTTAAATTGGAGTCACACACACCTGTCACCATTTAAAGAACCTCTGATTAATCCCAAATAGGGTTCAGCAGAAAGGTTTCAACACATCAGAGGGATATTGTTGTTCAGGTGAAAGAAACAAAAGAACTTCCAGGAAATCAAATAAAACATGGAACACAGTGAAGACAGTCAACATCAAGTGGATAAAATATGGCACAATAGTGGCTTCATTTAGCAAAAAGTCATTTAAAATCTCCCAAAAGCATGTGGGGAAAATGTATTATAGTCCAATCAAACCAAGCGTGAACTTTTGTGCCCATAACTCCAAAAAAAGGTTTATTAACAACACTGTTCATTAACAAAAAAACAGCAGAGCTACAGTGAATCATGGTGGTGGCAGCATCAGGCTTTGGGCTGTTTTTCCTTCAGCTGGAACTAGAGCTTTAATCGGGGTGAAAGGAATTATAAACGGGTCCAAATACCAGTCAGTGCTGGCACAAAATGTTCAGGCTTATATTAGAAAAGCTGAAGAAGAACTTCATCTTTCAGCAGATTTGGAGCTGTTTTGCAATGACGGGTGAACAAATATTACCATACCAAGATGTGTGTAGACTCTAAAAGGTGCTGCAACAAATTATTAGTTTACGTGTGTTTCTTCACATCAGAAAAACATTAAATTTTAACATAGGTGTGTAGACTTTTTATACCAGTTAATTGCATTAATAACGGCACTCAGGAAAATGTGGATCACTTAGTCTGTTTCATCATTATTCTTAACAAACTAAACTTGTAAATGGCTGCATTATCATCAATTACTACTTATGCTCTTGAGTAAAGGTAGGTCTATGAAGAAACTTTCTTTTTTCCTTGATCAGCAGTGAGTTAGATGCTGTAAGTAGTGATTTAGGCTGTGAGGAACGTTCATTTACATATGAGACCACAGGACTTATTACAGGAGCACTGATCTAGAGAAAAGGGCAACTTCTGGGAGTGGTCTTTGTCCTTTTTGTCCTAACATGAATACTGTTGTTATGCTTTAGGGCAGGTAAACCCTGACGCACTGTTACAATTAAAGTTGCTCAACGGATGCTTTAGCTAACAAAAGACCCTTATCAGATTACAAATACACTGATTATACACCCCCTTATTAAAGGATTTTAAGGAACACCACATCACCATGTTTGCTGGTGCACAAACATCACAGCGTTTGTAGCCGCACTGGTTCGCTGCCTTCTTTTTCTCTGGGTGGTGCCAGATGGGCGGGATTTCTCTGTCATTTCCACGCAGCACACAAACGCCACACGCCACTCGTGTTGACCTGCATTGGCGGCCTGTGTGTCGACGCGTGCCAGACGACAGACAGAGCCAAGCACACGGCTTCGCATGGCCGGGACTGTCTCTGCCAACAGTTCGCTAAACGCTGGCGAGAGCGATGGTTGGCAACTTCAAAATCTGATATCTGTAGCCACCAAGATTGAGCAATAGTGGAAATACCTCTATTTAAACTGAACTACAATGATTAGTCTATTGCTTGTATAGATCAAGATAAAGATCTGTATATATATATATATATATATATATATATATATATATATATATATATATATATATATATGACTTTTATACAGCTATGCTACTATATTTTAAATTGAGAGTTTTTTTGGATTATTTTTTCTTCTTTTTTTTTTTTTTTTAAATTGGAAACAGACAACTTTTGGAGCCGACCGTGCCCCTATCGCCCAGCCGTCGAGCAGTAAAACCTGCTTGCCCACAGGCAAGACGCCACGCCAGTAAAGCCAGCTGCTCCGCTTCCCTTCAATTATGTGTTTTATGGGGCACAAAATAAAAACCATAGACCTATAAGTAGCCACTGCTGCATTTATATCAGACAATCATTTAAATGCTTCTCTTTTTCTAATTAGGGGAGAAAAGGCGAGAGGGGCGGGGGATTTATGGATTTAAAATGTATAAGTTGCCATGTTTCACAGCAGTTCCCTCTATGCGTCTGCCATAGAATAACAAATGGGTGCTAATGGGTTTGCTGTGATGTCAACTATTGCGATAAGAGGCTAGAAAAAGCTTCCGAATGTGACATAAAACAGAAGGATGATGCGGAAAGTGTCCAAACACCTTATAGATCAGGACGGGAACACTGCGGCCTTCTCTCCGCTCCGTCAGACGCTGACCTGTGGCAATGCGGCTTAATCTGTCATCTGTGTCGCCTGAGCCTCCGTCTTACCCCCGCAAGCAGCTCAGAAGCCACGCCGTCATGTAACATGCAGCTCGTAAGATGCGGAGCAGCGGAAAGGGGATGACTGCTGGATGGCTTACATCTCGCTGAAAACTCCTCTCCCTCAGTGATCTGTTAATCCAAGTGCTAATTGGTGCCCTCTCGGCCCCGGGGAGGGAGGGGTTTTTGTTATTGTTTTGGTGCTGATTTTCACCGCGCTGCGCCGGCCCAGCCGCCCCGCGTCAGATCTGCATGTTAAGTAGGTCAGTGTTACATGGCTGTCGAAGCTTAACCCCATTCTGCCGCTGCCGCTGCTGCAAGGCCGTCCACGGCCTGTTGTTACATGTGTATGATCACAGGAGACATACACAAGCATGTTCCTCCAAAAGAACACAAATAAGGGGGGGGGGGGGGTATTTAGTAGATTAGTAGCTGGCTAAAATAAACAGGGAACTACACTAAGCAGGTTTAGTTGCATTTTTCAGTGTGTGGCTACATTCTGCGTGGGTGTGTCAGCCACCACAGCAGCAGGACTCCTCAGCTCTCTCCTGACTCTCCACATGGGCCTGGATGGTCCCACTGTTTCTGGGATTGGGTGCTCGAATGAAAGGGCATGTAAAATCTGTTATGCTTTCGGCTTGTCCGTTATCATATAGACACAGTGGTGCTCTGCTTTCTGGATGTTGGGTCACTAAAACGGCTCGCTGAACCCCAGGAGAGAACGAAATGGTTAAAAGCAAGTGTTTCTTTAAAGAACGGGTAGCCTACAAGATTTATATGTACTTTTTGTTGAATTTCTTTTTTTTCCATTATATATTAACAACTAACTATAAATTATTCATGTATCCATTCATTCATTTTCTATAACTGCCTATTCCCTACTAGGGTCACAAGGTTCTGCTGGAGTTGACCCCAGTGCATTTTAAGGCAAGAGGCAGTGATACACCCCAGACAGGTACCAGCCTACCATGAAACACACACCTGTCGAAAAGCACAGGGAGGGTCATTAAAGCAGCCTTGCCCCCCAAAAAATTATCATGTCATTAGAAATCAATAAAAACCATAATAGATTAAGGGTACAGGAGAAAATTTACTTCCAACCAATCAAAACTTCTGAGCAGTAGATTTGCCAAACCAGAATCAATCCGTCTGATTGGACGGACTAGCTGTCCATCGAAATGGCCGACATATAATCAACACCTAGTTGATAGATTACTGTTTTGACTGAGGAATGTAAAAGCCTCTAAAAAACCTAGCGGAAAAGTTCAGAAACAATATTGGGTGAAAAAAGTGATGGTCATTCGTTATTTCCCACTGAGCGAGAATGGCAGTGTTTGGCTGACGTGAGCACCGCCTACTGCTCCTTTAAATGAACAATCCAAAATGTGGGGAAACATCTGGAGTCAGATTAGGACTTCAGTTCCAGTGGAGTTGATGCGATTTGTCAATGACTGGATGAGTCAGTCAGCAGATTATTACGAGATAACCAGTGACTCTTTGAGTCATTTCTCAAGCTCAAAATAACAAGGCTGGTTCCAGCTCTAGAATGGTGAGGATTTTATATAGTATTTACTGAATGTCTTTGGATTTGGTCTGTTAGATGGTCCAGACAGGAGCTTTAAAGATGTAACCTTGGGCTATGGAAAACACAATGATTGATCAGCAGATCAATCAGTTTTGGGGAAAAAAATTAGCTGCATTTCAGACAAAGGATGAGTCTTTATAAAAGATGCATGCAGTCATTGAAAAAAAAAACACTAAATGGTCAATAAATGGATCCAGTGTTAACTGCTCCTAAAACAATGGTTCTTTTTTTCATCTAAATATATATATTATGTTCGATGGATATAATGGATACGAAATGGATACAATCAATACGGAGGGATACACTATGGAAATATAAGCCATGGGAATTATTGAAGGTCATTAGTTGTTTTTTTTTCCCCCTCTTTTTTTCCTAGAGCAGAGCTACAGTTTGAAGTAATGCATCCAGTCTCTGAGCTAAGATAAACCTAAACATGTCCCAGAACTAAAGAACGTCTCAAGGATTTTCAGAATTTTCGAAGATACACAGAGATACATAGATCTACCAATTCGATGTATAGCTTGCCTCCAAAAAATGATACTAAAAACTAGGGATGCACCGATGTGAAAATTTCGGCCGATATCGATATCCGATATACATATCGGCAGTCACTGCCGATATCGATATTTGCCGATATTGATATATGTAGAGAAAAAGTTTTCTGTAGTGTCACAAATTTAGTACAGACCAGAAAAAACACTGTACATTTGAAACGCACAGCAGTGCTCTTTATTTAAAGGAAGGCTCACTGTAAAACTTAGAGTTAGAGGAAGTACGGCGGAGCGGACCCGATGGAGCTCCGCGAAGGCGGCGACGTCGGCGGCCGCGGAGGCGGCAGGACGGCGTCCGACACCCAGGAGCAACGCTCCGAGCATTTTTTTGTCTTTTCGGGCGATGCGATGTGACGGAGGAGCCGCTAGGAGAAACCGCTACAGTTAGTTGGGTCACTGTCTGCGTGTCTCTTCGGCGACGCGCTAAGCTAAGCTAGCTGGTCCTAGCGGCTCCTCCGTCACATCGCATCGCCCGAAAAGACAGCGGCCTCCTCCGCCTCCGCCGCGGCCGCCGAAGAGAAGGCGACAGGACGGCGTCCGACACCCGGAGCAACGTTCCGCGCAATTTTTTTGTCTTTTCGGGCGATGCGATGTGACGGAGGAGCCGCTAGGACCAGCTAGCTTAGCGCGTCGCCGAGAGACACGCAGACAGTGACCCAACTAACTGTAGCGGTTTAACTCTTCGTTGACATATCGGCCAGAATTTGTTGATATCGGACCGATACCGATAAGTTAAAAAACGTGACATATCGGCCGATATATATCGGTTGGCCGATATATCGTGCATCACTACTAAAAACCACATGCAAAAAATGAAATCAGAACATTTGGTACAATTCACCCCATATAGACGACAATTATGTTGTTCCACTGGCAGATAATTTAGCTTGTTTCAAGTTTTGTTTCCCAACATTTACAAAAAAATGTAATTAACTTAAAAATCAAGAAAAAAATAATTTGCTTTTCACAGTTTAATATACATTATATATAAAATCTTCCCAAAATTATGAATTGAAAGAGTTAAGATCTGATCAAATGAGTAAAACCAACTAACAACCGACAGATTGACAGTTATGTGACTACATGCCATCAAAACCTTTAAGTCAATATCACAAAAACATCCTGAATCGCCATCAAAATAAATTGCGTAGGCTATGTGAAGGACGTGAAGGAGGAACTCCACGGCTGTGCTCTGATGACAGCAGGATGCTGGCAATAAGTTCACCGCTTTGACTAATTCAATCAGTGACACACGTTCACTCACATGCTTCAATAAAAACAGGTGCTCACTTTGAAAACTAAAGTAGTTTTTGGAAAACCTGCTTTGCATGTAGTATGTACGACAAAAACAAAAACGGATTAATGCTTTTTTTTGCATTTTTCCCCCCTTTTTATGTGAGCCTGAGATGCTGGCTACATTCACAGGCCCACTAATAATTAGATTATTATGTGATTAAGGCAATAATGCGAGTAAGGCAGAACCCGTGTAAACACCGTACTCCGATTATGTTAAAGCGATTAGGCTCATAATGGAAGCAAGCATAATCTCAGAGACGTATGGATTACTCCAATCTTACTCGCCTTGTCCGGGGCCAGTCAGGGCACGCCAACACCTGAGGTGAATTACTGAAACGGATCAAGCCGTCCGCGTTCGAATGTTGACGTAGCGCTGCGTGTGTAGCGTAGCGTCTGCACACGTAATCATGAAGAAACAACAATTTCTGGAAGCTTGAGGAGACGCGAGTCTATGTTGCGTGATGTGGGGAATGAACAAGCCAGTTAGGTTAAGTAGAGCTCTTGTCTGCTTGTTATTGAGTTACGGGGGAAAGGATGACACTGAATTTATCACAAGATCTCAATAGTCAAACTATAGGATGTATGTACACAGGATTTTTGTTATGGTAGTTGTCACCTTCACAATCATGTAAACACCATAATTGTCTGAATCACAGTACTGGCAATAATCCCATTATTGTGTGAATGGAAATAGCTTCAGCTAAAAAAAAAAATAATCTGATTAAACTGAATTAAACAGCTAATAAAATCAAATGAACCGATCTCTGCAGACGATGGCAGGGTAAACATCGACGCCGATGGCAACAACGCAGACACTGCAGCGCGATACATAATGCAGAAGCGGAAACATCTGCACCCACGATCAATATTTCATCACAGAGCGTGGCCCTTTTTTCCCGTACAGTATCGTAAAAAAAAAGGAATGCCCACAGACACATGCCCACAGGAGCTGACCCAAATACACTCCTGACACGACTGTTGTGGCAGACAGAAGTGGTTCTGCTCTTTTTGTCAAATATTGGCACGGCCCAAACCAACAGCAACTGTGTGTGTGTGTGTGTTCACTTTGCGTCACATGATTCAAGGGACCGGCTGCAGGCAGAATGCCTCATTATGGCCGAACAAGGGGAGGAAATCTCATTAAGGCCGCTAAGAACATTGAATAAGGATGCAATTAGAGATGTCAGCCAGCTTTAGAAAGCTGCTAAAACCCTGGAGGAATTTCATTAGTCTGGGTTTCACTCGAGCTTTAGTGTCCCATGATAGACTCGACTGGTCCGGCAATAATGATCCGCCTGATGAGAGTTACCTCTTATTTATGGTGTCAGTCCAGGACAGGCAGGCAGGTGCTACGGTTAGTTACAGGTGGTTGTTTTCTTTTCTGGAATTGTTAGTATTCTTACGTCAGCGTGTACCTCAATTCCCCCACTGTAAGTCTGAGCTTGTTTATGGTTTTAGGAGTTCAAATATCAAATGTTTCATTACAGATTACTGATTTGTGAGAAATAGAAGATGTCCCTGCACCTGCTCCGTGGAATGGATTAGAACTTAATCAGTTTATTAATAGATTAGTTCTTTTTAGGTTGCAGTGATTGACATTTTACACCAACCAAAAAAACGAATTGATTAATGATTTTTAACTAACACCATCATAGTTATTAGTTGCAGCCCTTGTCTGGACTTTTGCTTTGTTTATGAACTGGTGGAAGAAGGTGCCTGTGACACTTGGAAGGCCTGAAGACAAAAGCAAAAAGATGATACTGTTACTGAAAAGCTGCTTTTCAGTAGTTCATCTGTGGTCAGTGCCACCACCTTCCAGACAATGGACACAAAAACACAGTCACAACTGGTGGGAGAAAATAATTACGTAGACCTTTACAGATGCAGTCTGGGTGCCAGACAGAGGTGTGAACCATCAAAGTTAATTTTAATTTACAGAAAGCTTCAATTCAAAAGTTGTTGTTATATGTGCATTGACAATACTGTGGCATTTACACTTGTAATGTGTGGCTTTGGGTGCATTCACAACAGCACTTTCAAGGTCCAGCTCTGATTGCAATCAAGAACAAAAAAAAAAAAAAAAAAAAACTATTGCAGGGTGTAAAAGGGGATATTAGGAAGAACACTAGCAAGCTTCTGTACATTCTCCTTTTATAGCAGAACACATAGCAGAAGTTGACAACACACATACAGTGAGAACCATCAGGGCAATTGAGCTCAGGTCATCTCATTATCAGGATCTCCTGTGGAAGGTGAGTTAATCAACAACCCGAGGGCCTAAAAAGAAGCCTGTGCTTGCTTGAACGACTGTTTATCCGCTTGATGTGCCTGTCGAAGAGCACAGGGGGAGGGTCATTAAAGCAGCCTCGGCTTTATAATCTAACCATGAGAATAACCAGCATCAGCCTGTTAAATAAATGCTTACGACGCAGCATTTCAAGCTGAACTTGGGAGTCTGTGGCGATACATCATGCCACATCAAGTCATTAGTTCATGATGCTGAACAGGTTTTATTTTTAAGTGAGTAAAAGTCCTGAGTTTGCATTTGCTCTCGCGGCTGCTGTGCACTCTGCACCTCTGAGGCTACTACAGGTGAACATATTGATCCTGGCTGTAAGCCTTTTCTCCTTGTGCGGCTGCTGGACGCGGGGCATCTGCTGCAGGGAGGGCTCTCACTCTTTTGACCGTGGGGGGATGATGATGCAGAATTCGGTACTTCATTGATGTTTCAAGATAACTGAAAATAGGTCTTCTATCACAGTCAATCCCAAGCTTCTGGAAATATCTCCCTGTGATGTCATGTCAGCTATATTTGGCCAGCTCTCTACAGTAAGAGGAAGACAAAACCCAGCACCAAACAAACAGACAGAGCAAGGGGCATTCCTAATAGCACTCAGTGTGTGTAGTGTATATATTCAGCCATGCAAAAATCCAGATCTGGGGCTATGAAAAAAAACAGAGCCTCACAGAAGACAGCTCTGTCTGCCTTTGAGCTATATTCTGAACTGTAGTTATGTAATGACGCCGCAGAAAAAAAAACAGTCCAATGGCTCAGACTGAGCTGCATGTGTGTGTGAGTTTTTATTGTGTGTGTATGTGTGTGTGTGTGGTGGGGGTAATAAAACCTAACTATCCAGCTTTTGCCTCGTGCTACGCCATCAATCAGCTCTACAGATATCTGAACGGGAACCCGCATCTGCCCGTGTTTTTCCCACAACGCTCCCGACATCATTGAGTGGCTTTTAACGGGTGTGATGGAGTGACATCATGAAAGCGTGATGGCCGAGATAACCTATAATTCAGAGATTCTGTCATTGAGGCTGTGGCTGTGACATTATGAAACCACAAGTGCAGTGCGAACAAACACCAGATGCCGCCTCCAGTTAACCCACCTGTGACACATTCGCTGTATAAAATGACAAATATTACTTTCATAGACGTCCTTGTCATGATATATTGTTATATTGTCTTGTATTGTTCACTGTGTCTTATCAGATTGTACTTTTACCATATTGTGTTGCATTGTACCATGTTATCTCACATTAAGATGATGGTATCAATAATATATAAAACTTGTATTATGTGATGTTACATGTCATGTTGTGACATCAATGTATTAAATGAGGTCATATAGGTATTTATATGTATTAATAGGTTATTAATTTTATTTCTCTTTAACATAGATACAATTATGCACTTATTTATCTTGTAATATTATGTTATACCATTGGATATAATAATCATATTACAGTATTTTAGTACTATATCTCACACACAGTATGCTTCCTATTTTAATATGTCAATGTTATCAGTTTGTACATTTACCTTTACCCTTGTCTTGCATTTCGACTAATAATAAAAAAAAATAATAATAAAAAGCATGTGAACAACCCAGTCTATGTTATGTTCTGAGGTTGTTTCTCAACTATAAAATGGTATACAGCATACAGTAATATTTCAGTTTCACTTTTGTTCTACTAACCTTGTGTCAACAGTTTGTCTTTGACTCTTTCTTGTTTCAACACGACGATGCCCCCGAGCACAGACACAGCTCCGGAAAGAAAATTGTTTTCCCAGTTTTGGTGTGGAGGAACCTGACTGGCCCGCCCTCAACCACCCGACATCCCTGCAGCCATGATCCGGTCTACTGGAAAACTGAAACCTGAGCAGCGGAAGCTGCTATGGAGGCTTATTTGCTACCTTGTCAAGAGTTAGATGGGAGGAGGCCACTCACATGTCTGTAAGGTTATTACTGTATGTTACTGGAGCCCAGTCGGTCATAAAGAGTGATGTTAATCTAAAGAAAAAAAAGAATCTTTCTTTCTTCCTTTTGACATGTGGTGTGGATTTTTTTGTTTAAGTACTTCTTGGATTATGGCTAGTGGGCAATTAATAATGAAAATGAGAAATGACCCTGGAGGTTTAACCAGGTGTGATGAGATGTTCTGACACGGCATAATTATTTCATGACATCTTCTTGATGACATTTTGTCAATCCAGCCTCTTTTAGGCAGAATTCATGCAATGAAACACACTGGTACATTTTCGGGACGTGTACCTTCTGAAGATATTAACTACTAATAATCAATTTTATTTGTAAGTCTTTTTTACATTGATTATCTCATTTGAGCCTAAATTTTAATAACGTTTTTATGCATATAATTATATAAGTTAAGTTTTATGCCACTGGAAAAGAAAATACACCTGTATTTATTTAATTTTTTTTTGAGTAAAAAATATAGTAACAGACTTCTGCAACTATAGTTGCCTGTGGGAATAAATGAAAAGGCTTAAAAGACATTTCACCAAAAAAGTGTTTATAAAAAAACAATATAAAAAAATTATAATATGTTGATAGTATTAATAACTACGTAGCTTTCCTTTTCACTCTCATTGCAGCTCCCCGTCGGAGCAGTGAGCACCACTGCTTCTGCTAAGCTTGATGGCTCATTACTGAATGGGAAAGAAACCCAAAGCAGTAGGCTTGGGGGGAGGAAAGCTGGCTAATCTGTATAACTCCCAGTGATTAGCTCCTAAGGGGGTCGGGGCTAGGCTAGGCTAGTGGGGTGAGCAGCGGCCAGGCTCAGACTGTCTGAGAAGTTTTGTGTGTGTGTGTTGCTCTTTGGAAGCCCTGAAACCCTGAAATAACCCCCACGCCTGCACCTCCACCCACTTCCCACTGGGCCTGACGCAGCGTTTCTCAGGGCTACATAAACGGGAATAAAACTGCATTTTCCCTCTGGGATTTAGCTTATGTAAGGCCCTACACTGTGACGTGTGTTTTACAGAGCATGACAACACAAATCCTCGGCGCACGCTGGACCTTTGAAAAGCAGCGGCGTTGCTTAAACCACAGTCGGAGACACAAAGTACAGACGCTATTTTTACTGTGTTCCTAACCTACACACGCAGCTCCTTTTCAGAATCACAGCTCTCGTGTGCGATTTGTGGAGAAGCTGTGTGTAAAAAGGACCCACCGTGTGTGTGTGTGTGTGTTGTTTGGCTTCGGTTTTGAGGAGTAAGCAAGATTTGAGCGTTGCCTTCAGGGAGGCCTGCAGGATAACGCCTTGGCTCGACGGCCGCAGTAATGATTCTGCGAGGCTCCGGCGTTCTGATGAACATTAACGTCTGGGTAAAGCCGAGCCCCAGAACATCTTGTCTCAGTCTTTATGAGATAACAAACTCTAATTCACAGCAGACAGTCTGTGTGGGGTTTGGCAGGCGATGACACTTTTGCTGCTAAAGATAGAAACCCCTTTTTAAAAAAAAAAAATTAAAAAAAAAAAAAAGGCTGAGATTACCTTGCAAGTACATCACAGATGCCAACATCTGGATTTGACAAGCAGGTCCACTACACATATAATGTGCATAATTAGATTCTTGGAACTCTTTCAATAAATCCTAACTTGGCCCTTAAAAACACAAAGTCCTGTTTCCCCTCATCAACGTTTCATTTGTCATCCGATTTCAATTAAATGTTGGGAAACTGTTGACTTTCAAGGAACAATGGATTATGCTTGTTGTTTTTTTGGCACAGCTCCTAGAACAAAAAATGATTAAAACGGCATCAATATTTTTGCTTGCAGGGGAACAAGCTGTGAATACAAGGCTGACATACGATCAGCTTATGAAGGTAAAAGTTACACGGTAGCTGAACGCTTCCCTTTTTCCACTTCCAGCAGACAGAGCAACAACAACATGTGTTTCGTTTTAACGTTTCTGTCGGGCATTCCCTCTCAGTCTAGCTCTGTTCTGGTCCCCACTCTTTTTTAATCTGGCTTTGAATCTGATAAAAAAAAAAGCGCTACTCATTGCTTATTTAGCCCGTCTGTGGTTTTTATGCTGAGTAACAGTGTGTAGTGAAGTTTTTCCAATGTAAATACCTCACAGTTGCTCCGACTGGAAACGAGGAGAACAAGATTGATGAGGCCGACGCCGAACTCCCCCAGAGAGCTGAGAGGAACTGTGCAATCATTCTCAACGAGAACACCACACTCTTTTCAGGTGATATGCATTTACTATGACTTGCACCTCTAAATGACATATCAGATTCATTAATCCTGAGATGAGCATTTCACAGTCGAATGCAGCACAAAGTTAATGGTCAGTCAGCAAAATGTTCATGTTTTCACAAAACGCAACGTGGCTACGTTAACAGGCGTAAACCTGCAGCAGGGCTACAGGATCGGGGCCCCCCCTTACCTGTCACAGAGGTGATTCACGGCGCCGGAAGTGTCACAGGTGCAGGGCAGGCAGCCACTGGTGCCGTTGGTGAAGTAGCCCTCCTCACAGTCCTCGCACAGCAGCCCGCTGTAGCCCAGCAGGCACGAGCACTGGCCGGTGGCCGGGTTGCACTCGTCCGGGTCCAGGATCCCCTCGCCGCCGCTGCTGCAGTTGCAGAGGTTCTCTGAGAGAATGGACGGGTGCAAGAAGACAAGTAGACTGCATGAGATGTGCTGGATGTGACCAACGAAACATTGGTATGTTTTCTTTTGGGTTTTTTTTCGGACTGATGGAATCTCTAACTATAGTCTACACATACTTGAGTTTTTTTTTTTCCCTAGGCATAGTTTTAGAAATCACTAACACAGCAATAATTTACGGTTGATCATTCTAACAAAAGACCTTTCATGTCAAAGGTTGTGTCAAGTTTAAGATTTATCATCCTATACTGTATATTGTTTGGGAAATAGTATAGTTTACTGCCATGTTTTCTAATCCCACGTGTTTATCGTGCAGATAAGTGCACTTGCATGAAAACACATTATCGCTGTAAAAAAAAAAAAAAAGAAGAAGCAGCTGTTTGACATTTTTACAATAAAAAAAACAAAACAAGATGCACTTAAAGGAGAAGTATGGCAATACTTAAGATTTTAATAATGTCAACAAATCCACAAAACCCAACACTAACCTATAAACATTTTCTGACTTCCTCATTCAGTCCTTGGCACTCGGCCCATACAATATTTTGTAACATTAAATAAAATAAAAAGCAGGAAATGGGGCATTTGTCGAAGCTCAGACGCAAACCATACACTATTGGTGCTATATTCCTGGCAGCAGGGCAGTAAGTGTGTGTGACTGAGTCAAAAATAAACAGTGTGTGTTGTGTTGGTAATGAAGGAACATGTGAACCAGTGAGACTCACTGACATGTTTTTAATCGTTTTTAGACCAAAAATGGACCTTTATGGCACAGACAGAAGATATGGCAGGATTTTATACACACACACTTCATTTTACATTCTTTGCCTGCACGTGGAGTCCATTACGAATGAGAACAATAAAGAATCTTTAGAACAGGGCTTCATCCATTCATAATGTTGTGTCGTGTTGTCGGGTCCCTGAGAGAAATGCACCAATTCGCTTTCCATTTTTTTTAAAGTCTATGGTGTCAGCTTTATATATATTAGGATATTATCTCTACATGATAAACTCACCTAATAATGATTTCTGCTGGCCTGAATAAAATCTGGTAAACGATACGCTGCATGAACCCGGTAAACAGAGGCCTGCTGTGGTGGATATAATGACAGACGCACGTGGGTGACCCTGCAGCTCACTCAGTGGTGATCTATTATTCATCTGATCTCAGGTTAGGTGTGGCGAGCGGTGACGGATGGCCTGACTAATACGTCAGCCTCTACGTTATCAGTCAGACAAAGGAGAAGGAGGCTGACAAGACAACAGAGCAGTTGTGGTGTTCTTGTTTTTTTGTTTTTTTTTTGTCTATGCACAACACCTCACTTTGTCTCACCTAGAGCTTGGACAAAGATAAAAATGGACGGCTGAGTTTGAATGCATTCCTGCACCGGCTTCCCTTTTAGATTACGCTCCTCTCCCACTGTCCAGATCAATTCAGATCAGTTCGTTAAAAGCATTAAACCATTGGATTGGACGGCTGCCTGGACCTTTATGTAACTAAGAAAAGGCCTGTGGTTATGCAAGCCTGTACAGTCCTACTGTTGGGGCCCTTTGCTACACTGAAGAACTGTCTGCCCTCATCACGCCTGAGCATGTGTGAGACCCAGGGAATGCATATCTCTCTCCCCACACACACACACACACACACACACACACACAAACACTGCATTTCATTCTTAAAAAACAGTCACGTCTGCTCTATAGGTGCGGATTGGGGCCCTGTGGGCCACTTCTACCGCGCCACACAGCAGGTTTGACGTGGATTGGACTGGACCTGTGTGTAAGGGGAGAGAAACGGCGGCCGGGTTCACCTCGCTCCCACCTCGCGCCTGTCTATCCGACGGCTGCACAGCGCTGTGACAGCGCGGCTGGTATTCAATCAGGGGCAGCGGCAGGGCTGCTCAGAACAAGTCACGTCTCAGAACTACCTCTCCTGCCTAAATTCATTGCTTGCCTGTCTGTGGCACCACAGTGAAAAGTGAAAAGCCCAGTGGTGGTGGTGTGTTTGGGGGGGGAGCCCCAGCACGGAAACAATTCACTGAACTTTCCATCTGAGGTTTGACCATCAAACCACATTATCATCTTTCGGAAAGCCCTGAAAGAGGATTTCGCAGAAAGGGGAAAAGCCTTAACTACGTGAAAACACGCCGTCTGTGTCTGTCCGCGGGGCCCCTGCCCTGTCAGAGAATGTGAGCTGCTGCAGCCGGGGCGAGGCTTTAACCCAGGTGACGCCTTTGTTGACATGATTTTTATCATGTGAGTGGCCTTTACACTAGAACAATGACAAGTGCTGGGGAAGGTTTCCATAAGGCAGGCCCAAGCTTTCATGTTTGATTTACAACAGGACGCAGGTTTCACTTTGACTCCAGGGTTTAAAAGCAAACGGCCAAAATTAACACTCGCTGGTGTATTAGGAGAATTGAACAAATTGAGCAAACTATTGCTATTGAAACTATTGCTGCGGGTAGATGGAAAGATTTAATCTAGTTTCATCACTTGAGATTTAAACACAATTCAAAGAGAGCAATGACATCTTCAGAAGGATATTGTCATCTAATAAAATGCACTGATTAGTCAAGCAATTTTTATTATTTTGATCGTTTAATTTTGATCTGGATCCATCTTGGATCAACATAAAGAAGGTTTGGTCCAGGTCGAAAAAAAACATCACTGTACATCTGTTACCTGACATCTCATATATTAATACGTCAACTTACCAACCATCAGCAAATAGATCAACAAAGAAAACAGTCCCTGTTCAAATCTATTCACAGGCACCTTCGAAAAACATATTACGAGGAACATGTGGGCATCTGCAACCCCTCACATGGGCACGGTTTACTATGTCTACCATACAGAGGATCCCCCCACTCCCCGATATGACTGCAGAACCATAAATCAAGAGACAATAACAATAATACTAGAAGCAGGCCTCTAAGACTGCGGCACACTAAAAAAAACTGCTGTTTTTATCACTTTTTTCTAATCCTCCTGCTCCTATCAATGAGATTAACACACACGGTAAGGTAGAACGGAGCAGAACAAAGGGTTAAAAAAAAAACATCACTGAATTGGACCCCCCCTGATTTAAAGGGTCAGTATGAGAGAGAAAAATGGAACAGAGCCGTTTGGGGTTGATGTTTTGTCTCCAAGAGGCAAACGAACTAACAACCAGAACATGGGGTTTTCTGGGGGAAAAAAAATGATTGTTTAATAAAAAAATAATAAAAAAACATGGGTGAAAATCATCTGTAAAGCCATTATTTTAAGTCCATATTCTTATAGGAGGAATTCAATTTGGAGATAGCAAGGAATGAATTAATAATCTCTTAATAACAAGGAGGGGGGGTTCGTCTTGTCTCTGCAAAACCTTCAGCTGCATCGGGCGTTCACGACCGCAATAAAGATCCATTTTTGGAGCAAGATGCCAGCGTCTGTGCTGCTGTGCTGAAGGCTGGAGGAGAACAACACATCCACATGGACGCTGGCTGGGATGTGTTCAGGTTGTGAGAGGAGGGGCTCCGCTGTCATTGCTCATTCATGGCTTTGGGCTGCCTGGGCCATTTTGGTTGGATGAATGGCCCTGTTCCACATATGCCACATACTCCACAAAACAGCAGCAGTGGAGGAGAGCAGAGCAGCTTCTCCAAAAATACCCCTTGTCTTCATTAGAAAAAAAAATGTCTGACTATAACACAAAAGGGTGGTAGGCCGGTGTGGATGCTGAGGATTGGATGCACTGAACAACGACAGGATCAACCTCAACACCCCCTCACCCTCACACCCCCTCCTCCCCAACCCCACTGTAATATGTGGAACACTCTCCCTATAATAAAAGGCCACTGGAGCACAATAGGCCAGACAGAAACAAATAACACCTCACAAAATATGCTGTTTCTTAACGAAAAAGAAGATTTCTATCCCCTCGTTCTTCCGTTATTAGCAGGGGTACACCATGTAATCTGGGGTTCTGCCCATTGTTGCGATCCGGTTTATTCGGTCGCTCTCTGCGTCAAAAACCACGGTGCGACCAACCTGCTCCTTTCTAGCAGCCTTAAAAAAATCGAAACAGACACGGATGTCTGCTTCTTTTTTTGTTTTACTGAATCATATAAACACGGATTAAAAAAAAACACCGCAGAATTTGTCCCCGATATTTGTTCTCCCCGATTATATAACGCATTGCTTATATAAACAAAAAAAATGATGAAAAAAACAACATCTGACTGGTTCCGCAGGCTGGAAGCCTGCAGCGGCTTTTATTCCGAGGGGGCTCAGCTACTCACCTTGACTGTTCTCTAGTGAGGTAACAGACGCGCCGACGGTATCCGCAGACCAGGCGTCGTTGGCCGAGCGCTGGGACACCATGGACACCATGGTCTGCAGCGCTTTCTCCGGGGCGAAAAGTGACGTTTGCGCATCCGTGGACCTTTTGCGGGCGCCGGATAATCTGGAAAAGGTCGCTGTTATTTGTTCTTTAGCGGCCAAGACGACTCCTGTGAGGGGTGAAGCGGTGGTGGTGGGGGTAGCGGTAGTGGTGGTGGTGGTGGTCGGGTCCGTTGTCGGAGGCTGGAAGGTGGTTGCAGTTTTAGAGACAGGGCTAGCGGCGGTGGTTAGGCCGGCAGAAACAACGCCGGGCGACGGCGTCCGTCCGGCTAGAGGCCCCGGAGCCAACCTGCCGCCGGGTAAACTGCGAGGCATCTCGGTGTGGAAGGTGTCCCAGGTGTCGGAGGCTGAGCCAGGCTTCCTGGAGAGGGGCGACGCATCGTAGGCGCTGATGCGAGGTGCGGCTTGAGAAAACCCGACGTACACATGCAAAATAACCAGCAGGGCCGACGATATGCACATCCTTGAAGACGTTAGCCTCATATTCACTTTCAGCTCTCCATGTAAGCCCCCGGTAAACGGTCTCTGTCAGACCTTTCCCTGAATGGACGCGTACTCCACCATTGATTTGTTGCCCTATGATGAACCACAGGCAACACTTCACCTGCTGCGCAACCAACCACGGGCCCGCGCGAGAGCGACGCGCGCGCGGGCCAATAGAAACGCAGGACGAGAACCCCAGCGCGGCTACTCATTCGCCGGTTGGCCGGTTGCCGTAACGCCCCCTTCGTGGACACAAAGCGGCGTAAATTATCAGACGCCTCGGCTCCTCTGAAAATGATCAAAACATGACCTGTTTCATTCATGAATGGAACGATGGAAGCATATGTGATGTTATAGCCCTGTTATAGCGCATTTAAAACCGTGTTAGAGGGCATCCATGTGTCCTGCTGCACATGTCATTAAACACCCGTTAGTTATGGATGGATTATAAAATCATGGGCGGAGGGAATGAGATCAGAGATCATGTTTGAAATGTTTTCAATCAATCTTTATGCATATTCTATCTAGTTATGTGCGGAGACTTGCACAATGACGCTTCGGATGTAACTGTTAATGCATTCTTATGGATGTCTGATGAGAGCACACAGGAATCATTATTGCTCAAACGAATATTAACTTGATTGGTTGTTTGGTTATTAAGTGAGACAAAATAGTCAGCCTTTTATTTCAATTTATTTTTAACTAGTCTATTATGTTGGACTAGGAAAATAAGATGCAAAAAATAACTTCAGCGTTGGTTTTGACCACTGAGAGGCACGAAAACCGCTCGTGGAGACGCTCATGACTTGTTGACTCCGGCAGCATCAAGTCACACGCGATATCGCAGCGACACTTCCGGGGAACGCTTCTCTCAATAAAACGCTCACAAATAGAAAATTACTCCGACGTTTATTATTGCGGAAGGAAGATCAAACGGATAGCGTTGTAATCACTTGGTTTCCATATTTTCAGTCATTATTTGTCATATGATAAAAAGATAAATACTCTGCGGTGCTAAAGTCTGATTGTTGATAAATTAGACTGATAGCAGCAGAGGAGAAAAACATATAAAAAAAAAAAAAAAGGTGAAGTGTTGCATGTGTAGCGGTGTAAAGAGTGACCGTGTTACCCTGCGACACGTAGGTGTCCTCACAGAATCCTTATATTAATGTGTTGTGTGTTCGCCTGGCATTGTTTTTTGTCTTACATTATTCAAATTGTATCGACAACAAGAAATATAATTAAAGTTACCTTTAAATTTAAAATATATATGCTATTAATAGTGCGTTTAGCACCAAATGATGAATTTAACACCATTTACTTGGTTGAATATATCTACTTTAATATTGAGGATAACCACATCATGAATAACATCATAGGAGGTGAATGCTAACCTAAATAGTTAAGGTAGATATTAAACACAGACGAGTCTGTGTTCACATTGAATGAAGTGACAGGCTCCTATGAGGGGACCTACGTGTTCTGGTTTCTAGTAGCAACCGCCTATGCTAACCGAAAGTCACCAGTTAACACGGCCACGGCTTGAACCGAAACACCGGAAGTGGCGCATATTACAAGTAGTTAGGCACAATGGCGCCTCTAGATTTGGATAAATATGCGGAGATTGCAAAACAGTGCAAATATCTTCCAGAAAATGACCTCAAGGTAAACGCGATTTCCTAAAAATGTTCTCGATGAAAACGAATAACGGGCCGGCGACGTTAGTCCGCCGCCGTTCCGTGTTGTAACGGCGTCATTAGCTAACGTCATTAGCAGTTAGCTAGTGGCGTTAGCCTACTGACTTCATCCAAACCGTTAACAAACATTATTTATATGAGTCCGCTAACCGTGTCTATGCCTCCGGAACAATGGCGATAACGACCTATTATCTGACATTATTGACAACGTTAAAATGAGCAGAATTCCGTGCACTGACCTGAAGATGCTGACTATAATGTTGTTTTGACAGCTGATTGTTTGTTACTAGTCATCTGCTGCGTTTCTGTCTAAGAGCTTCACATCAGGTATTTTCAATTCATGGAAACACGAACCGGATTTCCACGGGCATCGCGACACACGTGAATGACACGGACGTGTCGAACTGTCACCATGAAACGTTAGAGGTCGCCCAGATTGTGGATAATGTCAATGAATGAAGACATAAATACCTCTACTCCACCGAAACTCAGTTTGAAAGGAGAACTCTATATTAGCAAAGACTTAGTTATTTCATCCTAGCAACAGTTTATTAAACAATATTGCAACAGCTTAATGAATTAGTTATGCTGCTCGTCTTCACATTAAAGTATTGGTATTTGAGCATATTTTCAAATTAAAGTCATTGTTTTATGTAATAGTTGTTTTTGAGTATTATACTGTGTAACTGTGTATCAGACAAAACATGTCCGTACTGGTGCCCTCATGGGACCATCATTCAGTGCTCAAAATGTGCTGACATTGGTCAACAAGAGGGATCTGGCTTCATGTTTCAGTCTATTTTCGCTTTTTTAAATCCAGATATTGTTAAGCAATAAAGTGAGATATGTGCTCCATCACATACGCCTGTCGTTGTTGTGGTTTCACCCCTCGCAGCGGTTATGTGACTACGTGTGCGATCTTCTGCTGGAGGAGTCGAACGTTCAGCCTGTTTCTACTCCTGTGACAGTATGTGGGGATATTCATGGGCAGGTAAAAGAAAGATACACCTTTTACACATTTATACCGACCTGAACATCAAGTGTGAGAGTTATATCTGCATGCATTTTTTTCCTGTACTGGTGTTTTCTCCTAATAAAAAGCAATGCCTACACAAAATGTTTATCTCTTTTTATCTTAGTTTTATGATCTGTGTGAACTCTTCCGAACCGGTGGCCAGGTCCCAGACACAAATTACATATTCATGGTTTGTATGTTTTAGGCACTTTTATCTTGAGAAGCATCTATCTTAATGTTTCTTTGGCACAGTGTTATAACCAAACCTTCATCATGTGCAGGGCGACTTTGTCGACCGGGGATATTATAGTTTGGAGACGTTCACCTACTTGCTGGTGCTGAAAGCCAAATGGCCCGACCGCATCACTCTTCTACGTGGAAACCACGAAAGTAGACAGATTACCCAAGTTTATGGATTTTATGGTAAGAGAACGCAATGCCAAGCTGAAAACGACATTGTTAATAATCTCACCTCCATCTTCACCTCCTTTTTATATATACATATTTTGTCTTACAGATGAGTGCCAGACTAAGTATGGGAATGCAAATGCCTGGCGTTATTGCACCAAAGTGTTTGACATGTTAACAGTTGCAGCAGTAAGTACTGAAGCGATGCAGTGTTTTAAGATGCTTTACCTGAATGAAAGGACTTGCTCGACTTATTTCCCACAAAACAGTTTTTCATCTGAGACTTGTTATGTTAAATATCATATGAATCCCAAAATACAGTGATGTCTAGTTGACAAGCTAGAAGATGGATTTAATTCACTGTAGGTTCAATGTTCTAAAATGTATACAGTTATATATACATACATGCATACACCTGTTAAAACACATGCACATACATACAATGTTATGTAATATCATCTTTATATGTGAGCATAAAGTCATAGGTACAGCATAAAGTGTAACTAGGCTAGTGATAATATATTAATGTAATAGAGTGAAATAGTTTATGCATAATAAAAATATTGTAGCATAATATAAAATATATTACAACAAATAATAGAATATATTGAATAAAATATTAACTATTTAGTAATATAATTTACCTAATATTAGACCATAAACAAAACATTTTAGTCTGTTTTTCTCTCCCAACAGTTGTATATTTGTGAAAGAACTAATTCTCCTATTTTGTGGCATTTCTTCTGTTTGTCAGCTAATGGACGAGCAGATCCTGTGTGTCCACGGAGGCCTCTCTCCTGACATCAAGACCCTGGATCAAATTCGAACCATTGAGAGGAACCAGGAGATCCCCCACAAAGGAGCGTTTTGTGACCTGGTGTGGTCAGACCCTGAGGATGTGGACACATGGGCCATCAGCCCCAGAGGGGCGGGCTGGCTCTTTGGTGCCAAGGTCACAAACGAGGTAGAAAGATGATTTTGTGTGGATTAAAAAAAAAAAAAAAATCTCTGTCACCGATATGTGGAAACAGAAATCAGGACGCTCCTCTAAGAGAAATTGAAAGGCAGCTACCAGGAACAGTTTTCTGCTGCATAAACGTATATTGAGGCTTGTTTTTATTTCAGGGAGTGTTTTTCAAGCATTGAATCATTGGGTTATCCCAATGATTTACCCGGCATGCTGTATGAACAATGCTTAATGTTACTCATAGCAACAGTTGCATGGTAACGTAACAACAACAGCGGGTGACCTTATGTTTACCTGTTGCTGCAGCTGCCCCCCCTTGATAAAGCCCATCATAAATATTCTCATTTAGCAATAAAATGCAAACACATGTTTTTAGTTTCTTTATTAAGAAGGTTGCTGCAAAGGCCCTGAATACTCTTTCTCTAGACTCCATTCATCTAAGCAGAGCAAAGCTACATCCTCCTTTGATTAGATTGGTTAAACTGTGGTTTCAGCCTTATCAAGTTTGCAGAGCTGCAACAGTTACTTGATTCATCGATTAGATACCAGCTATCATGTTAAACGAGAACTCTTTTCATAATCGATTTGAGTCATTTTTAAGTAGAAAATATTTAGATTCTCTAGTTCCAGCTTCTAAAATCTGAATATTTTTTTTTTTGTTTGTGTTGAATGTTTTTTTTTTAGTTTTCTATAACAATAAACTGATGATCTTTGGATTGTGGACTGTTGGTGTGAAAAAAAAAGACATTTTAGATTGAATCAACATTATTTAATCTTGGGGAAATAGTGATTGACATTTTACATCATTTTATAAGCTATTGATAGATTAATTACCCATCAAATGGAGCGGCACAGACTAGCTGGGTGATCTTTGGGTAGTGTGTCTGCAATCTGTGTCTGTGTCACTAGTCACTGAACAGCATATCAGATAACTGGCAATGATTAGGTTTCTGTCACAGCTCAGCTCAAGGGTTAACACACATCGATTAAACATCATGTCACAGACGAATGACTGGTGCATCTGGCTGTAAAAATGCTCCCAAGGCCAAAATAATAATGAAGAGATTTGTGCATTTGACATAGCTTCAAACGACATGAAACACGCACAAACTGCTCGTGTCACTAAAACAATAAACCATAGTGAAATAAAAAACAGAAGAGCGAGCATTGTCAGTCAGTTGAGTCGGAACTTGTTCATTTCTTAAAGGGGCTTTTCCTCAGTTAAAAAAGTGCATGCTTTTATGGTACAAAAGTATCTAGTTAAAACTATAGCAGGAAAGTATTCTGCCTTCTTTCACGTTCAATCTGAAAAATCCTGTTTCCATTCATCCTCTTTCTACCAAAACACCCACTCTGTTACGACTGACCGAGCTCTGTCGCAAATGTCCTGCTCCTCAGAGAGCTGGGCAGTAGTCCGACAAACAGGAGCCATTTCTAGATTTCTTGTGTTCAGCCAGGTTTTAAGCATCGTTACAGAGGAGGCCAGGCCACAACGCAAGAGTGGGTGGTCGCATTTCACACATTTTATACACAAGCACTTTAAAAGTGATCTTTGCAATTCGCTAATTTAATTCATTAGTAATTTAATTATCTCATTGGCTGCAGTTTAGTCTACTGTGCTGTGGGACTGCGAAAATGTATTTGTGAAACTGTAGTGTGATTGTTAGTGAAGAGACATTGATGCATCATTATGGACCTCAGTAGAAGCCATTTAGATGCCTGCATTTGTGATATTACGTTTTTGTTTTTTTTTTTAACATTCTTATCCCCATTTCTCTCTTTCTACCTTCTAAAAAACGCCAAAGTTTGTCCACATCAACAACCTGAAGCTGATCTGCCGGGCGCACCAGCTCGTCCACGAGGGCTACAAGTTCATGTTCGACGAGAAGCTGGTCACGGTGTGGTCGGCCCCCAACTACTGCTACCGCTGCGGCAACATCGCCTCCATAATGGTCTTCAAGGACGCTAACACGAGAGAGCCGAAGCTCTTCAGAGCGGTGCCCGATTCGGAAAGGGTTATTCCGCCGCGGACGACGACGCCGTACTTCCTGTGAGCGAAAGGGAAAGCGGACACCGCCGCGGACAGAGGCAGCAGCACTTGTGAACCCCCGTATGATTTTTTTTTTGTATAGGAAACTGAGTATTTACAGCGCATTTCTTGGTGCCAACTGTCAACTTTTGATTCCCATTCTGTGCATTTAATGACATTATTCTGCAGCTAAATGAGGAGCCTCTCACTGCAAGCTTGAAGTTGGGGTGGGGCTGCACGATGTTTAAATGGGGTATTTTAGCACAGTGTGCTAAATGTAGGGATGATAATGGTGATGGCAGTCTCGGAATCTAACGTGATGCTTTTGCTGGCGATGTTCATCAGTCATTTAGATAATAAACGTAACATAAAATGTGCGTGACAGTAGCTGAGGCAGATAATGCAAGATTGTGCCGGAGTTTACATAGAATCCCAACAGACTGGTTCAGCAGCTTAAACAAACACTTGCATGTTCTGTGGTAAAAGGCTAAATTTACGGCATCTAGAATCATAGAAAGAGGCCGTAGTTGCCGAAAGTTGCCTCCAAAATAAGATCACTGCACTGAAAAGTAAAAATTTCCGTGTCGCCCTTTTTCGCCACACTGTGGTATCTCAGCTTTGAAAGGATGTTTGACTCTATTATCGTTCTATCAATGTCTAAATAACGGATGACTAACAACATGATGGCCAAACAACACATTAGCCTATGAGTCTGCCGCCTGCAGCCAGTAGCATCTCAGAGATTAATGATGTTTCTTTTACATTGATGACACTGTTAATAAAGGATTTGTGTGGACGGTTGTGCTAAATATGTAGCTTCACTTCCAGCTTGCAGTGAGGGGTACTTGGCTTGGATCATATTCAGCGCTCATAAAGCTCTTGTAAAATGTTCATATTTATAGAGCTCCATTTTACTTTGCAATAAAAATAATTTTAAAAAATCACTTTACTAAGCAAAGCGCAAATATAGTGTTATAAAAAATGTTTAATTCTATTCTGTAGCGGCAATGTGTTAAAGTTGCGTGTAAGACGGTAAAGCACTGCACCAAAACATATTGCATCTAGTCTGACAGTTTAAATGGATTTATATGCTCAGTGTGTATTATGTGATATAAAGAAACATGTAAACCTGAGAGTTGAGATGTAAAATTTTAGCATATCTTTGTTAGCAGGTGCAGTACTGTTATGCCTGTGGTACCCCCAAAAAATTCCAGATTGTTGCTCTATGCTCTTGTAATTATTATTTTTCTGTGTATCACCATACTTTTTTAAAATAAAATGAAAAAATAATGCAAAGACGGTACATTTCTGTACATGTGTAAAAGAAGAAAAAAAATTGTCATCTGCAAATAACCCCTAATACACAACACCTTCAGCCTATTTACCATGATAACTATGTAAAGAGTTGCATTCCATGGCTTTGCAGTTATTCATAGGTCACTAGATGACAAGATCAGTCTCATTTCTTGATCAGAATTACCAATATTTACAATCAGAAACATACACCTGGTGCAGCAGTGTCAGCTTTCTCCTGCAACCTCCGGTCCCGGGTAAAGTGATGCCTCAACACATCCTAGGATGTCAAACAGGACACTTTGTAAAATAATATACTGAGTCACTCTCTGTCCTTCTGGGGAAGGAAGCTTCTAATTTAACTGCTGTATATCTAGTTCACAATTGAATATTCAGAGACAAATCATGGTTGGCAAGATGAGAAATTAAAAAACTTTTTAATATTATATATTGTAATGAGCGGGGCGACACGGTGGTGCGGTGGGTAGCACTGTTGCCTCACAGCAAGAAGGTCGCAGGTTCAAGACCCGCCTTGGGCCTGGGTCTGGGGCCTTTCTGTGTGGAGTTTGCATGTTCTCCCCGTGTCTGCGTGGGTTTTCCCCGGGTACTCCGGTTTCCTCCCACAATACAAAAAACATGCTCAGGTTAATTGGTAAACTCTAAATTGCCCATAGGTGTGAGTGTGAGAGTGAATGGTGTGTGAATGGTGTGTGTGCCCCACGATTGGCTGGCGACCATCTGGGGTGTATCCCTGCCTCTCGCCTTAACGCGCTGGGATAGGCTCCAGCAGACCCCTGCGACCCCGAAAGGGAATAAGCGGGATAGACAATGGATGGATGGATGGATATTGTAATGATTATAAATTTTAAATATTTGATCCACCTAGAATATAGAGCTTGTTCATACATTTTTAAACCCTTTTTAAGACAGTTAAAGTTATCTGGTACTTTTACAAATGTTTGCAAAAGGTCATATAATGTACATTAAGCAATAGTTGTAGTAGTGAAGGAGTGATAACAGTAAAATCTGTAGATTTAAAATCATTGCCAACTGACTTGTGTGCTTTAGTGCCTGCCTTGTTATAACTTAGCCCAGGTGTGTGATTTTAAAATGTGTCCACTTGAAGCGAGTTAATTTATATATCTAATTACAGAAATATTAGAGAAAATAAAGGTATCCATCCAGGTTAGACTCCTCACCCATGTTCTGCAGCTCATCATGGAGGATTGCATGGTGTCCCCTGGCCAAATAGGATCTATAATCTCTCCATAATGCATAATTCACCTCAACTAACTTTAAAACTACAAAATGTGTGTTGTTGAGAGCAAAAGTCCCTTAGAAACAAAGTGTTAAGTAAATAGGTACAAATACTTTATAAGATTAATCAAGTAGAAACATCTATACTTGACTGTAGTAAAACTTTTTCAGCTGACTTTTTATTTCTACTCTTTACATTTTTAAAATATCATTATAATATGATAAAGTTTTGCTGCCAGGATGTGCATTGTATGACATTATAACCAATAAAGCCCTGTAAATGAATGTATAAAACATATTTTTTCTTTTGCTGACAACTAATATATTGGGAATTAAAGGTTGTTTTGTCTAAAACTCATTAGTTCCCATTCTTGAATGTTAACTCTAATAGATTTTAGCTCACTCATTCACTTAATATTACCTGTTCAAGTACTTTTAAAAGGGCAATACTAGCACACACACTGCAATATCTCTTGCCAAAAATGAGTCAGAGCTCGTATATTTTGACTGACAAGAAAATGATTTCTTCACTCTTCAAGTTATTTTGAAACCAATACTTTTACACTTCTTTTTGAGTAGAAAGCTTGAGTTGATACTTTACCTCCTGCAAAAGTATTTTTAAACCCTAGTATTCCCCGCCAAGCAGTGTCACACTGCATGGCAACAGCTGCGCGGGGAAGCTCTCAGGCTGTCAGGTTGCGTTTGCTGCTGCCAGCAGCCACAGTGGAGGTTGTGCGAGGAAAAAAATGTAAGGGACACGAACCAAGCTGAGATGAGCTGGTACAGCATGAGCACAGCTGGGCCATTTCAGGCAGCAACACGCCGAGGGGGGGCATTATGTTTTCACATTTAGATTGCACAGAAAGGGAAATGATCAGAAATACACTCACTATTGGGTCCACAGAGGGTTGCTCTTAAAAATATGAGCGTGTGGAGTGTGTGTGTGTGGGACGTTTTAGACCAAACATGGGAAGGGAAGCAGCCTCCAAGTAGAGGTTGCCCTGGCAACAGAGACAAGTGAGAAGATGCCACCATGTGGTATCACGGCTCCGTGGATAGAGAGGATAGATGCTGTCTAAATGTGCTGATGAAGCCTGTTGCAGGAAGTGAATATCCCTCCATAACGACACACAGGGAGGTGAAATGGAGCATTTGCACCAATGTGGGTCACACACATTCAATCATCCATGTGTGATTGTGTCTGTACCCAGTGGAATGGCATCACAGAGCTTCCATTTAAATGCGCTTTTTTTTATTTTACATGTTGTCTTCCATTTTCTAAAGGCGTGTGTCAGACGGCGCTTTTACTAGCCAGCTACTCCCAGGTGTGGCTGCTACAAAGTGAAGGATGATGGGTAAACAAGCAGGTCAGGTCCTCTGGCCATTGCAGCGCGGCTCGTGTTTCCTCTTGGTTATATAACCCAGCAGGCCGGCTGCCTTTGAACCCCCAGCAGAGGTTAAATCAAGCTTATGAGGGGCAGCCTGCACAGGGCTGGAACACAACACAGTCACATGACCACGCCAGATAAATGAGATGGTTTCAAACCCTATGGGACAACAGCCTGGGGAGTAAATCCTACAAGTGTTTTACAATTTACTGTTTTCATTTACTGAAATATTTTGTATCAAAAATGAAGCGCCTGTGCATAGCCATTTATGTCACTGTTACTAAAACAGGTAAAGATTCAGTTCTGAACCCATGATCCTGGCTCTTAGGAGAATGGGAGAAAGTAGTCCCATTCAGACCAAGAGGGTTTCAGCTCAGGTTATCTGTCTTGAATAATATATGGTAAATTGAATGCATTCGCATAGCAGCCTTCTCGTCTTTTTGAACCACTCAAAGTGCTTTATGCTGCACTATTCACACCTATTCACACACATTAATACACTGATGGTGGTGGCTATCATACTGACTGTACATCAAGAATCTATTCACAGAGTTAAATATCTTGCCCAAGGACACACCGTCCTGCAGCCTGGAGGCGATGGGAATTGAACCGCCAATGCTCCAACCAGTGTTTTTTTTTCATTTTTTTGCAGAACTTAGTCCCAGTGAGTCTCCAGTCTTTGCAGAATCATTACTTTTGATCAGACATGCTTAGAAACATGGTTCCAGGTCTAAATTGAAAAGCTATGTAAAAGCTCTCTATCTGACATCCTTAGAAGTAAAGTCCCTCTCTTGGAAGTAATGGATTACCTTCAAAACCTTTCACTCTACAATGAGGTGATAAAAATGAGGCAGTAAAGTCTTCCTCATCACCCTTGAAGTGTAATCCGCTCTAGTGGTGAAATACAGGGCTTCATCTTCCATTTTTTTTATTAATACAAGATAAATTGGAGCAAGAGTGACACAATTCCACTTAATGCTCACATTTAATCTCGCAGATTTAATGCACACACCTTTAGCTTTGAAAGCAAACATTAGAAATTAACATTGCATCTTCTACTACTTTAATCTTCAGACCTAATAGCCCAGGCATTCTGCAGTCTCAAAGATGACAGCATTGACAGTGGACATTCTGTCAAGCATTATTCATATCACTGTATCTATTCCTCTAAAATTCCTCACACCTGGACCTGTTCCTGTTCCAGATTCCAGAGGTATTTGTATACTATATATATTCATTGACTTGGTCCTACAAACCTGATTCTCTGGTAGTAAACTGGAAATGGATGAAAAAGGCTCATATATATAAATAACTTAACCTTGGGATAATGGTGGTACTGTAACACTAATATTGGGTTGTCATGCTCTATTGTGTCACAGCTGCACAGAAGACGTTTCACTGAGGGGTTTTGTGGTGCAACCCCCTCCTTTCACCCATCAGATTTTAAGTGATACAATCTTATCTTTTCAACAGCATAACAATCTGTTTGGCCTTTTGGATTATTCATTTTTATAAGTAGAACTATAATCTGTCATAATTAGGAATTTAAAGAGGGCTGTTTGGAGTATGATCAGCCTTTTGACTTCTCAAATTATGCTTAGTTTAATGTTTAGGGCTGCCCCTAATGCATATTCTTCTGTCCCTCTGGCTCAGGAGCATGACCTTAATAAATCCTTGACTGCCCCTCAGTGGAATACAGTTTAGCAGTATTATAGATTATGGACAAGCGTATATTACACCTGTTATCCATAATGTGCAATAAAACACAAAGACAAATGTGATGTCATGCTTATCTCCTAAAAGACTATTCTCCTAAATATAAGTGAGCATAAATCTGCCTGTTTCTAGTGATCTCTAGCTAAAGATAAACCCGAACTTGCTGAACATGGAAAAGGCAGACACCACTCCAGAAAAAATTTCAATTTTTAGATTTTTTTGATACTTTATATCAATAACTACTATACTTACTTACTTACTTACTAAATGAGGGCAACATAGCCTCACAGCAAGAAGGTTTCAGGTTCAGGTCCTTAAGCTGGGATCTTTCTGTGTGGAGTTTGCATGTGTTCCCTGTGTTTGTGTGGGTTATCTCCAGGTTCTTCAGCTTCCTCCAACAGCCCAAAAACATGCTGAGGTAATTTGGAGACTCTAAATTGTCTGTGTGTATGATTATGTTAATGGTGTGCGTGCCTCATTATAGACTGGTGACCTATCTGGGGTGTAGCCTGCCTCTTGCCTGTAATGTGTTGGGATTGGCTCCAGCAGACCACTGTGGCCATAGTGTGGAATAGGATGGTATAGAATGACTTATTGGTGATGGATTGCATGTTATCTAGTCATTTGACCTTGAATGCCATTCTGCCCCCCCCCCTTTTTTTTTTCATAATGGAAAAACGTCTAGCCAGAAGTACACGAGACAAAACAACAACTTTGCAACAATTTTGATTAAATTTAATTACAGTCCCAGCTTGCCAAAGGTTTGTGCATTTTGCACACATTTGTGCTTTTTTTAGTTTTTATACAAACCGCATAATATGCTTAAAGTTTTCACAACATTTCTTATACCTTTTTTAACTGAACCGAAATCTCACTGTGCTGCTCTGCTTGTAGCCTTAATTTGTTAGGCTGTTGTGAGCATTATAAGAACAAGAATAGAATAGAATAAAAGGGATCTGAAACCTGTAATCAACAGCTTTCAGTTCCCTTTAAATCTCTATAATTCTATTATGAGCCGTTAAAATATATGCGTTTCAACCATTGCAAAGGAAAAATTCAACTGTTAAAGTTTGCATATCGTAGAAAGGGAGATTTGCTAAAAGGAAGGTGCAGGTTTTTATAAATACTGACTGTCATGTCTCTTAACATAAAAATGTGCAAATTTAAAAAAAAATGTGCAAATTTAAGAAACGTGTCTTAAAGTGAACGGTCAGAAGCTCTGTAAAGTTTTGATGTCACAACTATATTGTGACAGCCCACACCCCACTTTACAGTCAGTGAAATGAGCCAATCAGAGGAGAGGGTCATTAATATTAATGAGACAGGCATAAGAAGACCTGTTTTTTCCAGGTCCAGAGAGAAACTTTATGATGATGTTTTTTTTTAATTTTTACTTAAATCCAAAAACATATACATAAATAACGAGGAAAGTGTACAATATTGTGCCTTTATTTCAAATATGGTTCTTCCTTACACCCTTCAGGCCTTATTAACTGAAAGAGCTGCTTAGAATGGGTAATTACTCCTCGTAAATAAAAATATTCGGCTCTTGCTATTCCCTTTCCAGCCTTTAGATGGCGCGTGTCGTCGTGTTATTGGCTACGCTCCCTCGCCTCTCTGGCCTTCTCAGCCAATGAACAGAAGGCGCAGCCGTGACGTCGCCAGTCATCTGTGTTGGGGTGATTACGTGTAGCTCACCAACTAGCAGTTAGCTTGTCAGACGAGACGGAACAAGCAGCTTCTTACCGACTGACACAGCGTTATATGTGTTCCAGGAGCGTACACAGAAGAAAGGCAAACATTCAGTGATCAAGAACCCGAAAACGCTTGGGAATGATATTTTATTCGACGTTAATATGGTAAGAGAAATACGAGTTCAGTGAGCGAGCAAGCTAACGACAGCTAACATCAGCCGGTGGCGGTAACGTTAACTCGTATTGTTATGGCTACAAGAGCTAGCTGGCTGTCAGAGTAATTACCGTGTAGTAATATACAGTAACACTGCTAGTGCGGCATAAGGGAGCTTTTATTGTACAGTTATTTCTGAATTGACCTGTCAACATAATAACCAGAAGTTTGAGTTAAGTTAGGATACACTGTTCAGTCATGGGAGCAAATGTAGTTTTAAACTCCGGCTGCAAACGAATCATCTTTAAATGTTTTACTTTTTTTTCTTAGCGATTAGCTTTGTCTTTGTTTATTTGTTTATTATTATTATTCTTTGTTTTGTATTATATATTAATTTGTATATATATATTCATTTGCATATATATGTGTGTGTATATAGGAATTTTCAACTGCGTGTCTCGCAAAAATCTGTAGTGTGCATTACAAAAGAAGCAGTAGGAATCTTATCACCTGCTTTGATTTACACATCCGGTCATACTGGTGTGTTGGAGTTTTACAAACATTTTTCTCCAGCCAGCCGGCTGTCCATAATCATACACTTTGGAGTTATTTGATTGTCAAAGTTTGCCTGTAAAGAGAGAGTGGTGGTTCCCAATCCAAACTTTGCCAGCAGTTGTAGTCTCCAAATTTATTGATAGTAGAAAACTGCTCCTTAATATTTATCACAAGGCATGTGTCTGAATTGCTGTTCCAGTATTAGATTTATCAAAAAAAAAAGACAGGAAGAGTAGGAGGTGTTGTAAGTCATGTGACCATTGCAGACAAGTGGTCACTTTGTCAAATTTGGCACTGAAATAACTGTCTTTCTGTTTTTTTTTTCCCAGATGTAGAAGAATGGAAATACCACTACATTCTTCTTATGAGCGGTACTGCATGAGGACAGGTCTCTGTTTCAGAAGCTCTCAGAAGAAGGAGCCCTGAGCTCCATGCATTGCCCGGTGTCCCCCACCCGCTGCTATTTGGACACATAAAGGGACACTGACAGGACAGAAATGTTTGCCAAGTTGAAGAAGAAGATCGCAGAGGAGGCTGCCACAGCACCGCGGGGCGGTGTTCGCATACCCCGCACCATCAGCAAGGAATCCATCACCTCTGTGGGGGCAGACTCCGGGGATGACTTTGTAAGTAGCCTTCTGCTTTCAATCATTTGCCTATGGGTTTCTAGATTGTCTATATCTTATTTTACCCATTGTTAATTTAAGAGGTTTTATTGATCAATAACCATTGACATTGACTGTTATGAAATATTTGATCAGTATTTTTTTAGTTATGTTGCCCTTTATTACATTTACATTTACATATTTAAACTAGGTTGTGCCCCAAAAATATTTTTGCAAAAAAGAAAAGTTTTTTGCAGAGCAGTTTATTTCCTAAATATGAAACTGGGGGATGTCTCAATTAAGATATTTGTTGGTTTTATTTGTAAACTTGTCTCTTGCCTGGAGAAGTCTTTTATTTCCTGGAGGAGACTATTGTCTGTCCTGACGGTAAAATAAACAGTTGTTATCTTGCAGGAGCATTTTTGAGTACACTATCAAACAGCCTAGTTTTAAACCGGTAATTGGACTTAGTACTTGGTAACACGCCTTGATAATAGGCAAGTTGTGATCTGGCATGATGGACCATTAAACACTTAAAAAAATTCTTACAGATGTAGCAGAAGCAGATAAATCAACTTTTTATTCCACGCTTTTTACCCAAACATCACCTTGGTTGCCCATATAAATTATTCAGACAATTCAGAGGAAGGTTCAGGTGTGTTATGCTAGTAGCGGCTAGTGTAGCATAGAGCTGCTAGCCTCCAGCAGTGATGAAGAGCTACAGAATATACTAACCTCACACAGATACTCCACTGACATCAATTGAGGTAACTTATTAGATTTCACAAAGCTCCCTCTGGAGCCCCCCCCCCCCTTTTTCCCTCCTTCTGTTCGTCCTTGTCTTTTTGACGCTGTACATCCTTTCGGTAAGGTGGAGTGAACATTGTCCTACACAATCGCACAGAAAGGAATTTTTTTGCTTTCAATTAATGATAAAGCTAATGAGAGTGGAGTGTTCTTTCTTCTACACGCGAACTGCAGAAAACAGCCTATAAGACGGAGTAAGCCACATCATTCAAATAAAATAACTCAATTTAGTATATTAATAATGTAAGCATATTTATTAAAATTGCTATTAAATTTCTCTGGATTTTCTCTCCTTTTTTTAAATAACTACCCCACAATCAATATGTGCTATCAGCCACAGAATGTCCTCAGTGTGAACACACACAACCTTAAATGTTTGTAGATGGTGTGTGTCTGCACTCATATTTAGGCCATTTGTCTAAATGTTGGCAGCTCCAGATGATGCTGATGGCCGGGCTCCAGCTGCATTAGTGATCCCCTTTGTGGCTAAGAGCCTTTTACCGACTCTCTGACATAATCGAACCTCAGGGACCCTCCAAATGTGCAACATCCCTGCCAGATGTATAGATGTGATCAGTGCAACATCTCTCCTCCCAGTGATGTTCATGGTAGAAGAAATAGCATCATGATAAATAATTTTAAGCGTGATATGGATTAACAATTGGTGAAACAACATTAGTGAAGCATCTGATTTTGGTATACAATTTTGTTTTTGGTACACTGAATTCAGAAAGACATTGGACTTCATTCATTTATTTATTCAGTCTATAAAATGTAATGTGAAGCAATCTGAAAACAACATGAACAGTGCTGCTCTGTCAGTGAGTGACAAAGTCACAGAAAAGAAATTGACACCATGGTCATGATAGAAACCCTGGCACCGGTCAGGCAGGTATTTTCAGTTTCACTGACACTGCTGTTGAATAGTAAGACCTACCTGGTCTCTTTTGTATTGGTGAGCGCATGCTATGCATGCAGGAAATCGATACCTATTACATGACAAACTACAAGGCCTGTTTTATATTTCATATTCTGACTGTTTACCACATTTTGTCATATTTTTAGAGTTCTGTCAATCGTCGTCTCTTGCTTTCACTGTTGCTCTCATTTGCTTTTAAAGGAAATCCATATCTTTGCTTAAGCTCCTTTCATTGGAGTGAACAGAGAGAGTGCAGTCCCTCACAAGGGAACCCAGACTCTCGAGGCTCAAGTGTTGTCTCAGTTGCACTTGGATAAATTATTTAGTGTTGTCTAAGTCACTGAGTCGCAATACTGGCAGCTGATATGTGACACTGTGCTTTGGGTACAATGGAAATGTAACAATTTTGTGTAACAGCTACAGTTTTCACAGCCTGTATGACTAGAAGTTTGGCACCTTCCCCTTCTACATTCATGTATCTAATTTATGTTGTGTGTCTGTGTGTCTGTGTGTCTGTGTGTCTGTGTGTCTGTGTGTCTGTGTGTGTGTAGGCATCTGATGGAAGCAGTTCCAGGGACGACCTGCCTGCCCAGCTCCTCAGGAGGAACGATCAGATTCGGAGGCTGGAGGCCAAGCTATCAGGTAGGCGTCACATTTAATCTGCACCTTGAGGGGAGAACACAACTCGGCACAGATTGTACTTCTGATGCAACGGTCTATAAACAACAGACAATCTCATAACTACTGAATGATTTAATAGCCCCAGAATCGAATCAAATGACCAGCTCAGGATTGTCCCTTCACGAGACATAAAGCATGAAAACAGAAAAAAAGGAATTGCGTTTTTATTAGAAAAAAACACTTTCAGTTATCTATATCAATTGTAATGAATCATTCAAGTAAAGAAAAAATATAAATGACAAACCTCAAGTTGAGTCCTTGTGCAAACTGAAATCACACCCTATCATGTGCATATTGATTAAAAAAAATGTCCTGCCAGACCAACCAAAAAAGAACCAGATAGATAAATATTACACACAACTGAAAAAATATTGGTCCTGGCAGTAAAACTTTAATGCCTCTGCTTATAAAGCATTGTTCTCGCCAGAGGAATAGCTTGTTGATGCTTTTATATGTGTAAAAATATATATATGCTGCTTTTACTGATGTAACGTGAATCCCATCGATTAGTCACTGCTTCTGTCGTTGAGCACGTTTCTGTTTTAGTCTCGGTGTGGCACAAGTACAAACATTTAATAAACCTGATCAGCTGGTTTATTAACAAACTTAAAAATGACCTGTTCCACACCTTTGTGTCAAAGTTAAATGGTTTGGGAGGCGCCAGAAAGTTACAAATCTTTAGCTTTATTTGTTGGGTTGCAAATAACGATTCCTTTTATTATTGTCATCTTTTACTGTTTGGTCCAAAAAATAGTGAAAAATATTGATTTAAAAAAAACAAAAAAAAACAATTGAAATGTCTGTTTGTTATAGGAGACCAGGAAATATTAACATTTAACAAGCTGTCATCATATGATTTGGGTATTTTTTCATGACTCAATATGATTAATTGATCATTGATTCAATTTAATAGAAACTAATCAATTGAAGGTGTACTTGTTTTCTACTTGTTTTGTTAATTTAAAGCAGAAGCAGATTCATCTTCACACCTGTGCAACATCTATGTGTTGGCAATAGCAGCAGGGAGCAATGATCTTTGTCTCTGAATGAATGTGATAGTTTATTGATGTTTAAATGTTTCCTTGGTCTGTATTGAATCAGGGGAAAAGAAGTCCTGACACATTTGTATATTTTATTGAGTTTCATTTCTCCTCTGCCTCAGTGTAATCCCTCCTTCCCTTTTGGGTGGCATAGGTGACTTTGCACTCCTAGAAAAAGGTTAAAGGTCACACATTCTCCTGCGGCCTTTAACCAGTATGGTTTTCTCAGACAAGAAAATCATTATCAGTTTTTACCTTCCATTATTTCTCAATCATGTTTTCCCTTTTGTTTTCTCCCTCTCCTTTTTTCACTTTCTCTCCTGCTGCTCTCTTTACCATCATCTGCCCGTTCCCCCTTCTTGTGTTTTTGTGTGTGTTTGTGTGTGCGTGCGTGGTTGTGTGTCGGTGCATGTGTGTACTGTACTTCCCAACACTAGACTACGCTGAGCAGCTACGAATTATGCAGAAGACCAAGGAGAAGCTTGAAATTGCATTAGAAAAGCAGCAGGATTGTACGTACCTCTACTCTCCTCACAAATAGCTTCATTATCTGTCTACTGATCTATCTGTTGATCTATCTATCGGCTGTAATAACCATTTTCTAGCACTTCATCACTTCTTCCCATGATGCAAATGTTTTATCCCAGATGCTAATAACACTTAGCATTTAAAGGTTTTGCTTTGGGAGTGCTGGATGCTTTTTCCTTTTTTACTTTTTAAGCTAAACATCCACCCTCACATCTGTTACACTACTACTGGCTCAACAATTGATTTAATTGAGTTATTTATGTATTGTGCCATTTGCTTCGTTGGCGTGTCTACTTTCCTTTACCTTGCCCAGTTTAGTTTGACTTTTAAATAAGTGTTCCCAACCATGTGACTTAGTGTTGTTAGTCGGATCTATGATATAATCTTGGCTCACTAGCTATAGCTTAGAACACCAGTGCAGCGATGGCAGCCAAATTTATCATTTACAGCTCAACATGTCTTATGATTGTAGTGTTGCGTTCTGTTGGTTGAGCTTAACGCCAGCGGAGAAACTGACATAAAAACTGCCTCTCATAACGGGTTTCTCCTCATATCTCTGGCTGTGTCTGTCCAGCATTCATGGGATTTACTGTAGATACTGTATTTTCATGAGGAAGAATCTTAATAATTCTGAAGCTATGGTGAGAAACCTTTTTTTTTCCCCCACACTATATGAGCTTTGCACAACTGCCACCCTCAGGCCAAAGTGTCACTGATTATCACAGTATGTCTTATGATTCAACAGGCATAACTATTTGGATTTTAATGTTTTTTTTTCTTGTTTAGTTTAGGACAGAAAACAGAAACCTCTGAAGACTTTTAAGTGTACCATCGTTATCAGTTTATTGTTGGTAAAGTACTGTGAGGCAGCTCCACAGCAATGTGGCTTTGTTTGTTACATTACTTTAGGGTGATATTACTTTTTCCTTAAATCTGCACATGGCTATTGCAGTGTCAGCTTAAAAAAAAAAACAGCATTTTTTTTTTTTGCGCCATGCCTCGCTCGTCTTTTGGCTGACTTTGCTTCTCTGATGAACACACTTCTTAATCGGTCTCTAACTTTCCACAGCCACTAACGTTTTTTTTTTTTTCGCTGTTTAATATTTCTGTTGGCTTCGGACGCGTACAAACTGCTGTATGCTTTCCATCTCCCCCCTTTCTCTCTCTTGCTCTCTCTCTCTATCTCCTCTTTCACTGTTTGTTGCCCAGCATCCATAAAAAAACTCCAAGACCAGAGTGAGACCCACCAGGCCAGCAGAGCCAAAATGGCTGAGGGGATGACTTTGGCTCTGGACAAGAAGGATCAGGTAAATGCTAATCTAGTGTCATGTGTAGTGCATTGCTGGTTTGTGGCTGGTGCCGTCATGGTCTACGATCTGTTACCTGCAGGACTGGATGGAGAAGATGGCTGCTGTAGAAAAGGTAAGCACTATTTATGATGCTAGAAAGCTTTAAATATGGCTTTCTGAAAGCTGCTCATGTGCTGGAGCTGGTGTAAGTTGCTGTAACATCTGTATTTGTGTAGGAGAAGGCTGCGCTGTCAGCTCAGCTGGAGGAGATGATGGAACAAAGCTTGACCCTCTTCCAGAAGAGGGATGACCTGGACGAACTTGAGGGCTTTCAGCAACAGGAGCTCGCTAAAGTCAAACACATGGTACCCACAACTCCCGCTTGGTGTGATTCGATTTGATCTGGCCTCATTAACACCGCCGCACTCTTAATTACGATTTCTATCCCCACCCAGCTGCTGAGGAAGGAGGAGCAGCTCGGCCAGCGGGAGCGGGAGCTCCAGCAGAAGGAGGCGGAAGTTCACTCTGCAAGGCAAGGGCTGTCCGAGACTCGGAAGAAACTCAAGGCTCTGGAGCAGCAGCAGGAGGAGAGCTGCAGACTAAACGCTGAGCTGGAAATCGAGCGGTAGGTAGTGATCCGGAGGGTGGCAGCATGTTATTTTTATGGTGGTTTTTAATATTTTATTATAAATGGTGAAGGAAAAAAATTGTATTCCTGCGAAAAGTAATTTAGGATCAAGAAATTAAAATTAATTATTTGATGGTGTTTATTCTACAGACTACAGCTGGGCAATATGACCCAAAATTGATATCACATTGTTTTTTTAAAAATTATATCTTTGTCACGTTATTTGATTTTTTTTTTTTTTCATGAAAAGGTTTTAACACAATTTTCTCATAATTTAGAGAATAATTACTGTATTAATTGGCTTAGTAATAACACAGGTTTCAAATGTCCCACAAATTGCTGCTGTTCACACAGAAGTCGTATCAGTCCTCTCAGAAAACGCGTCTTTGAGGGATGTCTGATGTGCGTTTTGTGTTGCCGTGCCAATGTTAATGTTGCCTGCAGACATAAAAGAGCGTACAGTTCTTAGCAAGAACCTAAGAACTGTATGCTCGTATGGTCCCTTTTTCAAAATATAGCAAATGTGGTGTAGGTGTAGTGAAGCAACTTTCTTTAAAGTCGTTGCTTTTATTGTTAGAAGTTCCTCTGTGTCTGTGACATTTTCTCTGTCCATATTATTCACTGCTCAAAACAAACACCACATGCTCTCACATGCAGCCACTTGCAGCTTTTTTTTGCTACACCTGCAAAACAGTCCCCCCTCTCATACGATGTCCCAGAGTGTGATGTTCTGCTCTGTGTTCCTCTGTGTTTGTACACTGCACGCTCACTGGTATTTGGGTATATGAAAAATTCACATCAATAAACTAAACACCAGTATTTGGTATGAATTGTTGTACTACCCATCCCTATTATAGACTACATATATTGTGAGTGAACACCACAAGACAGAGTGTGTGTCCTTGGATTTGTGCAGAGAGGAACTGCTGCTGTTCAGAGAGGAGGCCGACAAGAAGATCAGCGAGCTGCAGGGAGGATGCCAGGAGCTGCAGTCTGTCATCCAGCAGGTCTCTGAAGACTTCCAGAAGGTCAGTCCTGAGCAGAAAGCGACACTGAAGCCATCAGTGCTGGTAATTCATCGATCGTTGGCCAGTCGAATTACAGAGCTTATGTTTGTTTTTCCAGTCACAGAATATGTTGTCGTCTTCAGAGAAGTCCCTCAGCGATCTACAGAGAGAACATGACACCCTGAAGCTGCAACAACAAAAGGTTGGAGCATAAAGAGAGTTTTTTATCATAAACGATTCTAACAGTCCAAAATTTAAAGATTCGGAGGCCTGTTTTGGGACATGTCTTCTCTTGTTGTCCTCAGGCTGCCGTGACTGAAGAGGAAAAGGAGCGCTTGCTGGCAGACCTTCAGAAAAAAGTGACCTCCCTTGAGAGACGGCTACAGGGGAACCTGAGCCAGGATGAGCATCTACAGGAGCTTCTACAGGAGGTGAAGAATGTTGTTGTTTGTTTTTTTTACGATGAACTGGGACTCCCAGCTTGTCAGTTGAGCAGGGCACACTGCAGATTAGTTAGGACATTTGGGGGGAAATTAGAAACCAGATGCTTAATTATTAATACTGTTGTGGCATTTCCAGAAGTCCAGCCTGGAGCAGAGTCTGGAAGAGACCAGAGCAGAGCTGCTGGCTGTTCGGACAAATCATGCTGATACTGTCAGCTCTCTGGAGGCACAGGTAAATGTATATTTTTAAAAAATTCTAAAAAAATCTAACAGTAGATCGGATAGGTGAGGATTCTGTGGCCTCTAACACTCCTCCAGCCTAATGCATGTGTCTCTTATCTCACCTCAGGTATCCAGAATGAGCTGCACTATCACTGAGCTGCAGACCCTTCTTCGACACAAAGAGGAGTCCTCTCGGTCCTACAGGGAGAGAACTGATACGCAAGTAAGCAAGCAGACCCACTGCTGAAATATGAACCAATATCAAGTCATCACCTTTCATTGTTCTTTAACATAGAAAACAATCAGAAGTTTGGATACACTATCCAAATGACACTGATCAATGTAAAGCATCTAATTTAATTGTTATTGGAACCAAAGATAAACACAATTGGGATTGTCTAATTACACAAAACGGGCAATAGCCAGACAGACCTACTTTTATTTATTTATTTATTTTCTTCGTTTGGAAAATGGGTAAGAATCAGTCAATGCACTGATTTCTGTTTCAGATAACAAACCTGGAGCAGCAAGTCCTAGAGAGCAGCGAGCGACTGAAGAGCACAGAGCTCCTCATCACAGAGAAACAGCAGCACATGGAAAAACTGGTGAGCCCCGGTTATGCTTGGATAATAAAAAGAGCCCAAAACTTCAGCCACGATCAGTCTATTTTTGGACAGAAAAAAGGGCTTAACATTTCCCAGAGTAGTAGAGCAGATGGACTAGATGTGAAACTATAAAATAATTTCCAGGGCTCTCTCTGTGCACTTTGATGAGCAAAATCCTCAATCAGCTGAAAGAAGGAAAAGAAGAAGGGAGAACTCTTCTTTTTGAAAAACAGAATATATATATAATGCGCATGCGAACTTTATGCATGATCCTTATTCAGTCATTGGGCAAGCCTGTGGAAATTAATGCTGTCACTCAAATTTAGCAAATTTTGAAAATTTCATGTGGTTATCTGATGTGTATTTTGAACACTATGTATAATGTATAATCACTGCTTTTCAGAGTTATTTTTTTCTATGATTATTATAGATCATAGATGAAATATCTTAGATATGTACAAGTATGGTATCAGGAGGTATTCACCAATACCTACGCCTAATGAAGATGTTGTGCAACAGTATGTTATGACCACAGATACTCACACAACAAAGAAGTCCTTTTTAAGAAGGTTTTTTGGGCCATACACCCCCTGTGTTTGTATAGGAAAACCATGTATCGGGAAATACAAAGCAGCACCTACTTTCTCCTATCAAAATGTTGGTGAACAAAGTATGCCCGTTAGACAAATGTCATGCTCAAAACACACCATTCAGCAATTTTTTTAGGAGGAAAACTATCTCTGGTTGCTATTTGTATTATATAATACAAGATTATTGTTTACAAAAAAATGTTTTTTGCCTATATTTATTGAGATTTGGTTGTGCCTACAAAAATAACATCAGTTCCAAGCATGCATAGATAAGTCATTAATACAATAAGCTATTGATACAACTCTAAAAGAGGATGATGTGGTCTTATTTCTAAACCGTTTCCTCGTGCCCTCAAGTCTTTTAGAGAAACATTTTTATTTTAAATCAAGTAAAAGTGTGTTTTGTATGCGCATGTTTGGTAATGCTTTTGTTTGTGTTTTTCAGGAAGGTGAGTGGAATGCAGAGAAGGCGTTTCTGGATCAGCAGCTGAGTTTGTTGCAGCAGCAGAGTGACGAGAAGACCAGCCGGCTAGAGGAAAGCATTGCTTCATTACAGCTAGAGAGACAATCCATGCAGGACAGGGCGGTACGTTTTGTTTCATAATCTATAACACTATCAGACAGTTAGGCTGGTATTTCATGGGCAGTCAGCAGTGGAATAACCGCTTATATAAACATCTGTTGCAGTAAAATGCGTGTTCACAGCTCAGAAACCATTTGACTAATACTTTCTCTTTCCTGTTTTTTGTGTGGTAGGCTGATCTGGAGAAGCAGGGGGAAGAGCTAAACTCCTCTCTGAAACAGACGACAGAAGAGTTGGAGCAGTGCACGGTGAGAACAACTAGAATACATTTGATTTTTCTCAAATATATATTCATATTTGACTGACTTTTGAAGGATGGGAACTCACACATTCAGCATCAAAGTCTATAAAAAAAATTGAAATTATAAATATGTGGCTTAGACGACATAACTAGCTACACCTTCACTACCAAATGTTCACTTAAATGCTCATAGAGAATACATAGAAACCAAAATGTGTTTCTTTTGTTGTCCTTATTTTCTGTCTTGATGTTTTCCCTCAGGCGGAGCTAAACAGCCAGCAGACAGTCAGCACCGAAATCGCCAAAGCTCTAGAAGAAAGTAGACGACAGAAAGAGGAGATGCAAACACAGGTCTGTAGACAAACATGATGTTAGAGAAACATCATGTTCGCCAAACAAGTTACAAACTCTTGTATGAGTGTTTGGGCAACTTAATTTGACTCACCAATCACAAGACAGAATGCGAACACATCCAGAGGCTGTTCCTTCTAATAAAAGAAGGTGGACAGTGTCCTCTGGAGGCTGCAATGGTCCTGACACCTTTTATTCTATTTAAGTGTGAAAGTGTGTACTGAAAAGCGTTTTTGTGTGCTTCATGTCAGGTTGCTGAGCTGAACACATCTCTCCAGACCTCAAAGCAGGAACTGAGCACTGTCAGCGAGGAGCTAGCACAGAGAGAGGAAGACATCAAAGCACTCCAGAATGGTACACGCACATGCTTTGAATTCATTATGCGAAAATATTGCTAGCTGAATTTCCTGTGCTTCTTTTGTTTCATAATCCTATAGAGTGGAAATTGTACAAAACCCGCTGAATTGGCAGAATTAGTGTCCTGATACACTACTTTTAACTGTAAGAATTACATGAATTTGTCCACTTTCGGCACATAATCAAACGTGTACGTCTGTGTGTTGTAGAGGTGCTGAGTCGGCAGGCGTCGCTGGTCCAGCTGCAGGAGGAGCTTGAGCAGCAGCAAGCTCGGCTGAAGCAGACGGAGCTGGAAAAAGACGCACAGCTGACGGGTCTGAGGGAGGAGCTGCTCAGCCAGACCCAGCAGGTCGATGGCTGCCAAGCACGGGTAGATCGAAATTATACACACATGCTATAGTATGATACAGTACATGCAGAATTGCTCTAGGAGAATGAATGGGCTTTAAATCTGCCCACCCAGACCTTTATATCTTGTATCAGGGATATGTACCTTTTGATTTTTTTTCTATAAATAGCAGTGATGTCACAAGCCAGGTCAATGAAACGATATATCGATATAAAACATCCATGTCCACATCATCAATACAATGAGAAAATAGTTCAATATAATTTCACTGAAGATTTAAAAAAGAAACCATGCTACATTCTTCTTGGCTCATAAACATAATATTTCCCTTGTGAGAACAGTAACTTTTATTTGGGCACTCAGGTGGATGTCATTGCAGAAGTTAGAGCAGGTGACAAATTCTGTACATAAACACTTTAGGGCTGCAACTTCTGGTTGTTTATTTTTATATTTATTTTTCATTGATCTTTTAGTCAATGGTATAGTAAAATAAATAAAATAGCCCATGGTGTCTGCTTGTTTTTTGTCTAATTGCCAGAAACCTCAAGATGATTCATTGATTTGATTTAAAAAATGATAAATTATTGTCATATATGACAAAGAAAAACATCAAATCTGCATGTTAAAGAGGTTTCAACCAAAAAAGCATTCTGGCAGTTGTGCTTGAAACTGATTGACTGACTATTGATTATTAAACCATTGGTAGATTATTTTTCCTTCAATTGATTTATTAAAGAAGAACTGTATCTTGCTTACATATGTCCTCTATATCAGCTTACAATTGTCTTACAAGATTTCTTAAATGTTTAAATGCTGCTTATAAAAACTTAATAGGGGAATTTAACTAAGGTGTTAGATTTATAGCCATTATCTTATGCTTGACACTTCCTTATAGTTTTATTCTGTCATAATTTAGAATCAGTTTTCTGTGAAGAGGTTAGTACAATTGTAACCTGTATCACTGATTGACCACTTGTTATTGGACGGCGTGTTGTGTGTGGTTGCAGATCTCCTACCTGGAGGTGGAGGTGGAAACCCTGACGGAGCAGCTCCACAGCCCCGCCGTGTGTGAGGAGGATCAGAACGGCAGCGTGACGGTGGATGATCTGGATCACATTCAGAAGGTCAACAGGGAGCTGGAGCAGCAGCTCAGCGACAAGAACAGGGTGAGTCGGCTTTCTGCCTACACTCCGCCATCTCCACTCAATTCAGTGTTAGAAGGAAAACTTGTACGGAATGACGTTTATGTCAGTTTTTTTTTGTCTGTTTTTTGTCTTGCAGACCATCAAGCAGCTGCAGCAGAGACTGGCAGAACTGAAAAGGACTCTGCAGAAGGAGCTGGTAAGATCCATAGATCCTCAATAGTGCAGTTCTTCCACCTACAGTCATTCGACATTGCTACTGTGTAAAGTTGCACTGACCTATTGACAGGGAACACTGATTTGACAAAAAATGAAAACTAAAAATTAGAAACTGTTGTAGAAGTGTCATCTGAGAGAATTTTCTTTTCTCCCCTACCGATTAAATAAACATGAACATTGTATGGGTGTTCTATAGAAGCTGAAGCCTGAGTCTGAAGCTGAAGCAAAGGAGAGGTTGACAGAAAGCAAAGCAGAAAAACTAGAGAAGGTTTGTCCAGATCCGCCACCAGCGTCCAGCCTGAGCCCCCCCACCACTAACAGCACGGTGACCAACACCTCTGACCTCAACGATTCACGAGAGATCAACTTTGAATATCTCAAACATGTCGTCCTCAAGTTTATGTCATCCAGAGATGCTGAAGTGAGTGACCAGGCCAAGAGACACTTTTTTTTGTACTCCGGGTCTGTTGTTGATGACTAAACTACTAAACCCGTCAGTCTGAAACTTTGTCATGTTTTTCCATCTCAGGCGTACCAGCTGATACGAGCTGTATCCGTGTTGTTGAACTTCACACTAGAGGAGGAAGACATGTTGAAGCAAACTCTGGAATATAAGGTCAGTGTTTCCTCATCAGTCGCTGTATTCAGTCTCCAGCTGTTGTAGAGAGAAGTAACTACACTTCTTAGTTTTTTTTTTTTAAACATGTCACCTCTTATCCACAAGGCTTCTTCGGTTCTGAAATTTTAGTGCAAGAAGCACACCTATTTAAAACCTAGAAACCAAATTTTCAACCAGATTTACATGACCACAGACCGCAAACTAAGAGGTGGTCATGTGAATTGGTGTCCCAAGCTCCCACCTCGTAAACAAAGATGGTGGCCTGAGTCCCAATCTTTCTGCCACTTGCAGCAATTGCCATGGCTCTGGTGCAGTGATTAAAAAAAAAATGTACGACATTAAATTCAAACTTTATGTCGTAAAATATGCATAAGAAACTGGAGAAGCAGCTGCAGGAGTTTTAGCTACAGTGCTGTAATCCAGCTGAGCAAGATTTTGCTCCAAATTATTGCTGGTCTTGCCTAATTATAGATGATAAACGCCTGAACCTTCAATTGTTTGAAAGAAATAAACACCAATTTCATCAAATTGACTCAAAGTTCATGAAAGAAAAAAAAAAATATATATATATATATATATGTAGTTTAACATAGTTACTTTTCTAATAATATTGCCTTATGTTATAAAAGAAATTCCTTGCAGTCTTTTGTTGTAATCTCACCTGATGTTTTTTCGTTTTCCAGATGTCCTGGTTTGGATCCAAGCCGTCTCCAAAGGGTACTATCAAGCCTTCAATCTCAGGCATCTCAGCCAGCTGGAGCTGATGAGCAGCAAAAAGAGCTGCAGTGATGGAGAGAAGGGAAATAACGGACCACCTTCCTGAGGAAAACCGTCCTCCCCGCGTGGCTCCCATCACTGAGCAGGACTCTGGCTTTAACGGTTGAACAGCCTCCTACTGTCGGCCATGGCCGTGTGGAGGGAGGATGGTTTTCTGCTCTGCGGACGACGACGGGCTGCACGGCGTCTATAGGAGGAGAAAGGCCGGTTCATAATCAGATGTTGATTTTAAAATGACAAGATCGACAATTGGGGCAGATGGATCCTTGATCTCATGGAGCGTGAACTGACAAACGCCCCTTTCTCACTGGAGGTTAAATTGTCTCATTTGATTCCCCACACACTGCACGAATCTGATGGTTTCTTCTCAGTGTGAACAGCAAAAAGCGAGTTGGCATGTAAAGGAAAAAAAAAGGCTTTTAAGAAACAACCTCATTTCTGCCCAGAATCAAACTACACAAATCGTTTTTGTTTGTTGTGACTGTCTTTTACTGGACAAATTGATGCAGCCTTTTTCATTGCTGAGGAACCTTTTAGCTTGTCATTTGATTATTCTTTATTTTAAATCAGACAGGTTCTTATTAATAATGTGTCATTTTAATGACTTGTATAGGATACTGGAGGAGGTTTATGAAATAATACCTGACAAATGAACATAAATAATTCACACTGGCGTCACGGCTCATTGTTCATATTGTGTTACCAGCTCGGCCATTGGCCAGTTTTTTTTTTTTTTTTTTTTTTTGTTTTGTTTTTTTCCTCTTCACAAATGAGCTGAGCCTCTAGATCTTGCTCTCAGGTTCTTCCTCTGCCACCTGGATTGGGAGACCCTTATCCAACCACGGATTTAACCTAAATCACCTGTAGAGCTTGCTGTGACATCATACACCATATCGAATAGAAAGGCTAAGTTCAGGAAAAAAAAAATACAGTCTAAATGCTGGTGCTGGAGCAACCCAAATAGCTGCCACAGCTGAAACAATCCTAACTCAAAGACTGTTTTATGTCCGTTAACGCCAATAGGAATGATTCTGAGTATAGCTATAATTACCAGTCATAATGTGATGAAATAAATGAATGCTCTGTAAATGATGAAATGAAGACGTGCTCTACCTTTACCTGCCTTTGCAAATGTAAATTAAAGTACATTCCACATGTCTATTTATATATAGAAATATGTAAATACTGTATGCATTGAGAACTTTATAAATCAGTGGATGTAAATGGTTTGTTGTGACCATTTTCAGTATTTATCATCATTATCATCATCATAGACCCAAACCCACTTATGTTTCTGTCTCGTCTTGTCACTCAGTCCCACTGCCCGTCACATGAAGACTGTTTACGTCTGTGGGACACCCAGGGAATCTGCATGCCTGCTACAATAGTCTTCATTCCTAAGTCCAAAAAAAAAAAAAATCTGCATTTGTATTTATTACTGGAATATTCATGAAGTGCACAACAACCATTGCGGTGCTGTTTTTCAGTCACAGAAAAGAAAAACTGTAATGTAGCAGTGGAATCTCATTACTGAGAGTCCGTCTTTGGACGCAGCAGTGTCATCACCTGGTGGTTCTAATGACACCCAGCAGGCAGATGGCTCCATGTGAATCAAACTAAACCATGAATGCACCTTTTACTTTTTCTTTTTTTTTCTCTTTTTTTTTTTAAACTCCATTGAGTCTGCTGTGTCAACTCCTGAAACACAACTGTACAATCACTACAGTTCCTCGTCTTTTGGTTTTAAGGATTTAACAACTGCTGCCACTACAAATTTTACCATGTTTATTACTAATAAATCTGAAAAAAATTCCTTCTGGTTCCGAACCCTGCATATCTGGTCAGTTTTTTTTGTTCTACAATTTGCAAATGCTAAAACTGCACTTGTCAAGTTTATATTTGCTTTGCCTTTCCAGTGAACAGTCTATTCATTGTCTAGATGTTTCTCTCAGTGAATTTTACCTGTATGACTTATTCATACTTTTACAATACATTATCTAGGCTATATGTAGTTTTTTAATTAATTCTTAACATAATCAATATATGCACTTTGTCCTTTTAATGTGTGCTGACTTTAATCCCAGAAAGTTCTCAGAAATATGAGGTTGAATTCAGAATTTAAAAAATACATACATTTGTCTGAGGGAAAAAGTATAAATTCAGAATTTAATGCCAGAACTCAAACCAAAATCATACATGTATACTTTTATTTCCTTTCTTTTAAATTATGGTATGAATGAAAAATACCACTCATTTTTTTCAGTTTTGAATGAATATAAGCGATTCCTAGCCATCATCCTTTTCCATGTGCCTCCGCCCGCCGGTGGCGCTGATTTCATTTTGTCCTCCTGCTCCTTTTTAAACGACGAAGAAGAAATTCTCCGGAAGCTACTTGTCCGTGAGCACGCGGTGCGTCCGGCCTTTCCAACAGGGCAGCGAGAAGGAAGATGGTGAGGACCCGCAGCTCGCCAACCAAATCGAATATTTAGCACCTTTATCTCGACTCGAGACGACCGAATGTGTCTAATATGTGCTCATAAACTTCTTAGGCGGTCGTTGTTGCGTGTGTAGATGAGTAGAATGCCGCCGGTGGTCAATAAAATATTTTATTGTAGCGCCGCTCAACACGGGTGCTGTTGGCTAACATGACGAGCTAGCACTTAGCATAGCTGCTGTGTACTACTAACTGGATTAATGGTGTAACATATCAACATGTCTATAAATACTGGGTTTAGATGCGATTGACTTATTTAAGCTACGTCGGCCTACTAAACTGACTGTTATAAAAAGCATAATGGTAGCAGGTGTGCTACCCGTAACGAGCCGTGTTAGCTCGCCAATGGCGTGTCTTGACACCGCTCGCAGCGCTAATGTGTAGGAGAGAGTTCACCCTTAAAAAATGTTAAAACTTCTGTTTAAAGTGTCCATTGTAGCACCACCAGACTCTCACTTTATCTAGACATGTTACAGAGTCCTGCCTGTCTCGGACAGTTTTAGCTTTGATTTGTCCTTTTTAAGATGATATTTATGAGCTGATGCGTTCACAGATGGCAACCAACAGTGAGATTTTTAGATGATCTGAATATCCTTCTTAATCTATGTCCATGTTCAAATTTCCTGCATTAATTCTAAGACATTAGTTGAGTGTTTTTGGCTTTTCAGAAATAACTTGTGGGGGTTCATATTACTTTAAACACCTCAGAAGATTACTGCTTTTGTTAAGGCGAGGTGAAACAAGCTGCTAATTTATCTCTTTATGTTGACTTCCAGGCCAAGATCAAGGCAAGAGATCTGCGGGGCAAGAAAAAGGAGGAGCTGCTCAAGCAGCTGGACGACCTAAAAAATGAGCTGTCCCAGCTCCGGGTGGCCAAGGTGACCGGTGGAGCAGCATCCAAGCTCTCAAAGATGTAGGTAGTCTGCCAAAAAGGTTTAAGAACACTTAAAGTACACCAGGAATGATGCAGACTGGAGATATCAGTGTCATTTACTATGTACTACACAAATGCCACTTGGCATTCTAATATATTTTATTTTCTAAGCATACTAGTGAGATAATAGCATTTGTATAGTGACTTTGCTGTGGTAGACTGTTGCTACTCTAGTAACAATCTCTCATCTTTAAGCATATAAATGCAATCCTCTTAGTAATTAAAACTATAAAACACAATTGGGGTCAGGCTTCTCGTCCAAGATGATATTTGTGAGCTGATGATTTGCTGATGCATTCACAACTGCTTACCAAAAGACTGAGACTTGAGATAACCTGAATCCTTCCTTGTAATCCTTGACTGTTTTGCTCACTCATTTGTAGATGATTCTAGGGTGAGAAAAAAAGTGTTTGACTAAGTGTTTGATCCTCTACAGCCGCGTTGTCCGCAAGTCCATCGCCAGAGTCCTGACTGTAATCAACCAGACACAGAAAGAGAACCTGAGGAAGTTCTACAAGGTGAGTTTTCCTTATTTTGCTATTCAAGATACATTCAATGGTACAGACACATGCCATTTGGAGATTTCATTTCCTGGTTTGACTCTTGTCCAAGATGATATTTGTGAGCTGATGATTTGCTGATGCATTCACAACTGCTTACCAAAAGACTGAGACTTGAGATGACCCAGTTGTTCCTCATAATCTATGGCTATTTAAAAAATACTATTAGTTTTTTAATTAGGTTTTGACAAAGAACTTTTGACTTCATAGGTTTTTGTACTTAAACATTCTCTTAACTTTGAGTAAGAAGACACGTGATGCATTAAGATGGTTTTCTAAGAGATGATAAGCTACTATGCTAATTGCAGCACTTGAAATAAAAATGGAAGAGAAAAATATCTTACACTGTGCCTCTGTTATAACGCACTGAGCTGCTTTATAACAGACATTAAATGAATGTGATATGTCTGAAGTGTAGGCCTCTAAAAGGCCTGTACTGTGGACACTAGCTCTGGCCATAGTTTCAATGATTATGAAAATTGTCACATACCTGTTTGGAGTAATGTAATGAGTGGTGAGATTGCAATCAGTGTTACCATGGTGACTATGGTGGTGTGACGGATTACAGGTGTCACGTCCTGAGCTGCCACCTACAAAGCCACAGCTAATTATTGAAAATAGAAATGCTATGCAATGAAAGTCCTTTTGACTAAAAAATATCAAATATTTCCATTTAATTTAAGGTATATTGTTTGGTCTGCTGAAAGTCAATTTGATTTGTTTCAGGGCAAGAAGTACAAGCCCTTGGACCTGAGACCCAAGAAGACCAGAGCTCTGCGTCGCCGACTCAACAAACACGAGGAGAGTCTGCGGACCAAGAAACAGCAGAGGAAAGACCTCCTCTACTCCATCCGCAAATTCGCAGTCAAAGCTTAAAGGCTTTTTCTAACAAAATAAAATCTGTGTAAAAGACATGAATTGTGTACGTTGTCATTTACAAATATCAGCCTGTTAAAGCCTAAACCAGTTTTCAGTATTGTTCATTACTTGATTCCAGCAACAAATTATAAATTAGAGCGAGGTAAACAGAAATGTTTTGGTTGTGGTAAATTGTTAATGTCTCAGCAGTGAATCAATATGGAAGTGTTGCATCGGAAACGGTTCAGTTTTTAAGAATTGGGTATTTTCAATGGTGACATTGTACTCAGAATTTACCTGTCCGATTTATAGGCTTTTTTATTTTATTCAATAAAATCTATATAAGATCATATTCCACAGTATTGTTTCTAAGTTGTTGTATCTAGTCTATTTTAGCCAAAAGAATGCCATTAAGGACAAAAGCTCAGTCTACCAGGGTTTATCGTAACTATCCCCGCCCCCTCACACACACACACACACACACACAAAATGTTTCTAAAGGTTATTTCTAAAGTTTTATTAAAATGTTATTGTGGAAACCATTAGGAGGCACCTTTCAATCACATTTAAAATAAAAACTTTATTCTAATGCAAATGGTAAATGGCCTGCATTTATATAGCGCTTTTCAAGTGTCCATTCACACACACTGATGGCAGTGGCGATACAGAAAGCCGCCTGCACATCAGGAAACTAACTTATTCACATGCTGTCAGAGGCAAATCGGGATTAAGTATCTTGCCCAAGGACACAACGATATGCAACTTGGAGGAACCAGGAATCGATCGATCCGATTCTCTGACTGGTGGACGACTGCTCTACCTCTGAGCTACAGCCGTATAGTAGAAAAAACATGTAAACTACTGAGCATTAAAGTGTTTCATGGAGCAGAAGGTATGATGGCTAGTTGCCTGTACGTATTCTTATGGTGCAAAATGTCAAGGCATGAAGAGGCTGGTCTGTCTAAGTGTGACATCGTGTGACAGCTTTGGGTGTCTTCTTCAAATAATGGTCTAAATCGGGGGTGCCCAATCCTGCTCCTCGAGATCTACTATCCTGATACTGATTGTTCACAAGCCCTTGGAAAGCTTCAGCTACTTGATTGTGAGTTGATGATTAGAATAAGGTGTGTTGGAGTAGGGAGATTCACAAAACATGACAATAGTAGATCTCGAGGAGCAGGATTGGGCAGCCCTGGTCTAAATCATCTCTTGATGGTGCTGCCAGATCCTTGGTTGAAAGGCTCATTTCTAAAGGCTCTGACGCCGAACCCTGAATGAATGAAATTAAGTGAGAATGAGGTAAAACCATCAGTGGAGTGGAACAGCAGAAATGCACAGTAGCAACAGTTTTAGCCACTTTATTGTCAAGCAAAGCTTTTAACAGGACTTCTTCTTTCATAAAGTTCTGATTCCTTCAGTCCTCCTCAACAATATCTTTTTTTTTCATCTTGATCACTCGTCCACAGACCTGGTCAGGTCCACTTTGACCACCTGTCCCCCTCTCTGCCCCCTCAGACCTGCCAGGTACACCTGAGGTCTGGGCATGCCGCTCTGGCCGTCTCTTTTACTCTGGCACGCAGCGTTCTTCGGGAGCCACGTCTGAGTCACGTTTTCCCGCCTCATGTGACTCAGGCCGGTTTGAGTAGAATGTGTCACTTTGGTCCGAAGATCAGTCTGGGAATTAAACACATTCCAGCTTTTGGTATCAATAAATGTCATTACTGGAACGTTGATGCTAGAGTAAATGTGAAGCATCTCTTTGCATTAATGTGGATTATAGGGCTGCACATACCATTGGTTGTTTTTTGAAATGATTAATTGGCTAGTTGATTGGTTCATAAGATAAAAATATCAATCAACTGTTTAATGTAATAGTTGGCAACTATTCGATTGATCGTTGCAGCTCTGCTCTCTTACCAGTTTAATCGCTTTTTTTCGCAGCTCCCACTCGTTCCACTCGTATGACTTGACAATATTTGTCTCCAGCGGGTGGAGGTCGGTCTGTGTGCCGCTCTCACACTTGGGCTTCCACCCTACACTCTCTCCTGGCTGCATCTGCAGGGCCGCAAAACCAACAAGTGAACCAACTGTGTTCTGACTATTATGGGATGGCGCTACAGTAATCTCAAAAGCAAGGATTAAAAATTACCCAAGAAATGCCACTTGTCTTGTAATATCGTGGCGTTAGCCTCTAAACTGACCTCAGAGTAAGGGCTGACGCAGGAAAACTGCTGGTGGAGTTTGAGCAGCTGTATGAGTTCAGGCGAGCGTCTGGCTTTTTCCGCCACATCTGCAATGAACACATCTGGACTGGAGGCGAATTTCAAGGCGGCTTCTTTGGAGCTGAAAACATAGAGCTTCCCCTTGTGTTTCAGGACCCCGATGCATGGATTACCTGCGAATGTTAAGAAAAGGGGCAAGAAAAAAAGACATTAAAGGATGAGCATGCATAATTTTACAAAAAAAAAAAAAGTATACCACATACAGTGAAGAAAACAAGTAATTGAACACCCTGCTATTTTGCTATTTCTCCCACTTAGAAATCATTGAGGGGTCTGAAATTTTCATCGTAGGTGCATGTCCACTGTGAGAGAGATAAACTAAAAAGAAAAATCCAGAAATCACAATGCATGATTTTTTAACGATTTATTTGAGTGATACAGCTGCAAATAAGTATTTGAACACCTGTGTGTCATCTAGAATTCTGACCCTGAAGGACCTGTTAGTCCGCCCATTAGAAGTCCACCTGCACTCCATGTATCATCCTTAATCAGATGCACCTGTTTGAAGTGGTTAGCTGCATAAAGACACCTGTCCACCCCATACAATCAGCAAGACTTTAACTTGTAACATGGCGAAGACCAAAGAGCTGTCCAACGACACAAGAGAGAGAATTGTACACCTCCACAAGGCTGGAAAGGGCTACGGAGCAAAATAGCAGGGTGTTCAAATACTTGTTTTCTTCACTGTATGGATGAATATCATCACGTTGTGGATGAAAATCAAGACATTTGAGGTCATATCTGCTCTAGAGCTTTGGGAAACAGATACACATTTTTCACTATTTGTGACTTTTTAATGCACCAAACAACAAATCAGCCCCACTACTCCTACCATGAACCCTATATATAAATATCTCTCTATATATATAACGATATCTATATCTATCCATATATATATATATATATATATATATATATATATATATATATATATATATATATATATATATATATATATATATATATTTAATATAAGTTGTAGTTCACTATAATGTGACAGCATTATGCAGGATGACATCATATCATATTATTATTATATTTATGAATCATGTTTTCCCTTTACACAATATTTTTATATTATTTATGTTCATGTGACAGATCAGGAACATTTCTTCACTCTTCATAGGACTCAAAAAAACATTTTCCTATTATTCATAGTGGTGTGTGTGTGTGCACAAATGCAATTTTCACACTACACGCTGGCTGTTTATTCTTTTTTTTGGGACACAAAATGATGGTCGAACCACGTCAGTTTAAACATTAATATTCTGGCTTCTGCAGCTCTTACACAAACTCAACAATGGCAACCAGAGCACCTACAAGTATGTGCCATTTCCAACCCAACAGATAGTACAGTACCTGGAAGTAGAAGCCCATCTCTGTTCACGAGTGTGTAGCCACAGACGCCGTTGTACTGCAGTGGCAGCTGGGTAACGCTGGCCGTGCTTTCAGGAAGGAGCCACTCCTGTGGCTTCATCTCAGCCGGATCGATACGCTCATCTGTATAAAATAATAAAGACACAACATTCACGCTTTACAAGGCCTCTCAGGACTGCCATGACCCGCAACAAACGTCTGTCGGCGACGTCACCTGGGGACTCGCTCATCCTCTGATCGTCCGTCCTCACGGCCGTCGCCTCCAGCAGGGCGTCCAGACGAGCTCCGGGCATGATCTTGGCCTGGGAGGCGAGGAAGGGCTGCAGATCACGCAGGATGTTGCTGAGGATGTTCAGCAGCTCCGCCTCGTCCTGAAGGCCGCACCACAGCCGGGACAGATCCTTGAAGAGCGGCTGCACAAACGGCAGAATCAGAAATTGATTAAGATCCAAACGGCAACGACGTGATAATGATCTCATTGATTGAAGCCGCTTACAAATATGTTTGCAGTGGGCACGGCCGACTGACACTTTACGATTTCCTTCAGCCGCTTCATCCGTGATAAGAGCTTGATCTGCATGAGGTCGACGTGATCGGCACAAACACGGGCATCAGCCTATAGAATTTTATTCCAAAAAAACAGTATAGTATCAAAAACACGATGAATCTGAGAGCATCTCTGAGGGCCAAATTATAGATCATTATGATAAATCTTGGACAAGGCATCCCCTGTTCATCCCAAATGTCTTCTTTATAAACTGTTCTTAGCTCCACTACTCTAAACATTCCAGACTGTCTACGCCTGGTCAAACTTATCTTTTTTTTTTGGTCAAGACAACTCACTATTAGCTCCTATTTTTACTCCGGTTGACTTGACACAGTCTAAATAAAGTAGAACAGATAACTCTCAAACTCTGACCCTTGCCATTTGTACCCATCACATGCCCAGCTTCCATGTCTTCCATGTTATATCCAAATATACACTATTCCTCCCAACAAGTTTTAATTCAGTTTTAAGCAAATCAGGAAGTTGAGAGTCCACTACGCTCACCTGTAACATTTTGAGGAAAACCTCGTGCTGCCTGGTGTTGTACAGACACTGTTTGAGCAGCTCCAGAGAAACGTCACACTCGCCAGGCTGTGTGTCGGGGTCCGTGAGCTTCTCCAGCAGAGCCGTGTACTTCCACGCCAAACTCTGTGACGCCTTCAGCTCCGTCTCTATGGCTTCAACGGTGGCCGGAAAAGCGTCCTGGAGAGCTGCAGGCACTGCAGGGAGAATGGATGAATGGATGAATGAATGATGCTATGCTTAATGGTAGTCGAGTGGAAGACAAATCACATATTTGCATCAGCATGGATTGTTTTAAATGCTTGACCCTGTTTCTGTAGATGTCATAAACCCTCATCCTGATGGCCTTTTTAATTTAGGATTCTTCAAGGATTCTACTGTACTCGTATGCTGCATTCCTCATGTCCCATTAGCACACCTTTCATGTTTCATCCATCCATCCATTGTCTATCCCGCTTATTCCCTTTCGGGGTCGCAGGGGTCTGCTGGAGCCTATCCCAGCGCGTTAAGGCGAGAGGCAGGGATACACCCCAGATGGTCGCCAGCCAATCGTGGGGCACACACACCATTCACACACCATTCACTCTCACACTCACACCTATGGGCAATTTAGAGTTTACCAATTAACCTGAGCATGTTTTTTGTATTGTGGGAGGAAACCGGAGTACCCGGGGAAAACCCACGCAGACACGGGGAGAACATGCAAACTCCACACAGAAAGGCCCCAGACCCAGGCCCAAGGCAGTCTTGAACCTGCGACCTTCTTGCTGTGAGGCAACAGTGCTACCCACCGCACCACCGTGTCGCCCTTCATGTTTCATGTTTGTTTCATATATTTGGGTGGCACTTAATAACCTACTTTTAATACTTGAATGTAGGTAACTTGATTTGGTGTTTGTCTATCAAATAACTGTCTGTTTGATTCACAGCTTGCTCTTTCAAGGAATATATGATGCCTATAAGCCAAGGAGAAGCAGCATTGTTTTTTTTGTTTTTTTTAAACAAACCTTGAGTGAAACTGTGGAATATTTTCGTGTATCTGTGTGCAATTTTTAAAAAGAATCTATGTAGATCCTACGATCTAATAATCAAGAATTCCTTCTACTCATGGGCAATGTGTATTGTGTCTGACTTATATTCGCATGTTGTATGTTTGATGGAATATGATTGTCGCCTATGACATCATGACCTCAAGTCCAAGATATTATTATTATTATTATTAGGCCTTTTTTTTCTAAAACTATTAAAGTGCAAATATTTATGGCTGCAACTCACAATTTTACTAATATCTATTTAGTAAGTAGTAATCCTTTTCCTGGATGCTGTGCCATCAGTTTATACCAGAGGGTGTTTTCACCTCATCACTTCTTGAGAGGTAAATTATGCATATTACTGTAAATATCTACAGTCTCAATGGGGGTAAGAGCAGGACTATATGATGTCTAAGAAGGTGCTAATTTAGCAGAAAAACACACAACTGCTTCAATCTGGATATTGGCCCTTTTAATATAACCCATTTAATTCCATTAAAAAAAGATACTTTACTTTATTGATACTAACTTCATTGATCCCACAACGGGGAAATTTGTCTGTTACTGCAGCGTACAGAATAAAGAAAATAAAATAAAAGCTAAAGAAGATAAAAACTATAAAAAATAAAAAATAAAAATACACAACACTATGTAGAAAGAAGAATTTGTTGATCCGCATACACAGTATGCATTTTGGACATAGAATGGAGAAAAAAATACTAATAGTAAGAAAAAAGTATGCATAAGCCAAGCATATATACATACATACATGCACGTACATACCTACATACATACACATACACACATATTTGCATAAATATATATGGACATACATATCCACGCGCATACCCACATGTACACATACATAGCCAATGCACACTTAAGGTGCAGCGTGTGTGTGAAGAGAAAAAGTGACCAGTAAAAAGTGACCAGTTACTATTATTAGTTACAATTGCGATGTTATTTTTTCTGACCTCTGTAAAAAAGATTCTTCCTCAGGCCTCTAGAAAACGATGAAATAAAACATCTGAACCCATAAGGACCCACAGTAACACTGGTGTAACAAGAACGTTGGATGCACGTTCTCATTAAGTCCCAAAGTGACTCATTAGGTCCCAAAGTGACATATACTTAGCATCCTAATATAGAATTTGTTTACCAATAATGTGCAATGTTACTCATATATATATATATATATAAGGTGTATGAATTCTAACAACACTGACAATAATTAATCAAACCTAAGGAGGTCTAAGGAATAAATTGCATTCATACTGTAAAAAAGAATTGAATTAAATAGGGTAACAAGTAGACACACATTATGTCTACATCAGCTCACCAGATCTTAAAATAAAATACTGACATACTGTGAGAAATGTTTTTTTTTTTGTGTCGGTGGGCTGGTGTACCATACTCAGTTCATGAAGATGGATCTCCTCTCCTTCTTTGGTGCCGGCTTTGTTGAACATTCTGATTCCCGTGACGATCATGGTGAGCTCACTGAGCTGCTGCTCCTTGTCTCGCTTCAGGAGCACCACGAAGGCTCCCATCTCCACCGACGGCAAGACGCTCTGCAGGGCAGCTGATACGAGCAAAGGCCGACATTTATGTTCACCCTGTTGAGATACTAGTGGATTTAAACTCAAGGCCAGCAGCGTGAAAGGGCACCGCCACAGGTTGGGAGTTTGATAACTTGCAACAAGTCTCTTCCAGCTGTGAAGGAACTTTTCACACCATTGTTTATATAAACAGTTCTTAGTGGCCCCATAAGCCCGAATTTAGGTTCATACATGTTAGAAAAAGTAAAAAAGTAATTTTTATTTTTTTATTATTAATTAAAAGGCATAATTAAATGCATTGGTTTATTTCATTACTTTAAAGGGAGAACAGGTATGATCTGTGTATTATAGAAAAATTGGAAAATCATTTGTTTATTAAAATGGGTGGTACCACCTATCAATCTATATTCCTTGCAGTGCAATGCTGTCACTGTCGCTGTACTTTACCTGACTACAGTTCCCCAGAATCAAAGGCAAAACAAGTTTGCGTGTTACCTGTAGCCTCTTTGACGGTGTTGGAATCCGCAGGCGAACCCATGCCCGAGCTGAGCAGGACATATTTGACGATGCTGCGGTACAGAGCTTCAAACTCCTCCCGCGTCACCGCCCTGCTGTCGGTGACCTCTCTGCTCGCTGGGGTCAGTCTGGACTCCAGAACCTGGTGAATTTTCTCAAGGAACTCACCTGCTCAAACAAGCGACCTGTTTAGTCATTTTTTTTCCCAATGTGCGTTCTGTAAATACAAGTAGTCCTATTTTTGATATTTGATTAGGGCAGTTAAACAGCTACAGCGTGCTTGACAGGTTCATTAACACTACTGAAGACTGTAGTAAAAGCTGCAGATTAAAGTCACTTTGTTTAGGGGTTTAGCCTATTACCACATGTTCAACATAAAGATTTCTTGTCACAAGTATTATTATACTTAACTTACCTAAGTTATTTTTTGAAAAAAGAATGCTTTGGCTTAAATCATCTGTTGTAAAATCACATTAATCCTTAGTTTGATAAAACAATCTTCATGCCCTATAGCACAGTAGCCAATATTACTCAGGTCATTTTATTTTTGCCAATGTGAGGATACAATGCTTTGACTGAGGTATAGAATATAAAGAAAGAGCTCATGAAATGTGTCACCACTTCATTAAAAATAACTCAGGTTGCAAAAAGTTGTCAAATGGTGGAAATTAATTATGTTCCTGAGACCTGGAAAAGTGATGAAAAAGTGAACTGTATACTGGGCCAGTTTACATTTGTTTAATTTAATGACAGGTAATATAAGTTTGGAGTTTGCACTATGAAATGAAATGACAGTTCATGCCAGGTTTAAAATTGGCCAAAAAGAGAGTCACTTTATTCTTTCTTGTCACATAAGTGACACATAATGTTTTATGTATATGTCCACAGTCATCCACTGTCAAAGCCTTTTTGATTGAAATGACTAATAAATACAATATTCTCTGCATTTGAAAATGTTTTTTCTGTATTTTCCTAAAAAATAGACTTAGGCTATTATTTTATTTGGGTAACAACTTGATATGGTCAGTGTTGTCCATTCCAACTCATACAGGCTCATGTCCAAAACACAAAACATGAATCACCTGGACACAAGCAGTGCTCATGACAGTTAAAAAATTAATCAAAAAACAGGAATTTATATAAAAATCATTGATTTTAGCCAAAAATAACACATATTTTCTGGTTTCTGCTTTTTCTATACTACAAAAGTTCAAAAGTTTGTGGTCACTTAGAAATTTCACTGTTTTCAATGGGCTCTGATGACTTGTAATGATTTTAATTATTATCAGACATTAAAAGACTACAGTAGTAAATAAATAGTAATAGTAAAGAAATCAAAAGAACAATTGACACATTGATAATAAAAAACTACTATTAATAAGTCAGTCAGGCTGACAGCGTGGCACATCTGTGTTTAAGTTATTCATGAAACACACAAACACTGCCACATTGTGAACTTCAACATTAGACATTAGAATAAATTTAATTTCATGACTTACGTCGAGAGGTGTAATTCATATCAAAATACACCTGCATTTTGATGGTGTCAAGGGACGGGCTGCATTTTTCCATAAGTTTATCCAGACATAACTGTAAGAAATATCATACAAACATAAATAATTCGCAGACTTAAAGCTCAGCGTCCAGACACTGTTGCACCAGTATTGTTTTAGATTCAAAATGCAAAAATAATCATATTAAGCTCAAATATTGTTCAGAGTGCAAAAAAACAAACAAACTGAAACATCAATTAGCGTTTACCTGGAAATATTTAATTGAAATCATCTTATGACTCCAGTTAAAGCATTATTAAACAAACCATTGTACATGTAGACCTGGCATTACCGTTTTACTCCAAAAAAATGATCTTTGTGAGGATTTTATGTTGGCACAATTTAATAATTTTAAAATAATATTGATTAGTTATATGAGTTTTTTTTTCAACAAATAGCACGATACAGTAGAAACAATATTTCTGAGATTTTGTTGATATTTTTTGACAGCAATGCAAAAATACAAATCCTGCAGACATTAGTTAGCCAGCCTGACGCACCGGGGCAGGGGAGGGTCGAACCGGCAACTTGTCGGATCCTCCTTCTATGAATTAACCTGGACAGATGTGACGACAATGTAGTCATGCTTAAATGATTGACTACAATTCGCCGCACTTCCGGCGGAAGGAGTAGCTCAATCGGTAACGTAGTTGCTCAGTGATAGGAGGGTCGCGAGTTCAATTCTTATTCGAAATAAGTCATTCCGCATTAGTTAGAATGTAGAGAATAGCGGTCAATACATTCCTTCTACCCTGCGACCCCGAAAGGGAATAAGCGGGATAGAAAATGGATGGATGGATGGACATTCCTTCTACTGTATTTTTTAAACATGAGCAGATTAGTTAGAGGCACGTGCTATTTTGCTTAAAAGAACATGTTAAACTTTGTTTTAGTAGAAATAAGCTGCTGTCACGCTATTAACTATTGCTTACCATTGACCGCAACTCAACCCTTTCCTCAAATGGTCAATACACAGTTACATCACGTTTATACATCATTATACGTGCATCGTGAAATATGTATGAATATGTAAGGCCAGGTAAACTTTCTTATTTAGTACGTTATATTCATTGATATAATTTACCTCTTCCAGTCTCTGCACATCCTGCTTGGTCAGTGTCCGGTCTACATTGAAGCCAGCACTTGGATCCAGCACAACAGCTTTTACCTGACAGCATTTACAGTGTTAAGTATAACTTACTCATTTAGGTAAAGCTGAATATTAATACCAATAATAATCTATAATATTTGAATCTTAAGTAATTCCAAAAAAAAAATCATATCTCACTGTGTCCCATTAACTCTTAGTTATTAAGCTATGCAGTTATAGTACGAACGGGATTAACGGTATTACTTACAATGAAAGCCACTAACGTGTCCGACACGGTTAGTCCTCTCACCGCACACTCCTGCACTATCTCACGGATAATGCGTTTAATCACGCTTTCTGCGTGAGCCTGCGACATTTTTTTCCGCCGCTGTTTTCTGGGCTTCTTTTCCACGGTTCGCTGGACCCGAGTCGCGGCCTGTTGATAGCCGGTTGCCACAGCAACGCGGTCGTCAGGTAGATGTATTGGGGGTTTGCGTCCACCAGAGGGCGCTAAAACATGGAAAATAACATGAATTATAAAAAATAATCATCAACAATAATAGATAGTCAAAACAGAAGGTATCAAAATAAAATTGAAAAAAACATAAATTATGAATCATATATTCATTAAAGACTGTTTTTGTTATTTGATTTTAGTTTAGTGAAGATTTTAGGTTCTATATGGATTTCCTTTCTATTAATACCAAACATAATGTTGTATCTCCTGAGAAAAGAAGGTGATTGGATTGTAGTTGACAGTTCTGTAAATCCTCCCAGAATATCATAGAACATAATACTTTCAATTTTATTATCACAGAAGTTTCACTTATTGTAATTATCAATACCAAATACCATTCTTAGCAGCTCATGGAATAGACATACACTGAATACTGAATAATTAAGATTTCACTGAGACAAAGAAAAAGACAGCACATAAGAACGGTCAGCGTTTATGCTGGCTGAAAAGTTTTTGTTCACTTAGAAACACTGTCGCTGTTACACAGCTCATTCTCAAGAGGGCGCTGATTACATTCCATTTATCAAGTGACCTGTTGAGCATCTTTGTTCATAATTCTTTCAGAGCTAAATAGTGGAGATCTTTGAAAAAACACATTTGATGTTTATGTTAAATATGAATATGTATGGGGGTAGTCACATCACACATACATCTCAAGTCTCTCTCTTTCATGCAAACAAATCCTTCATCTGGCCTTTCCTGTTTGCATGAAGAGCCTCATCTGTCATTCAAGCTTGATCCTAACCTGGTTGGAATTTGGGCTTTTCAACTGATACGTCACATTGTGATAAAAGTTAAATGATGTTTGTTAAACCGCCTTGGCTGATCTCTGATCAGGCTTAACTAGTTATTTGAGCAGCCTGGCTCAGTATTCTACATTTTCTTCCCTCTTATTGTATCCACTCATGCAGGTAATTTTGAAACCTGCTGAAAGCAAAGTGATTTAATATGATGTAATTCCTTACTACAGGCTACAAAGGGACAACGTGAACCTAATCCTGCTCTTGCAAAGACGCTGATCTGAGCACAGCAGGCCTCAGGAATGCCCGGAATGGCAATCACCTTTATTCTAATTGCTTTCCCAGCATCACCACGCTGTCAGCTGCTCTTTAGTTACCTAACAACACACGACTTGTCACTATCCCCCCCTTTCCTGCCGCGCACTCTGTCACCATGGGCTCTCAGGCCGCCATCCTCCTCGCCGCCCTGCTCGTGTGCCTCGGCGCGGGCCCCTCGTCTCTCTCCCCGCATCCGGGCCTGGCCGAGAAGACGGGCTGCTTCAAAGTCAACAACTGCAAGTGCATCATGAAGGACGGGAGCGGTGTGATAGACCTGACGGCCATGGGCGACGAGGACGGCTTCCTGGGGCGTTTGAGGCCGGTGACGGCGGACAGCATGCCGACGGACGCCGAGATCCTGCTGTCGTTCAGCCCCTGCCAGGCCTTCTCACAGCCAGAGGACCTGACAGGAACTGAGTGCACCAGCGTGGCCGCCTGTCTCTTTGTCAGGTAGAGTACACGGCCTCTTACTATTAAATGCTACACCATGAGGAACAACGGGCATTCTGCCACTTTATTTACCCATTTAGGACCATTCATGCATATAATTATGTCAGTTGAGTCACTACCATTAATGTAGACACATGTTATGTATCTATTTCTTTTTCTGCTTTAAAGAAAATTGCATTTTAATGAGTAGTAACTATAGTTGAGGCTTGCAAAGATATGCCCATAAATAAAAAAAACTACTCATCCCAGGTAATTAGTATTGGTATGATTTTTTTGTAATGATTAGTATTCTAAAGACTTCAAACATTAAATCTATATATACATACATTTCTTGGAGGATTTGTCTTCACTGTGTTCTCAGGTCAAGGGGCAGGAATTCAATGACATCATATGTGAGGAAACACTTGGAAACTATTTTTTTGCCTAAAACTTTTGTCTAAGATGTGAAAGTGTCTAAGAAACATTAATAGAACATGACAGCCATAGACTTTAGCGACGGGTTGGAGACACTTTAGACCCCGTGGGATGAGGCTACTTGGAATGTCACGGATAAATCTTGACTCTCATGTCAAGTTCTTGATTAATATAAGTTAATGAACTTGAATAAACTGCTGCCTCATTAGTTAGAGGATAATATTGCATGTTTATTTTTGTTAGAACAGACCCAAATCCACAATGTGCCAATCCATCACTCAGTACTTTGTTCTTTTTCTCTCTCTCTCTGTGTTTTCATTGTAATGAAAGGAATGTGTCACCCAGTACAACAGTCTGGCTCACACATTTTTTTAAAATTCCTATTTTTTTAGTACTTTCGGGAACACATGTTTGAATTTATCTATTAAATGTGTCGTTAATAAAAAAAAAAATCTTAAAAATATCTTTTTGTACTTTGCTCATGTGAACAGGTATCACAGGCTCAACAGATACATCAGCCGTTACATAGACTTTGGAAGACATGAAGGGAACGAGTTTCACTACAACGACACCCTGAAGACGCTGTCCGTCTCATACTTTGGTGAGTTGTAAAACCACAAACATCACATATCGGTCTCGTCGGTGACGATTCTGCTGCGTTGGCATGACAACCCGGGTGCTCTCCTTGTCCCAGCTCACGACAAGCAGCCGCTGACGGTGGTGCATTACCACTGTAATCCCAACGAGTCGGCTTCCAACATCCGCGACCAGAGCCTGAGAGCAGGGGAGCCCCTGCAGATCTGGGTGGAGAGCCCCTGCGCCTGTCCCAACGCCTGCGCCATTGGTGATTTGGGTCTAGGCACCATCTTCCTCATCATTCTCTCCCTCAGTGCTGCCGCTTACTTCATCCTCGGTAATGACTTTGTGCCGTCGGTGAACATCATGGTGCGTGGGCATAACTTGACGTGCATGGGATATGCAGCTGTTAGGGCAGTGCAAAAGGAATAGTTGTGGGATGATTGAAGTGAAAAGTTTCAATGGTCCTGAAATAAAAGTCAAATGGATATTAAGCCTTAAGATATGGCTTTAAGATCAACACAAACCAACAGAGATCATCTGGGGAGCAGACTAGTGTGATGTAAAACAGTATTTAATGGTGATCTGCCAGGTAGATATTGATGATACAGTACGTCCACTTGGGGTCAGCAAAATCATTTGTTGTCACCCTCTGAATATGCACAGTAACATGTGTCCTTTGCCACAAACTGACCATAAAGAAAACAAAAGAAAAGATCAATGGAAAACAATTGCGGTGTCATTTGACTTTTTTTCTGTATTCCTTCGATATTTCTTTACACCATATGGTTGAAGTTAATATGGATCCTAAAAGAGGCTTCCAGGATATTAAAAAGATGAAAAAGATGAAAATGTAACACTGATCAGATTAAAATCATTAGAACCAACCGAAATGACAAGATAGTATCTATAATATGTCTGTGATATAGTATTTCATATGTTATTTTGTATTATAATTGACGAATAAATGTATAATTATCACATGGTTTTATAAATAGGATTTGATCATAATTTAGACTTGCAAAGTGAATGCTTCTGTCCCTTATCTCTCAGATCTTACATGTGAAACTGTATATGTTTCATTATCTCCATTATTCTTTCATTCTTTTTAAATCTTATCTTCCAGAAACAACAGTGTGAGCTACAGACACAAAGTTTCAGTCGGTTTTCCGTTATAAAAATCACGTTCATCAGGCCTCCCTCCGTTCTGCCGACAGGCTCCTGTGCCCTGAAAGCGTTCCGGAGCAGCAGTGGAGTCCAGATCGCTCCGGAGCACAGCGTGTGGTGCATGACCTGCTACCACTGCTACACCGAGAGGAGGCCGGCGCGGAGGCCCTATAAAGACATGAGCCAGTGTGAGGGAGGAGAGGAAGGAACGAAGTGGTGAAAGACACACAAGGTGCCCTAAGGTGTCGGGCTTTGGCGGAGAAGGTTTGGTTTTACAAAATCCTTCTGCACAGCCTTTTCAGCTGAATCCTTAAATGATAAATGTATTTTGGTTGTTTAACATAAAAGCACAGCATATAATGTATAAAATATGTGTTTAAATATTTGAGGTATGGGACACTGGAAACACTTACAAGTATATTTGCGTATATGAAGAAATATACATTATAATGCTTAAAATTAATGATCATCTTTTCCTTCTGTGTTCACAAGATAATACAAAATCATACAGTATTTATTGTGCATATAAACCAACAATATATTTTTAATTAAACAAATATTCCTGAAATTGGTTTTGCAATACTCCTCAAAATGTTTCTTTAAATGGTCAAAAATGAACATTCATACCACATTTCAAGATTTTGAAAAGACTTGGAGGTGATTTTTAAGCAGATATATATTTTTTTCCTGACAAGATATTAAAAATATAAACAGGGGATTTACTTAAAAAGTGACTAAAAGTGCTTAATATCAAATTCATCAACAATGCAGTAGTATAGAAAATCACACTTCTCTTAAAGGTGCCCTATAATAAAAAACACACCTTTTTGGAGCTTGTGTATATATGTGTGTGTGTATATATATATATATATACCATATTCAGGTCTCTGTGTTCTGGATAACGCACAAACTGTAAACCACTCATTATGTTGGTTTGGCCTTTGCTGAACAAGCCGTTTAGAAAAGGCTCTAGTTGTGATGTCACAGCAGGAGCAGAACCCACACCACTAGGCCAATCAGAGAGAGTGTGTGAGGACACAGACTGCATTGGTGCTAGACGTCCCAAACATTGAGGACATGACCTATGCGTCCTCAATAGCTATTGCTCACATACTCTGCTCATTGCATATTTAAAATAAATTCATCTCTCTGGGCTTTAAAAATGTCCAATCACATGGTCTTTACAGCTGATTTGTGATCTAATAGTTTTGACAGTATTTTTTTTGTTCTTCTACATCTTGTTTCTGCAGGTGTCGTCCTTCACAGTTTATTTTATGAAACAACCACCTGTCCCACTGAATGTCAAAAATCCCTATTGCACTCACAGGCATCTTATTACTGCTTCTTTTTCTCGTGGGACGCTGCAGTAAGCAGATGCTTTTATTCTCCTGTGCTTTGTGGATTTCTTTTTTAATTTCACAGGCGCCAGCGTTTCCTGATGGATCCCATGTTTTTCATGTGTTGGGTCTCCAACTGTGGACAGCTGTAGGTCTCATCACCACCACCACCTCATCACTTTTTTTTCTCCTGTCTGGTTCATGTGGAAGCTATTTAGGAGCAAATTGGCTCAATCTGCTAACAGAAATCTGCTCTGGACGCCCTTTTGTATCTCAGCTGCGCTTCAGAATCCTCTGGTGCGATGTCATCAAAAATAGCTCGTGGTGTGCTGCGGAGAGCAGGGTCCTGTGCTGGTCGGGCCTCCGCGCTGGTGTGTGGTGGGTCCTGAAACGCTGGGGAGCATGAATCCATTTGTTTGAGTTCCACCTCAGATTCCTGAGAGCGAGGCTCCTCTGCTGGAGGCCTGTATGGAGCAGAGAAACACAACATGTATGACGTGGTGGTGGTAAAGTTCCCCCCAAACATTCCAGTTTGTCCCTCTTGCTCCCAATGTTTGTGTTAAGTAAAACTAAACTCAGTATTCTATGCCATAGAGCAGTACCCGGAGGTCAGGATCCCCCCCCACAAGAGATCCACAAGGATTAATCAAAGGGGTCACTTAAGTTTTTTTGTTTTTCAGCAAAAAATCTAACAACTCAGCTGGTTTTAATTTCAATGTGATGATTTATTGCTTTTCTTTGTGGAACATGATGATAAGCTGAAATGAAACAGACATCAAACTTTATAAGAAACAGTAATGTTAGCACAGGTTTTCCCAAAATATTGTATATTACTTGATATTACTTCTGTAATTAATAAACATCTATGATACTGTATTAACATACTTTGACTGCAAAGTATTTTTTTTATAATTCAATTCTAATGACAACGCCACATATTGTTTTTTTCCACTCTGAAACATGTTTTTAACAGAGGTTGACGTCAAAACAACGGATATTCAGCTGTCAGCTGTAGCACTTCTGCCTTTGTCATATTCAGCACATCCGCGCTCCATCTCTTATCTGCTATCGCAATAATGGTAATTACAACTAAGAATATACAATAACCGCGACTGTGGTCTGTTTTTTTTAAGAAAAATGTAGGGCATTACTCCAATCCCTCCAGTGCCAATTCACAAAACTTTAATTTGGAGTTGTTGTTTCCCCCCCCCCCCCCCCGTTTTATTTTTGCCTATCAATTATCTAATTGCAAGGCCTAAGAGGGTCTTCAAAGACACATCTCTGAACAAATACAAGTGTAAATTATAAACTGGTCCTCAAAAATGTTAACCTGAATGCTGAGGACAGGGCGCTGGTAACCTAAGTGATAGGTACGATTCTAACTCTAACCTGTATATCTGGATCTCTTTGTCTGTCCCACCCTTTGCTTGGTCAAAAGGTTTCCTCTAAAAAACAAGGGCAGGCTTTGGATATTCATGAACTCCAGAGAATCCTCTGGCCCCACCATCAGGTCAAAATGTCCATTTGTGCAAGTGATGACCACATTAATGTTTTTAATGTGATTTTAATAACCCACCAGCCTTTAATTTATTATCACCATTGGTACAAATTTTTGACTCTATGTAAAGCCTACACAAGTTCTTTATACAAACCTAGGAAAGTACCATTAACAAATTGTTAGGGTTAGGGTTACCATTGGGAGCATTCATATATATGTAATGGTCTGTCTTCATTTTACCCCTAGGTAGAAGGGTAGAATACAATTAAACGGCTAAAGCACTAGTTGGCAATGTTTTTTTGTTTTTCTTGCCACTTTGTTAAGTTTATTTCCATTGCTTCTAAAACAATGACGACTGAAACTGATCGGACTGCGCTGGCGTCGGCGCTGCTCGGTGATGAACAACAGTTGTCTGGCCGGTCAGGACTGCTGAGAGACATGGACGAGCTGATCAAACACAGTTGTTGCGGTCTGTGTCGTTGCAGAGTGCAGTAACACTTCTTGGGAGGTGCACGTCAGGGTACGACATAGGGTACAGCAGAGGATATGCTAAGGCTACAGGGTGGAGTATGGTATAGGGTGTAAGGTATGCTAAAGGTATGACGAAAAGTACAACGTAGGGTCGTAGGGTACAGCACTGAGTATGGTGTAGGATACGCTAAGGGTGCAGTTTAGGATATGCTAGGGGTATGGAATAGGGTACACTAGGGGTTATGATGATGGAGGTATACATTTATGGCATCGTGGAAGCATAAATCAAGCTTACGTCTCAAACATAACATCCCTGCTTCCACATTCACATCTCCACTGATGTTTCACAGAGCCCTTTTTCCTCCACACAACACACTGTAACCTTATCCGCGATGTATTTCCTCGTTGGATGGAATGACTCTCTGGACGTAACAGATCTGGACCCAGTGGGTATGCTTTTTACATGCACTGCAGTCGGGCTAATTGCTTGGGAAAATATTTTTCGCCTCCCCGCCCTTACAGATGACATCACTTCTGAGACCCGCTTCAGAGCCCCGTTCCAGTTTCTGGAAAGCAGGGTGAAAAGCCACAGCTGTGACGTGAAAGATGTTTAAGCGAGGAGCGGGAGAGCGATGCAGATGTGCTTCTCTCCACGCAAGGTCGTACCTGATCTCCTCCGTCTCGGCGTCGTGCTCGCCGTCCTCGCACGCTGATGAAGGCATATACAGATGTAGCTCTGAGTTGACCTTTGCAGCACCGGGGTGTCGGTGATGATGCTCTGCTCTGTTCGTGGGCTCTTCTGGGAACACAACACGCCTCAGAGAGTCAATCATGGTCAGGTGTCACTTACAGCCTGCCAACAATCAAAACACTGGATCCTGAACTAGGACATAGATTGAGGTTAGCTGCAAACGGAACAACTGTGTTCGGTTAGATGATGTCCAAAAGGCAATTAGCCCAGATGTCAGCAGCGTACCCTGCCCTCAATCCAAGTACAGTAATACAGAGAGAATGCAAAACAAAGGATCTGTCATGTCATCTAGCAGTGAAATGAGATTATTTCTGTGAGTCAACACAAATAAGCAGAAATGTTCCTGCCCAAAGCCAGAAGAAGAATTGATATATGTTCTCTGGATATGATTATGGAGATCTGTGATCTAGATGTAAGTGCAATATTCACTTTTCCTTTTACAATTCTTTGCACAGTTAGTGCTGGCACATTCAATTCAATTCAATTTATTTGTATAGCCCAGAATCACAAATCACAGTTTAGCCCCAACGGGCACAAGTCCTCAAAGATGCATTACATTTTTAGATATTTCTACAAAACCATATTTTTTCATAATTTCCATATGCCCCCTTTATAAATTGGCTGGTCGTAACTAAAACATTTTATACACCAAAAAAGTAAGGACATATCTATCCATATATGAGTATATATGCAAATGCACAGTAAAACCAATACTGCTTACTTTAAGCAAATATATGATGGGATGGCTCACACCACAGTACCACATTGATTGAGAAACTTTGCACATAAATAATGATAGTGATCAACGAAGTAAATTGTACTAAGTGTATAATAGAGCGCACATCTGTCCGATTACATTCAGCTTCTGAGCTTGACTTATAGATCTTAAAATTCTTTAACCGATCTCTGAATATTTAATACACAATGTCATCACTGTGTCCATTTACAAGCACATTCTCCGACTTCTCAAGCACATAAAGGCTTGTCTGCTGAATTATTTCATTATATTTGGTGTTGCAGGTTGGTGTGTACTGAGGTGACCGGTGTTCCCTCTGTCCTTGTCTCCTGCGGAGTTGTCGACCTGCATGTCTGCAAATGTGATGTTTCCATTTTTATCACAGGGATCTGTTGAAGCCTTGAAATTTCTCAAGAATTCCCTGAGCAAAAGCGAGTGCCAGAACTGTGCTCCCCTTTCTCTAACGTGTCAATAAGGTCATTTATCTTCATAAATGTTTCAGAGACACCAGTTAAGCTCTCTCTTTAAAAATTGCCTCATACGGATTGAGAAGGGAACAAACATGTGGGACACAGTACACAACCTGCATGCACTCTTGTTTATTCATGTCCTCCATCTATTGTTCTTTGGTTTTGCATTTGCCAGAGTTTGTCCTGCTGTGAGTAATACATAATAAAAACCAACCAACAAATTCTTCATGAGGAATGATAATTGATTCATGTTCGGACTTGGTAGCAACTGTGGCCGTGATTTGATTTCACTGGCCATGACAGTAGAGTTTGCAGCTCTGCTGAACATGGCATGTAGTGGTTTGTGGCTGGGAACACGGGGGTCAGAGCACACGGGGTCATCATCCGATTCCATGAGTATCTGAGAAAGATTTCCGCCCTCTGACTCATTGCCTCTGAGAGCCAGGCCATGTCTTCCTATGAATTGCACGATCTCCAACAAGCATGACCTTTCCTTTTGCCGTGATGCTGCCAACACAATAGAATGCTGGGAATTAATAGGATTTGCTTCTTGGCAAGTGTGTCGTAATTGCAAGCTTATGAGAGTTGCCTTATGTGTGTGATCTGTAAACTTCTTCACATTTTTTCTTTTTTTTTTTTTAATCTGGCAGAGACAAATGCTTCATCTTTTTTTTGCAACTGAATACTTAAATGCTTATGTTAGCAGAAATGTTCCTTATTTAATCTGGCTGTAATGAAGCTGGGGGAAACCTCTCTCTTAGAAATGTAATTTTGTTAGAAAGGTTTCAAACAACTATTTGTCTTAGATTGGACTCAAACTTAATTAAACTACAGTTAATCCGAGATTTAAATTAGCTAATTGTAATAAATAAAGGGTGTGGCTGTAGTATAATGTAGTATAATAATGATATACCATGGCCGCTCATACATTATTTTCTTGTCTACCTGCTGAGCTACACATGATTTCCAAAAAAATACATAAATACTATCAGTGTTCATATTTATCCTAATTGATGAATGGTATATTGTTGAAACAGCTTTAATATTCGTTTAATTTATCGCTCGACTCAACTACCACATTACAGGGGGATCACCAAAACTGTTTATTAATAATGGAAGCAACAGCAAAGTAAAGGTGACTTTGTGCTTCAGGGTTGAGGGTGTTGTTCATGTGTTCTAAGGTATGGTGAAACTTCTATCTTCCTCCTCTCAAAGGGAGTCTGGACAGGGCGAGGTTTCACAGCTTTTTAAGGAGAAATCCTATCAGCAGCTGCAGCGCAAACATGACAAATGTGCTACGCTTTCAAACAGCACTTCCCAGGAGTTTACTGTTAAATTTGCAGTGAAAGATTCAATACCTGCGGTAACTTGTTTCATCCTAAAGTTGCACCGCGTCTATCACCGGTTAATTAGTAATGTTTTAGATTACAGCAGGAATTTTCCTGCACTGTATCATTTTAAAAAGACCCAGAGAGGACTTGTTGACCTTGATGAACGATGATCTTTGTGTGTTAAATTTCTTGTCTCTTAAACTTAAAAAAAACACATTACATTTATGACAATTGATTGGGAACCATTCACCTGTTGTTTCATTGGCTGCACCACCTCCTCCCCTTTGGGTCGTCCCAGGTAGACTCCTGGACGTCGGTTCTGGTTCTGCTGTGCTGTCCAGCCCCCGCTTGGCCTGCGTGAGCAGCCTCCGCTTCCCGTCTCCGCTCCCTTGGCTCTGCGGCGTCCCCCTGTGTGTCGCCCTCCCGCTGGCAGGCCTCTGCAGGAGGGGGCAGCAGAACCCTTGCACTACAGGACAGGAACAGTAGCGATAATACAGTTTATCATGTTAACTGCAACAGTGACAACATAAACTACAAAAAATACTTTAATTAAATGGGTCAACACAGCACAAAATTAAAGCGGCAAAACTTTACATTCAAGTCCTTTCAATAAGATTTGCACAATTCGGATTAAGCCTCTACACCAGCTACCATCGCACTAGCTTTTTTTAGTTTTTCCTAGTGAAAGTCGTGACTTTTATTTGGTGGGTTAAAGTCAACAATCTAAAAGAGCAATGTCGAGGAAACCGCTGAAAAATAGATGTCAAGATAAAAAAATAAAACGAACACTGCACAACCTTACCAAGGATGTTACTATAAGACATCAGTGGTTTATGTTTATTTTATGTTTCATTTTTTTCAAAATCCCAGAGGATTTTTTTGCAGTTCTGAAGCATCCCTGTTCCCCCTCCATCATACTGGTGAGAACGCAGTACAACTACATTAGGCAAAGTTTTCGTACTTTAACCTAGAAATATATCATGTTTGAGTGATCAAAACTACAAATAAAACCCAGAAATTGTGTGTTATGTGATATTATCAAATGTTACAAGATTGAATTAAATTAATTAATAAATTCTGATGACGATTTACCCATGCAGCAGTAACAATGGCCTCGGTTAATTCTGTATGACATAAGCATGTATTGACAATAACTGGATTTCCATCAGAATGCTTTGCAAAATTTTAAGATGATTTTGTGAAATGCGATAAAAGTAAATGGGAATTAATGCCTGTTTCCATTCGTTATTTATTTTGCGATTACAGGGGAGAGGGATAAGAGAGTTGTTGAATGTTTCCATGACAACGGTTGATACTCAGCTGACAGCTGATCATGGATAATGAACCGGTGAACCTGTCGGCCCTGGGGAGAATTTTGTTAGCGTTTACAGTTTTTTACAGTTTATTTGCATTTTTATTTTTATTGATACGCTGACAAATCCACTTGAGCCTGAAAAACTTTACGCACATTTTCAGTCTTTTTTTTTTTTTTAAATTGCTAGTGTTTTCATCTAAGCATTTAATTGAATATTTAAAAAAATATTGTGAATAAGAAAAGGTGTATGGAAATGCAACAGGGAATTACTGTCACTGCCCAAAGTGACACAATTTCTGCAATATAACTTTGAATTTGCTTTAAAACTGTGAACAACTGAATGATATCCAACTTAAAATAGCGTGACATGACTTGAACTGTCATGAAACCAGTTGGAATGACCCTACATGAAATCACACGATACACAATTTAAATGAAACTACATAAAATATTTGATTGGGCATGAAACAATAGTCAAACACAACAGGTGTGTGCGTGTGTGTTGTGTGTGTGTGTGTGTGTGTGTGTGTGTGTGTGTGTGTGTGTGCAGCGTCACCATGCAGGCTCAGCAGCTCAGGGCCTCGACTGGAGAGCCCGGTATCTCTGTAGGACCTCAGTCTCGGTGGAAGGAGCGTGAACGCTGTGCTCGCATGGAACGGTTTGGACTGGAAGTTCCTCCTCCTCTGCTCGCCGTGAACGTACATGCTCCCACCTGCACCGCAGCCGGCTGGATGCTTCCTCCTCACGTTCATCACACGTTCACCATGTTTCTTCAGAAACAAAGTTGGCGCACTCAGTGTTCGGCCAGTTACCACTACTCCAACACACACATGCAGTTCATTTGTAGCTCTGCATTGTCAGAATATTGTGGATGTGGATTTCAAAGGTTCACTGACGTTCTATCAATGGGTGTCCCCTGCATTTGTCTATTGAATGAATGCGCTGCATAAAGAAAGCTACTTCAAAGCGTCTGTCCAGTATCTGCATTTCATTTGAGGTTATAGAGATGAAACATTCCTAAAACTATGTCTCTTTTGTTTAGACTTTTGTCCACTAACTGAAACCAGCATATTCATGGATTTAAGAGTAATATATCATGGACATGGGCTGGCCTGATCATTTCCTACTCTGCATAGGGGGAAAGTATTTCTCTTAAATCATTCACATGTCTGCTTTTAGCACAAACATTTCATATACATATGCTTTTTTTGACAACAGTTTGCAGATCTCTAGATAGCAGAGGTTTTATGGTAAATGCATTTCACAGCATGTGGGTTTATTCTCACTATGACATAGAGTTTACAGCATGGGATTCGACAGAGGAGGTTAAATCATTGAGCAATGTGCCACTCCTCAACAATTACTGTATGTCAGTAAAATCACTTGAATTGAGGAGTGGTGAATGATGCCTTATAAATGTTGCCAGGCAGCCAGGATAAAAAATATATAACCTTTTATCTTTAAAAATACCACTTCTTATTGGTATTGTGCAGAAATATGATTAATGCACATTTTTTAGATGAACGTAATGCTTCTAGAGGGACACTCCACCTTTTTTTTTAATTAATTTTTTTTTTTTATCAGATCAGTTTACATATTATGATGAGCACTAGTCAATATGTCCAAACAGCTGTTTAATGTCCTCTGTGGCAAAGAAAAAAAAAACACTTTCTAATGTCTGAGAAAATAACGCCTGATGATTATCTCAGATTAAGCTCTGCGATTCAAACCCAGGGTGGGGAATTTGAAAGATTTGGGCATTTTTCCAGGCGAGGAGGTGTCTGAGGGAAACACGCTATTGAGTTGCATTTTGGGAAATCACCGGAATGCCCCTTTAACCATGTGCTTCTCTTTAGAGTGTCAGTAAAGACACTCTGTTTATTTTCTCTGCATGTTTGCTCGTTGACAACGGCACACCATATGCATGTGAAATAGGTCAGTTAATCATTCAGCCAAACTAGTATTCAACTGCACTCATCCCACCTACAACAGGCTGTTGTTGGTAGGATGAGCAGGACCATCAGATTGATGCGATTCCTTCCAGCATTACGATCCACAGCCAGTCAATACGCCCTCTCCACTGATCCTTCTCATTTTACTTATTGTTTGTTTTATTTAGCGTTGGCCTGTTTATATCCTAGAGCACAGGGGGTTATTTATGGGAGCCTTTATTTTTCCCATGTGAGTTTGGTCAGCCTGTATTGTGCGATTTGAGCCAAGCTCCGGTTTGCTATAAGTTATGATTCGTGAATATTTTTTTTAAAAAAAGGTGAATGCTGCACCTGTCAAAGTTTCTGACAATCTGTCATTCCCTCGCGTTGATTTATTGTATGTTACCAAGCAGCTCTCGTCCACTGAGAGTATAAACACTTATCTTAAGAGCAGAAAAAAAATGTGTGGTTGATTTGTGATTAGCTGTGGACAGTCATGTGATATGCGATTAATCATGGTTATATGTGTAATCCCTGGAGTAGCTGATGCAATAAGCTGTACAAAAAAACAGAAATTGTAGGGCTCCCACAAATTACAGTAATATGCTCCGCAATAACTTTAATTGTGTTTCTATCAAATTATTCATTCTTTGATTACAATATCTACTAGTTCTAATTAGCATATTTGTATATTTTCAGCCCGATAAATATGTAATTCACACCTAGAATTGTTTTCAGAAACAGAATTCAGTGAACTGCTTGGCTATAAAGTGATTGTGACATTGCTGTGTATTTACAATGCATGCAATCGACCTGTTTCCAAACCTGTGCCATAAAGGCAGGAAAAGCTTTGCTGTACAGTCAGGGCTTTATAATTGTTAGCTGTAGAATGAAGGACAGGAAGGTGTTTGTATTTTTCTTTTAATATAGTTTGCTAATGATTGTAGTAGTCTGTTATAGTTAATCTACAGTGACATCTATTGGCCAAATTACACCAAATCTGTCGTGGTCCCTCAGACATTTATACAGTACTGACATATAGACTTTGAGTTTTGAGCCCTATAGCAAAACTGTATGGAATATTACAAGTCAGAAAAGACAATTACCTAAAATTCCTAGGAGTATTGTTTCTGCGATGAAGGTTTCAGGCCAAAACATAAAGTTTCTCTTGTAGTGTCACCATCTGACCAAATTGCACTAAATTTGACACTGCACTTACTTGACCTTCCAGCATCTCACCTCCCAAATATAAAGTAGATCGGATGAACGGTTCTTGTGAATATGTGAAGGACAGACAAACAAGGTTTAAATCAGTCTGACAGTGAAGTAATAGACTAATTGATTGATTAGTTGACTGGCTGCCATGTTGATTGGCAGGTGCGCTTTAGCAGTGAATCTGCACAGTTTCATTCCGTCCTGGGACAACACTCCATGACAGTTCACACAGCCAGCACTTTTGCTTTTTACGAGCCCACTTTAACAGCCTGACACATTCGAAAGAAAAACAGAAGGCCCACACCTCTGGAACTGATTTGGCCGTTTCGTTTCAGCGTCTTGGACAGGCAGGGTTATCAAAAGCATTTAACGGAAAGCATGTGTCTGTGGTTAGGTTTAGGGTTACAGTTCATTACGCCGCCTTTCAGCAAATCTCCCGCTATGATAAAAAGACCCCGCGACCGTTCTTACCCACGTTGGTTCCGACGTTCAGGACTTTCAGCGGCGCTGAAATCCCATTTTGTAACGTTGCTCGGCGTACGACTCCACACCCAACACAGATTATACCAGCAAGGCTCTTTCTGTCGATCCACTCGGCTGTTGCCTAGGTACCAGCAGCTCACTCTGTGGGGGGTGGGGGGGGGGTCATAGTTTGTTACCGTCATAGTTACAAGCCTTGGTTTGTGTGACGCTTTGGTTAATATTCCAACAAGTGTGACAACAAAACCTCCTCTCCTGTCACCATGCTGAAGTTCCAGCCGAACAATGGACTAGAAACAGCTGATGGGGTGAGACGGAGCGCTTTATTTGACCTTTGGTTTGTTTCCTCTTTTTTTTTTTCCACGTTGGAACAGAGCCGCAGCAAACAAACAGACCGGGACAACTGTCCGTCCTCTGCCAAGAAGAGCCGTGTTGCAGGTTGTAAAAAATTAAGTGAAAGATCCAACCAAACGGCAGTAAACTGACCTTAAACGCAAGGTTTTATGGGTAATAATGGGAGGACATTACTCAACACGCAGCGGATTGCAAAATCAAGTCTGGACTGATGCTCTTTATTTTATTTGGCTGGAGCGGGGTCAGCACTAGACTGTTTGTCTGTCTGTCCATCACTAACGAATGTCAGAGCTATGTATCCCAGAATGCATTTCATAACAATAGAAGAGGTTAAATTGATGTAATTTTCATTCTGTCTGTCTTTAATGAGTTTGAAGCTATTTCAGACAGATAAAATACCTCATATTTGCTCAGTTTATTCTTTAATTTATTTTTTATTTGGTGAATGGTTGCCAGTGTAATTTCACAATTCAGTTTACTCATGTTACATGCTTCCATTGCCTTTTCAAAATAAAGCGCTGCCTTGTTCAGAGTAAATAAAATACAAAGAAATACAACAAAAACACTGCATTGACATAACGTTCAGTAAGCAATAAAAGATTTGACCTTTTTAATCATAACTCAACCAGTCTTTAAATACCATTTACTCCTATATACCTAAAATATATTATTTCAAGCACTTTAAATGCTACAACTGATACAGGTCCTGCAAGGTTTGCTTTTTTAATCGTTTGAGATATTTTACAGTAGTCTCTTGTCTTTCTTTGGAAGACGCTAAAGTAAATGTTCATAAAAAATAAACGTTTTCTCTCTGCCACTGAGAGTAGACTTTGGCCGGTTTGGTGGAGAACATCTTGTTTTTTCTCCTGACCGCTGCCTCCGTGGTGGATTGTCGATGATCGGCCTCTGTTTGGCATTTTTAAGATGCTTCTGGAATCAAAAGACATTCATATCTCTGCCCCAGTAGCCAATTTCTCATCAGATTTTCCTGGTTTGGCACAGACCATGTTGACCCTGGCGACTCTTTCGTTACACCGTTCATTCATTATTGAGAGAGCAATGATTACATATGTGTATATATATGTGTATATTTAGACAGTAACAAAATGCTGTCTCATTCAACCCAGGCAGTTACCAGACTTCATGAATAATTCATAAGATGAGCAACTGAAACAAAAGTTCATGCCTGAGTTAGCTCCAACTTTGGGGCTCCTCTGCGACGCTTTTATCGCCACGTCATACTGGTTCAAGTCAAAAGGAGGACAGGTGCAGAAGGAATTCATCCAGCCCGCGCTCCGTCTGTCTTCACTTTCACCTTCACTCAGGGCCGAATCCCTGCAGACGGACGGTCCGGGGATTTTCTGTCGTCTGTTTTCAGTTACGCACATTTACATCAGCGGCGCGGCTGCTCGGCCGTGATGGCGTCCAGGTGAGATCTGGTGCACAGCGCAGCAGGAGCTGAGCGTGAGCGGGTTTACTGTTAAGATCTGGCTGATGTGGAGCAGCCTTTTGGTTTCCTATTCATCTCACGTTCTTTCAATACATGTTTTTTTACTAAAAGGAAATGATCAGTCTAACCATCTACCGGTGCCTCTATGCCTCTGAATGCCAGACACACTGACATCAAAGTTGTTAATATAGTTCCTCAGAGCATGAATCCTTGTTTCCTGGTGGCTGATTTCCTTCATCGAAGCACAGCCATAAGTCACAAATGTCTACTTGAGAACTACCTAACATTTAGAGAGCATATTTATGCTTCCCAGAGGGATAAACCCCTCCCATTTTGTCAATTCCATTAGTTTCCCTCTAGCTCTAGTGTCGGGACAAAAAGGAAATGTTACAAACACGTTATATCATAGTTTAATAGGCATAATGCCATTAGACTCCCTAGAGGATGAACCAAACATATGCAATAGGTTACATAAGCCATAGGATCAATGTTGTAGTGAGCATGGCTAGCATCACTGTAATAGCCATCCCATGCTAATTGTACATTGATATTTTACTAAAATGAGGGCTCCGTTGTGGTTGTAGTACCACACACCTCTCATTAGCAGAGTCTAGCGAGAGGGAGGGGGGAAAGATCAGATTGAGGGAGTTCAGGTTCTCCAGGATCTGAATTCATGCAGACAGTAGCTAGGCGCCAGTGTAGGGTTCCAAGCAAGAAGGTGAAACTTTGGGCTGGTTGAATGTTCTGGATGATCTGAACAAGTTTATTAGTCCATTTAGTAAGGCCTGCCAGCAGACAGCTCAACGTGTGATATGATGGCAGTGCCAACTAATCGACTATGAGGAATCAGGCGGGAATTAAGCGTCTGTATAGTGAATGAGCAACAAAGCCCAGCCCAGGCAGAGAAATGAGAAATAGGTGACCAGGTTAGGCATTTTATCTGTGAACCCCACACCGCCTGCCAAACTCACGTCCCCTCCACTTTCTAAATCAACCTACGCGCTACGTCATGCCGCTTTTGGAACCGTTTCAATAAGGATGTTTATGTTTAGCACATTAGAAAAAAAAAAAAAAAACCTGCCTCGTCTACCGGATTATAATAGGAAGCGTGCGGTTTTCACGGGCCTTGGGGGACAATGTTTCACATGACCTTTCATCTGCGCTGCCACCGGCATAAAGCTCCGCAGTGTTTCTTACCTTGATGAACTGGGTCAGACAGCTGCAGCAACAGCTGGGATAAATGCTGCGAGAGAGAGCGCAGCACAACAGCAGTTATTGAAGGACGCGACGGCATCAAACGCTGCTTTTCATACCATCGATTTTACGCTCATTTCTGTATCAACAGTTCTGTTGAGAGGATCACTTTGATGGTTTCGGTGCCGTAATCACCGGTATTCACCGACGGCTTTTCATCATCCCTCCTCTCTGCCTCATCCAGCACAACTAACCCCATCCTCCATATCCACGCTCTTATCTCCACTTATTAAATTTCCCTTCCCAAAATAACCTCTCTATTTTTGTATTGTTCCTGCTGAAGCTTTTCCACAAGAATGTCTAAGATTATTATAGCAGTAATGTAATAAACCTATTACAGTGGCAACAAATGCGGGGCTTCAATCTCACATTATTCCATGTCACATCTTATCAGTATTAGCATTTATTATCTATTCCTTCAAATAATTGAGGCATCATTTAAAAAATACATTTCTGGATTAACAATAGAGCTTTTATTGCAGACATCTTGCAGCCACTTATTTAAAAAAAAATGTTTGTTATATAAAACACTTTTTTAACAAGTGCGTGTCACATGACCTCCCATGACTTCCCCTTCGGACCAAATTTCCATCACAGCTCAGCCCTGTTCTGGTAAGATATTTTAAGGCGTGAAAAGTAAGACGATTGTGTTTTATTTATATGTCACATATATGTACTGTGATTATTTTAATGAAAATGAAAAGAGGAAGCGATATCAGAGCCAAACTACAGCAGAGAGAATCCTTTTCCTGATGAACCATGATTTGTTTCTGGCCTTATTCCGATGAATTCCTGTGCAATATCTATTAGTCATGACTGTCTTTTTCTCAGTCATGCTGCCAGCTGGCACATGCTGTTTGGGTTATTGAGACATTCAACATAATAAGCCTAACTGGGGCAATACAGCGCTTGATAGCCCGAGACCTTTGAAATGTGCTACTTCAGCGACCCTATTATTTATCGGGCCATTTTGACAGTTTCTTTCATCCGTTCTAATGTCAAAATTGATCTATTGATCTATTATTATTCCTAATATGACTTGTGCATGTGTTTTTTTGTTCTTTTGTCTTTTGTTTAGACAGTTTACCCTCAGTATAAAAGCTCATTGTCCGTTGTTTTATTGTTTTCTCTGCAGGAATTCTTCTCTATATGAGCTATGCTGCGTAGTGTTTACAATGTTCATTGCAATTGCACTTTTTATATATACTAACCTGCACATGTATTTATATATGATTGATATTTGACATGATACAGTGGAAGTTTTTTAGCTTCAAGCTAACCAGACCGATCCTGGTGGTTAAATCTGTTCCTGTGTTGGTACGTTCCCTCTTACGTTAACTCCAGTGAGTCATCTCTGCTGTGCCAAACCAAAACCTGGTCCTAACCCCTCAAAGTGGTGCTGCTATGGAAGGCACAATTCTAGCAGGAGGGGGGAGCGAACACCTCATCACTTTTTCCCCAGAACCTGACTCCGACTCAATGTTCAAACCAGTTTTATGGCCAAGAATAACCAAGAAATAACCATGTTATAGTTATTGCATAGTTTGAAAAGCATTATTGCTTCACAAAGAAGCATAGCAGGAACCAATCTGATGATCTCATTCTATAGTCATTACACTGTGTAATCCATGTTTTCTTTATGATGATAAGTTAAAGCAAACACGTTATCTACTTTCACTTTAAATTAAGAAGGCGACATGCTCGTGCTGAAACATCAGCTTACATGATAAGATAAAGCGCTCCTGCCTCTGCATGTTTTTTTATGCCACTTTGCTGCCTATAGATGGATGATATATTGAAAAGGTTCAGACTTCCATACCCAGAGGTTAAGATAGTCTAGATGCCTTATGTGAGCAGGCATCTAGACTGTGCAGAAAAACATCTGGTTATGACACAAAACTATAGATGAAATGTAACTCGCTGCATGTGCTTCGCAGCGATGTCAATGGTGTTTACACCCCGACTGTTACTCAGGGAGGGAAAAGGAAAAATCTGCTGTCAGCCGTCGGAGGTGAAACCTCTTTGTTTCCATCTGCACTCAGAAATACAAGACAAAGACAGCAACAATCTGCTCAGCTCATTACTGTAAAACATCCTGCGAATCCGCCCACTATCAAAGTGACAGGGAATCATCTGGTTATGACAGGGCTGTGAAGTTTTGGGACATGACTTGTATTGTTTTTCTGTTGTTGAAACAGAGAATCCCTGGTAACACCTTTGCTTGATGTAATGCATAGTGCCTGAAATCTTATTTTACTGCTCACTATGGAGTGTCTATGGAAGGAACAAGCCAGTCTGCTGTAATTCATTGAATAATTGATGTGCAAACTGCGTATATACACTACAATAAAATCATACACTGAGCTTTTATCGCTGTGGCCAGTAGATGGATGAACAAACTGATTAGGATAATAATCCATCAACAAGACATACAAGTCTCCAGCATGCATGCACTGCAAAAAAATGATCTCAACAATTGCAAATGTCTTGGTAGAATTCGTCCAATATTGATACATCTTGAAATATTTTATCCCATTGGCAGATAAGTTTGGTTAGTTCAAGTCTTTTGCTCCCTGATTTTGGTCAATTTAGTATTATCTTTCCTTAAATAAGAATGAATCTCATTTAATGATATCTGCCAATGGAATAAGAAAATCCAACACAGATATTTCTTCTTGATACGATTTAATTTGTTGTGGTGTGCAATGCTAGATATTAACACAACTTATATTAAATAAGGTATTGTGCATATATTCACAGTTTGATCTGATGAGAGTGCCGGTGGAAAAGTTCGGGGATCACCAAAGTTCACAAAGACCAAGATTGTCCACGAACTATCAATGCATGGAACAGCTGCTCAGACATTTCCCTGTGAGTCATGAATATCAACCTTCATGGTGGCGCTGAAGGAGAAAGTCAGGGGATCCCCGGAGCCATTAAATCTCTGGTTACGATGGCTGAAAAAAAAAATCGTAGCAATACATCCAATTGTTCTTGAGATATTTCAATCTCGGCTGACAGACCACAGCCTAAAGGCCGCTAACACCGCTAAGAAAGAAACCGAAAAGATAAATACATCACCAAACTAACCACTCATATACAAAACTAAACTAAACATCAGCAGGGTATTGAGTGGATGTCCTAAAACTTCCAATAGAATCAGTTTTTTTCTGGAGGGTCATCCACCGTTCAGGAGCCAAGTCGCAAAAAAAACAAAAAAAACAATAAAAATGTTGCTGTAAAGCAGTTTTTTTTTCTGAATTCCCAAAGAAACAGATGTAACATTAAGTGGTGGAACATCAGAAGCCATCAGTGCAGGATCATAAATATCACATCTCCCCCAAGTATTTGTCTAGACTTTTGCAAATGTCACTGAAACTCAACAACTGACACAAAGGTGCCTGACAACAACAACAAAAAAAAAAACTCTCCAAAACAGACGCAACGTCCTCGCAAAGTCTCCACATGAGCCGCACACGCTGTTTCCCAGTGAGGGAACTTTGACTCGTTTTGCAACTGTTACAATTTTGATTTTAATTGGACCCGACAAGTTGTGCATCTGTCATCTTCCCTAGCGCTGTCACTACGATCCAGTGGCGTCCACCGGAACGGATTAGCTCACTTAAAGCCAATCCTTCGTTATCTCATTTTTGACACGACCGATTCCCACCCTGTTCCGACGGGTTCCCCCGCGTGAAAAAAAAGAGCTCCCAGTGTATACCGATGTCTGTGAATGTGGAAATGTTTCACCACACTGCTGGCCTTGTCTAACGGATCTTCATGCTATATCCCTCTCATCATAATTCAGGGAGGAGAGGAGGGGGGGGTCCTGGCCTGAACCATGATATCATTGTGGTTTTTCTCGGACTCAGCATGTTGGATGCGTTGTTCTCTGTGTGTGAGGGGCATATGAAGCTTCCCACCCATCCCCCTCGGATCTGCACAACACTTGATGAGGTGTTCCGTTACACCTCCTGTGAGCTTGTGTTGACTTCAGCTGTAGGAGAGACGTCGTATCACTGCGCCCCTCTCAGCTGCTATTTGTCTGGGTATTAAAGCAGCCGCAGCATCCAGAGCCATGAAATCCGCTGGTAGCCTGAAGAAGTCGTGATTGTGATGAGAGAGACTTCAAACATGGCGCATCTCAGTGAGCAGATTAAACACACATGATCCGCTGTAGGCGTAGAAGGTTTTTTTTATTTTACTTTTGGACCGAGCGAGACACATAAAACAATTTGTACTGTATAAACCTACATGCTAAACAAATTATTGTTAGAATGGTCCAAAAAGCCTGGATTGAATTCTGTCTAGTCCAAGCCATAAAAGTAATAATCCAGCACAGCGCCGTCCATGTTGCACATGGTAATATATCATAAACGCATTATGAGCATGACCGCATCGGCGTATTTGTAACAGACGAACGATGGGAAACGAAAATCTCGGGGAATTTGGAAGCTTTCTAGGTTTTTACGCCGCCGCAAATCACAAGGGTCATTACTCACACGTCCGACGCTGTTAATTCCCCACGTTCCATTCACCGAACGATTGTTAGCTCACATTTTTTTTTTCACGGCTGTGAAAGGATAGCGCGGAGCCACAGCGTGCGTAATGTGCAGCGTTACAGAATGAGAATTACCAACCGGCTCTGCAGAACAGAAACGATTTCAGACGTAATTCATCAGCTTGACAGAAACACGGCTCCACTGGGACAATAATGCTGGTCTGTGGCAGCTGGGTGTAAAAGTTGGCGATTGTCTCCTTACATGTAAGCCAGAGCAACTCTATAAGGTGATAACACCGTATAGTGAGTAAGGATTGTATGGTGGGCAGCTTCAGTTTAATATTAGCCAGGCAGAGGAATGCCTTTTTAAAACACAGGACACATTAGGAATACATAACATTTGTGTTTTTGGTCCCTGGGTGTGCGACAAAGTGAAGGAGGCCTGTATGTTTTCCAATGCTGGAGCAGCACTTCCTTCACTGTCACAAGGCCAATGAATTCTCTTTGAGTTCAGCTGAGACACCCCTAATGTGTTTAGAATCTCTGTTCGGCCAAGGACTATCAGTGTAAGGTCAAGATCATAAAGTGTGTACGTAATGGACGTAGCCTCTATGACATCACCTGTTGATTTGTGGATTTGCCTTTTGAATTAAATCATTATTGTGGCTCTTGCTATCTTGTTTTTTTGAGGGGGGGTTTTGGCCTGAATTTTTGCTCCTGGTCTCTCCTGTGACAATTCTCTGGACCTTTATCAGTAGAATCAGGTGTGTTACTGCTTGGTTGGAATAAAAACCTGCAGCCACTGTGGACCAGGGTTCTATATATTCCCCATATTTGGACAAGAGTGTGGAGCTGGGCAGGAGTTGGAACCTAGCACCAAGCAGTAACTTCTTCATTATGCATAAATTTAAGACTTAATAAAAATTAAATGGGTGAGTAATTTTAAGAAACAAGACAAAAAATGATGTTACTTTGGGCATTTTACATTTTACATAAGTTTAGGTTTTGTCACATGCATGTTTTATGCATTTTCACACAGGAGAAGATGTTAAAAATGAACTTAGCCAACAGAAAAAAATGGACAGTAGGGACAAGAGGGATTTTTTGACAGGGTGTAAAAAAATGGCTCTTAAATGAGAGGTTTCTTAATCTGCTCCCACACACGGGTGGTATTGTGGATAATTGGATTGTTGGATTGTCACTGTAAAGGGATATTGTTATGGGCACTGGTGCCAGCAGCAATATCCCCAGGTGCACAGTCCCCACTCTTACAGCTGTCATTGAACAAAAGAAAAACCCTTCAGACTGTGTGAAATAAGACCACCCACTCATTCTGTTGTGGTCTGGCCGCCTCTGTGCTGTTGCGGAAACCTGGCCGAAGACAAGCCGTTTAGAAAGGGCCCCTGTTGTGATGTCACGGCCGGAGCTGGAGCTAATAGTAACCACACCTGGATCCATGTAGCCACCCTCTTCTCCTGGGCTGCTTGTATTTGACTTCTGTTTGTGACATTTCCTAGGTCTCCTTTAATACTACGTGCTGTAGTTTGACTTCAAACAACACACTCGTCTACAGTTCAATTACCCTTTGTGTCATTCAGTGCAGCTCAATGCACAATGTTCATGCTGCATTAGGCGTTTAATATATGTCAGGCATATAAATGCAAGAAGGGCTTTACGAGCATAAACTGTGAAGTTGGATTCAGAGTAAATGTTTGGTTTCATAATCAGCTTTTCACTGAGTGAGCTGTGGCTCGCTGGCCAAAGGGCTCTGAGAGGTTGGGTGGTGTTGATGGAGGTTGTGGTAATGTGAGTTTGTTTCGTGGCCTCATGGTGATACCTGCCCTCGGTGAGGACAGATTGAAGTTTTTATCAGGAGGGGAAAGACATTCCTCCTGGGAAGAGCACAGCGAGCAGGGATTTCCACACATTCTTGCCCCTGTGAGCAGTGTATCATGAGTGTTATAAAACCCCTGATGTGCTCTGACCTTCAGAAAATGAATTTCACATAAAAGAAAGCGTTCTTCCATGTGCAGGAAGCGATGCCTTTTTTTTTTTTTTTACACTGAGAAGCTCTGAGAACATTGATGTTTGCATGGCACAGTCGCACATTCCAAATTTGGACTCCTGATTTATTTCTTATTGTGAGGTCAGTTCTGCAGGGAGAATCGGGGTCATGATTTTCTGACGATGAGCCAAGAGAGCGCTCATAGTGTTTGTGTCTGAATCCGAACTGGAATCCAAAACAAACTATTCATGTCCCACTGAACCGCTGCTGTGGTCCTTAGTTTGCAAACCATACACACAAGACACATATGCATGAGTAATTTGACATTTTTCTAACTTTCTCTGATCGTTCTTCTGTTCCGTTGAGCATAGAGGATGTTTTTTTCACACTATGTGTGCATATGTACTTACAGGAAGCCTAACTGTGGGCTTAGCTAGATAAGCAGATGAGTCTTGGCCGTCTACACGCTGGAAACACAAAACCTGCTCAGGTCGCAACCACATCTGCAGGAGGAGAGCGATTGTGGAACATCTGGCCCTGACTTGAACTGTCTAGAGAAGGCGGGTGTAAGACCGTCTTCCTACTGTCATCTTCAAAAGCCGATTGCAAAACTGTAAAAAGGAAATGGTTGACATGTGAGTGCTGCCAAGAGACACACACATTCACGGCTGTGTTCCACAGGTGGGATATACAAGAGCCAATACTAGGTTTTTAAAATTATTAGGCATAATTCAGCTGTTATGTTTTAAACAAAAAAAAAAAATCAAGTGTATTCGTGAGTGCGACTAAATCAGAAGCCACATTACTAAATATTCTTTGCACTAAGAGTATGACTATAGTTAGAGTCATAGTGGTTGAGGAAAATTATTAAAATCATGACATTATTAAAGAATTTCCTCTCAAAGTTAAGAGTAATCTTATTTCTTAAGAGAGAGGATGACATTTATGTTTAGGAGAGTTTCTTAAGAAAATGGCTGCAAAAAGAGGCAGGAAAAATCCCTTACCCTAACCCTAACCCTTCTCCAAACAGTGAATGACAGTGAGTTAACTGAATCCTACAGACTGGATTTTGCATGTTTATAGTATATTTGATGCCACCCAACACTGCTTCTCTTTGACCAGCCAGCAATCACGGAAACGGGTGTGAGCTGAACCGTTTTCACAGTTATTACTAAATTAATGAAGTGCAAAAAATCACCAGAACAGTAAATACAATATCTGAATAAATATATAAATATAAGCAAATAAATATAAAAAAAAATATATCAGTATGTGATACTGAGTTTTCACATAGTTTTCAGGATAATTTCAAAGTATGGTTCCTACAGCACGAGAAATATCCCAAAGAAAAATGTTTAGAATTTATTTGCTGGGTTGATAGACATAATAAAATGAGTTATTTTACTCCCAATAATGATACAAATAATGTGTAGTAATTTGATAAAGAAGATCTGATAAAGGGCTATAGGTCTGCAGGCTGCAGAATGAGCCTCAGTCACGATTTTAAAAACACCCTTACTGCTTTAGTGGAAATAAAAAAAAAAAAAAAGATCAAATGGGAATATGGGTGGTGAATTAAAAAAAAAAAACCTTACCAATTAAAGTGACACGGTGGAACATTAGAAATTAACTGTAATCTTAACAAGTAAAAATCATATGTAGCCCTGTGCTATATTTCTGTTAAAATTTCCCTAATGTTAAAAATGTTCTAAACTGTATAAAAAAATGCATGTGTAATGTACTATGCCGAATTTCATTTATTTTATGAGAGTCTGTATTTTTATTTGGAATTTGAATATTTAGTCATTTATTTTTTGTGAATTTTCATTGGCTGTGAGGTATGACTGTGAACCAGTTGCTGGGGTGGGAAGCGGAACGTGAAGTTCACGTGAGTCAGAGAGAGGGAGAGAGAGAGAAGACGACGAGTGAAGAAGACGGATGGCTAGTCCTCTTCTGCTGTATCCAAGTTTGTGTGAGCAATAGTTTAACTTATTCTTTTCCAGGCTTTGGGAAAGATAGTCGCTATAGTGGTCAGCTAGGGCACATTAGGACATTCAGTTAAACTTAAGTCTCAGAGACTGTTAGTTTTAGCATATACCGAGCGTGGTAGCACCGTGGCTAACTAGCTAGCGCGAGGGAGCTAAAGCTAACCGACTGATAACGTGCAGCCGTGTGACTGTCCTGTGCAAAACGTTTCTTCGGCACTGGAGAGTAGCTGTTCGTCTGGCCAAGTCGAACGAGGCGACGGAGCTCGACAGAGATCCCGGAGATCTACTGCCCTGCTGTCCACGTGAGCACGAGGAGCACGTGCACCTGCCCATGCTGCTACTACATGACTGCTAACCCACCACTGCAACAAGGTACAGGCTAGCCCGCCATTTTCTTTTAGCTCTTCGGAGCGAAGCGACCATTGATTTTTTGGTCACACCGTACCCAAGCAGCGAACCAGGCCTGCATCACTGTACATATTTTTCACTTAGCCTATTAAGCCGGCATAGGACATTTATGTTTTACTTCTGTTGAAAGACTGTCTATTGATATGTTCATGTTCATGGTTATGTGAATGGGGTTTTTGAAGATATTTACCGTGTATTGCGTTTAACATGTATAACAAAAGGGTTTTGCTTTAACTTATTTTTATGTAATTTCATTTAAATTCATTATCCCAGTAAAAAAAGTTATATTTTATTATACTTCAGTGTTCAGCATATCATTGTAATATCCACATTAGTTTAAAACCAGGTAAAAAGGACACAACTCAAAACCATTTAGATAAATAATACTGCTGTTTTATCACAAATTCATGAGAACTCAGGGCGCCCCATAGGTCATGCTCATAATACAGGCATAGGGGCGCTACACATATTTGTTGAAATGATTCCAACATAGAGTATAATTATCTTGAATTATTTCATCCTATTGGCAGATAAAAAGTTTTTCTTCCTGATTTTGATCAGTTTAGTCTAGTTTCCTGAAAAATTAATGTTACCTTTTTATCTCATGTTTTGGTTCATTATGTTATTTAATTTTTTGCAGTGTGTAGGAATCTAGAGAATTTGCTTTAGAAGCTATAATGTTTTTTGTCATGTGTTTTTTTTATTCCCCCACTTGCATCATTACCTTCTTTTCTCGTAGCTCTATGTCGACACAGTAACGTGTGACGTTGCAGCGGACCACCCTGTAAGTGGATCTCTCGGCTCAACCGGTAGCTCCTGGAAATATTTTGCACGCCGCGTCGCGTTGCCTGTGAAAATACACAAAAAAAGGTGACCGGTCAGTGTTTACAAGTCGGCGGCCCGACCCAACCAGCGGCGCGTCTAAATCTGAACAATCGGCGTCACATGAGTAGCAACGGGCGGGCCGCGGCGGCTCCCAATGGGCTAACCCGGGCCGACCTTCTCCCACTAACAGAATACACAAGCTTTAACGTGGGACGTCAGCTGACTGGAGGCGTTTGAAGTGAGCCGTGGCTCCTGTTTTCACCTCGCTCGCTGACTCATGTCCCAGGTTATTATCACGGCGTTGCATAACTTATTTGATAAGGAGGGTCAGAAGACGCACACTGTGTCCTCAGAGAATGTTAGATTCTCACCGGTTTTGAGCCAACTAGGTTTATGTGTTCTTGGGGGAAAAAAATGCAAAAAAAAAAACCTGCATCTGTGCCTGTGTGACATTTTAAAGTTTCTGCGGATAAATCGACCCATCGGTTCCAACATTAAAATAATAAAACAGAGAAAAACAAACAAAACAAATACAGCTGTTTTTCCATCATTGTCCCATATGCTCTATTGTTTCATCTGGGAGGGAAATAATAATTTAGAAACCAAGACGAACAACATGTAAAACCTTGTCAAGTTGCAAATTGACGTTTATTAGACCTGCTTGTTGCCTGGAAGTGAACAGGAAAATGTCAATTCAGTGTATTCCCTCCAAACACAATGAATAACCAAAAGTTGCCTTTTTTAATATTATAATATTACAACTTTTTTTTTAAACTATTAGTATTATAAAATTTATTTTGACTTTACTTTCATTATTCGTATATGATCACTGATACTGGCCCTATATATAACAGACAGCCCTATGTTGTTTTTTTTTTTTTGATGAATGCTCCAGTTCATTGGTGGCAAATATATGGATAACATCATGAGAGAATTAACTTTGTGCAACGGTACAACATTGGACATTTTCTGGGGGGCTATTCCACCCACAGACAATATATTGTGATTCTATCCTAAAACCCTGTTCATGCTTGTTCATTATAAGATCCTTTTCATTGCTCACATGCTTCATGAACTGGCACAGGCAGGAGCGCATTAACATTAACAGTGTACGCGGCCCAGAATCTGGTGCTACGGCAGTGGCCCCTGTTGCCTGTTTATGACTGAACGGCTTTTATAAAAAAAAATGTCCGAATCAAAAGAATCAAAAGTCCTGTTAGATTTCACTGAAGCGTCAAGACCAGATATTCATGGTCATCACCTCAGATCCAACAAAATAAGGACTTCTATCTTATATATTGGCACTAGGAATGTTTTTTTCCTTTTATTGCTGTTACTATCCATTGTCAGACTACTAGCGTTACTAGTATTTTTAACTGATTGACTGAGGCCTATTAATCAGTCAGAATTTAGAATATCAGTTAATGGTTAAATATTTAATTATATCACTACATCCTTAAGGTATAATGTGAAATAGGCTACAAAGAGCTACACCTGGCAATGATAGTCACATTTCCCACATTGACTTAGTCTTGTTTAAAAGGAAAGATTGTCTGTTTTTTTGGTAATCATACGATTCAACAGTAAATGGATGGCAGAACATCAAAAAACAGACAATATTCTCTAAAAAATGGGTGAAATTTTATTGTATGCACGCAACACAGACAGACAGAGGGTCTGAGTCCTCAGGGAACCCAGATGTCCATTGGTAAAAAACATCCATTAAACCCGTCATCGGCTCCGGTACAGACTGTCACATTCCCACAAGAAAAGGTCTCTGACGGTGACATCTTTGACACACATGTTAGGGAAAGCGTCCCAGCAGACGCTTTGCCTAATAATCTGCTTTGTTCATGTAAAAAGCTCTGTACCCTGCACATAATCATATGTTTAGGATTTCACTTCTTTGCAGGCTTCCTCGTGGGCCGGATCCGCCGAGGACCACCAAGGCTTATGAAACCTTTAAAAACCCTCTGTATTAAACACCTTTAAATGCATGACAGGACTGTGGTCCGGAGCTCTGAAAAAGACACCACATTTAGAACAAGATCTTACCCAACAGCGTCACGTCAGTTTTATTTATATAGTCTCAAATCACAAGTTTGTCCCAAAGGCTTTGACATTCTGTACAAATGTGGTACGATCCCCTGTATCCCTAGAACCTCAGACATGGCTGGTTACCTTTCATGGGGAAATTATATATTTCACTAAAACTCAGCGTTAACCTTTAAAATCTCATTCACTGGAATTGAGTAATAAAAACTGATAAACAACTTCAACAATGACTAGAAGGAAAATTAATGCAAAACCCAATATGCTTAAAAGTGTCATTTCCTTGATCATTTTAACGTGATATGTCCTTGTGATTTATGAAATTCAGTTTTTTTTTCTCATCCACAGTGCATTACTGCAAGTTGGTGATTGTTAGGTAAAAGAAATATGTCTTGTTGTGCAAACAGGACACACATGGTTATCACTAGCAAAAGATTTTTTTTTTTTTAATATCATGATAGGCCTTCAAAATAGAAATATTTAAATGTGTTTTTCTATAACATCACTTGCCCATAAATATCCCATCAATTAAACTCAATGAGCTAATATATCACAGATACTAGATTGGACAGTTAAATGCAGCATGCAGGGTCTATTTAAAGTACTAGAAATGTGGAAAATGACAGTAGAAGCACATAAATACAACTAAGGCTATGTTCAGGCTGCAGGGCTTAATGCTCCATTTGGATTTTTTTTTTTGAGAAATCAGTTTCATTCATATTTCCAATTGCAAAATGTATATGATCTCCACTGTGAACTTTAAATGCTTCAAAATGACAACCTAACACACAGTAAGCTCATAGAGGTATACCTACGCACTCCTAAAAATACACATATGTACACATGAATATACACTGTTAGGTATTTGCTGACCTGCCTTTACTCACATATTGATTTAAGTGACATCAACTGATCTGGAATGGCTGTCCACCGGGTTTAGGAGTGTGTTCATGGGTATTTTTGACCACTCTTCCAGAAGCTCATTTGTGATGTCACACACTGATGCTGGCGAAGGCCTGGCTCTCTGTCTCTGCTCTAATTCATCCCAAAGGTGTTCTATCTATCAGGTTGAGGTCAGGACTCTGCAGGCCAGACAAGTTCATCCACACAATGCTCTGTCATCCATGTCTTTATGAACCTTGCTTTTTGCAATTGCTAGGTGAGCCAATACTTTTGGAAATAAGATAAGATAAGAGATAAGATAAGACTTTATTGATCCCACAATGGGGAAATTTGTCTGTTACTGCAGCGTACAGAGTAAAGAAAAGAAAATAAAATAAAAGCTAAAGAAGATAAAAGCTATAAAAGATAAAAATACACAACACGATGTACAAAATTTGTAGAATTTGTTGATCCGCATACACAGTATGCATTATGGACATAGAATGGAGAAAAAATACTAATAAATAGCAATAAAAAAAGAAGTATGCTTTAGCAAAGCATATATGCATACCTTTTTCTTTTTTTTTTCTATAGAAAAATATAGTGCATCATTGCAGTGAACAAGCTCAGAAAGAAACTGGCGATAAATGCTGGTGACTTTAAAGCTGTCCTACTGGAACACATTTGGTTTAAAGAGGAGATGAAGGAAGAAAAGAGAAAAACTTTTAACCATGGTGTTTTTCCATTATAGTTGCTTACTTGCTGCTTTCACCTACTTCAGTGCAGAATAGTCAGACTGAAATCATGTCAAAAGATCAGAAATGTGTCAGTTTTATGACGTATCCCGGTAACCTGGGTCATTTTTTTGATCTTTGTTGTTTAGGCTGTCATTTAAATATCAGATACAGGTCACATAGGAGGGGGGCTGCCGTCTGAATGTAACACTAGGCACGCATCAATGGATAAGAAGTAGTCCAAACAACAGACAGCTACAAAAGTTCCCCGAGATGTGAACATCAACAAACCTAAATCCATAAATAAGTCCATAAATGTCAAATGTAAAATGCTGTATTGAGTTCACAAGTTCATCTTTTGAACCATGTGTAACATCTGACTAGTTCTGCCACAACACACATGGAGCAGCACCGCTCCATATGTGCAACACTCATCTCTCACATCTCGCCCTGTTCGTTCCTCTACGTCTTTGTGAGCAGACGATAAAGCCAAATCTAGTGCTAGTGGCAAAAAGCAAAAGGCAAGTGATGGTAATGATAGTGGTAGAAAACGCTATGGCAATCTCCATGGTTACAATATAAATATATAAAGAGCTCAGCCAACCTCTCGGAACCTATTTCTGTGAGTTGGGCACTATCCGTACATGAATATAAGCTAAAAAAAATCATGCTGTTTTAACATGATCATGATCACCTCCTCTAGCATGGTGGGCTGACAATTTCAATGCCACAAAATCTCAGAGTGGAAATATCATGTCTTGTGTCAAACAAATGAAACACTACCGGATAGTCATTTTTTTGAATGTTCACTTATGCATTGTTTTACCTTCCTATGCATTTGTTTTACCTAGGTAGTTTAAACCACATGGACATGTGAGCATGTAAATGACATGTATGGGGGTGCATGTGATAACTTTGACTGTAGATATGTTTGTGTGTGTGTGTGTGTGTGTGTGTGTGTTGGCTTTGTGCCTTTATTTGATAGCACAGTATAGATGACAGGAAAGGGGGGAACCACATGCAGGAAAAGGATTCAGACAGGGGCCTGTGGCGAGGACTGTAGCTTCTGTATATGAAGCGGCCCCTCTACCCACTTAATACCCTAATATCTCATTAATATGGGGAAAGATAAAAAGTATCATTTTTCTGGGGTGTTTTGACATTGTGTGCCTTGTACTTGCTGGTGGCCATGAAACACTGTGCTGGAGAGCATGCATGTGAAAACCAACACGGACCAGCAGGGTCTCTGGAGCCCTATACTAAACAAAACGCCGAAGCTTTTATTTCAAATGTGCCGTGGTGCAAGAGAAAAAGGTCATTTTTATCACAACATTTCATAGTAATCCAGAAGATTGGAGATTAAAGTAAGAAAACTGAAGTCCAAACGCTCAGCAGTCATATTTTAAGGAGGAAAATGTGTCTATCTTGAACAAAAACACATCACTTCCTGTGAACCTTCCTTCCTGTGTAAAAACAAATCCTGCAGAACTGTATGTCCTTTATATGGTATGTAGAGTCACGGTTTATCTCTTAACAGCACATTGAAAATCTGCATTTACCCTCACACTCATCATCCACTTTTCCTCAGGTGTCCGCTCCTGCTCCGCGAGACGACCCCGACGGCTTCCCCGAGAAGGAATGTCCCGGAATTATTCATCCTTTTCATGCTCACTTCAGCCTTTCCTCTCTGTTTTTACAAGTCAAATGAAGCGCGCCCCGCCAACATCTGGCGGTAAATCCACCTTTTATATTCGACTCTTTGTCATTCAGCGTGCTGGGATCCGCCGCGTGATCCCGTGTCTTTTTAAGGACCGCGGGATACGGAGGCCGGATTCCTCTCAGTGATATCCTTGGCACGATTCGCCTGATGGGTGAAATCACCGCTACGCCGGAAGTCTGGGCGTCTCTTTTTTCCTGCCCCACGTCTCTGGAGGAAGAATTACGGCTCCCTTTTATCTCCTAGAGCTGGAGCTCTGCTGCGCGCGAGCTGACGGGGGGGGAGTATTTGCAGCGGCGTGTAAACGGCGAGGACGTCGCTGCCGTGGCCTCGACATGAAGACGACCACGTGCCTTTGTTCTGAATGCTTGCTCTCATAGGTCAGTGCACGAGGTCAGAGATGCCTTATGATTGCCTTATTGTTTGGAGGCCCGCATTCCTTCCTAATTAAATTAACCACATCTTGAGAGCAGACGAGGACGGACGTGAACGCCGTTCTCACCGCGGAACATGATGTAGTTGTGAGATACATCATCCCGACCATGAGTCATTTTGTGGACGTGACACACCTCACCTTGCGTTTCGAAACATCAGTTCCCTGCGCCGCCTCTCCACGGGAGGCCGAGTGAGGTGTTGAATATTTGACTCATCCCTGTGGTTCTGGAGTCATTAAGTGTGTTTAAAAGAAAAACGTGGAAACCGATCTGCGCCGCTGGACGAGCGTCAGTGTGAACCAGCCAGAGGGGATTACTCAGGGTCACGCCAACCCCTGCCCCCACCCTTTGACACCGGGATAAAATTGATTCAAGCAGCAGTTGTCCTCTGTATATCATGTTCACTGTCTAGAGTGTGTGTGTGTGTGTGTGTGTGTGTGTGTGTGTGTGTGTGTGTGTGTGTGTGTGTGTGTGTGTGTGTGTGTTTGTGTTTGCTCTCCAATGGACCTGTGTTAAAGATAAGCACCTGTAACCCACTGTTATTACACACTACGTGTTTGCTTTAATTCAGATATGCTGAACATTGGATGAAATCCCAATTTTTAAGTTTTTGTATCATACAATTGATCGTCATAGCAAAACAAAAAAGCCACACCTTTTAATAGATATTTTTTATCTTGTCTGTTTCTTGCATGAAAGCAATTGTCACATTGAAACAGGCCTATAAAAAGTTAATTTATCTTTTTTTCTGTTGATTGAATTGCAACCATTATGGTGGGAATGATGTTTAGAAACATAAAGGAAAAATAATGTGAAATATTAAACTGTTTCCCTCATAAGGCTTAACAAGTCCTTAACAGGCTCAGTGAGGTTCAATCTTAGATTCTAAAAAAAAGTGAAAACGCATTAAAATCTAAAGGAAAACACTTTTTCCTGAAAAGATTTACATTTGTGTGTAAATCCCTAACCCTAACCCTAACCTAACCCTTATAGAAACAGACTTGGAAAGGATTCATCTATCAATTTAATTGATTGAGTCGTAACAGTTTTTGGTGGGATTGAAGTTCAGAAACATACAAAAGAAAAAAATAATCCCTAATAGGCTTAGTGTTACTTATTTGAGAGCGGCTGAGTAGAGGCGCCATCAAAGACAAAACGCCTGAGTGGACTCAATGCGTCCCAGCAGTCTGCGAGGGGTTGAGGACAGACGACTTCCCTCAGGCAGATCAAAACCAGCGCGTCTCATAAATCAGGCAACCTGACTGTTTTATAGCTTTGTCTGGACTTATTGCTGACATATTGTCTGATTTTGGTGAGTTTCATATTGTGTTTAAGTTGGAGGCCTTATTCATAATTTAATAAAGGTGCAGACTTTTGCAAACTTAACAGAGAAGGCCGATCCTCTCGTGTTGCCACTGTGCAGAAACACAGGTTGCTGTTGTATATTACAAATTGAGACGTTTTTCTACCAAATACTGAGACCAAACCTACCCTTGCCAACTATGGCAGAAATAACCAGAAACGCACAGAGCTCCACCGAGCATGTAGTGACTCACCCAACATTGGTCCTACACTTAATGAATACACGCAAGCTCGTGGAATGAAAAGTAGGCCTAGTTAAGTATCGGCACCAAGGTGGCCTCAAACCGCACCGCCTGTTCCATTTATTGCAACGTTACCAAACAACAAAACATTCAAAGAGATCCAGAGTTTCTTCAGGATCATTACCAAAATCGAGTCATCTGTTCATGGCCCATCTGTCCGTGGCGCCATTCCCAAACATTTGTTGATCTGACGAAAATCCGGCCATAACTTTTTTTTGAGGTATTTCGCTAACAAACAGATAAACAAACAGATGGACAGAAAAATGCCAGATAAAACCTCCTCAGCGGAGGTAATAATCCAGACCAAACTATTAGTTCAGTATTTTGTGTGCAGGCTCTGATTGACCCAAGATGATAACCTAACTTTAACCAACTCAACTCCTCATGCCTTGACCAAACCAACCTAAGGGCCAATCAGATGCCACACATTAACCCATTTACCCAAGAAAAAGTTAGAAGTTCAGAAAAGACAAGTATGTTATGTATCTATTTTTCCCATATTTTATACCCTGCTTTGCAGAAAACAGCATTTTAATGACTGGCAAGTATACTGCTACTTGCACAAATAAGCCCCCTGCAAAAAAGATATATATCCCAGGTACAATTAAATATAGCGAGGTATCATATCAGGGTTGAAAATCCTAATAATCGAAATTAAAAAAAATAATAATCTTAAGAGGAAGGGGCAGGAAGTTGATGAAATCATATGACAGGCAGCACTTCGAAATTTTTTTTTTTGCATAAAACCTTTGTTTAAATTGTCTATGTCGATCATTCTATGTCGATAATGCATACTGTGTATGCGGATCATCAACAAATTCTGCGAATTTGTACATTGTGTTGTGTGTTATTTTTATTTCTTTATAGTTTTTTATCTTCAGCTTTATTTTCTTCTCTTTATCTGTAATGCTGCAGTAACACACAAATTTCCCCATTGTGGGATCAATAAAGGTTTATCTTATCTTATCTTATCTTATCTTACTATCATGTCACTGAAAAAAAACTTTATTTGTAACATTTTTTCGAGTAGAAAGTGACAGTCATAGATTTCAGCAGCCATAGTTGCCACTGGGCCTCAACGGATTAATGTGTGATTTTGAACGCAACCATTTACATATCATCATCTTATGAAGTTAAAATACTGACATTATTCAACTCCTTCTCTATTCATGCATCTGCAGAAGCAGAGCAACATCGGCTTCCATTTAGAGCCATGTGTCTGGCCAGCTGAGTTTAATGTTCGCTCCTTTTTAGTTCTATTTCTAAAGAAAAACAGCTGACTCTTTTGTTACTAAATGCTGCGTTATGTTCGCCAGCTGTTCCCTTCTCACTTTGTCTATATTCTATCCTACACTGTTTGCTGCTGAGGAAGTGTAGCAACAGCAGGTTTGTTATAGGGCTAATTTACAGAAATCAGCAGTTGTTTATGACGAATGAGTGAGACTCAACCTGAAAATGAAATTGCGGGCCGTGAGAGACCGAAACAATGAGCTGAAGGAAGCTAAAATGTAAAAAACTAAAAAAAAAATACTGTGGCGTGAAGCTTCTACGAACTGCAGTAAACCATCAGTACATTTTTTTGAACATATGTATTCTACAAACAAAAAGAAGGAAATTGAAGATGATTATCAGTTTCAATATAATATGCTGCATGTATTGTATGTATGATTCCTGTGAATTCTCTCCACACATCATGCTCTCCGATGGCAGACGTGATAATATCCCCCGTCTCCTTCTAAAATGTGTAAATGTGGAACCGGATCACCAGTTCAGACTCAAGTAAAGCAGGAGGTTCTGTGTGAAAAGCTTTTTTTTTCCCCTATGTGAAGCCATGTGGCCAGAATAGCCTCTAAACACCAAAGACAATGAGGTAAGATTTATCCTCCAAAAGTTTTGTCTTGTCCGTTAATGATTCCAATGCCGCCCCGGATCTAGAATTCCCCTCTAGTACTGTCTGATGAATAAAGCCTGTGTGAGTACATTCTTTTGCAGGAGAATTATGTGCCGTAGCCTTTTAGCCTCCAGACAGCAGCGATCTGTGGGGCAGGCCGCGTCGGCCCCGGAGAGAAAAGGAAGATGTGACCGTCGCCACAATGGTCACATTCTTTATTATTAGCCCCGGATTCAAGGGGCCTGTCACCCGGCCAGCATTCCTCAGGGCCAGGGGAGAAACTGGCTTTGTGCTGAATGTTAAGTATGTCTGGGATCGCATGGAGCGGCTTTGATCGGAGCCTACGCAGGATGCCGTTCACTCGCAGCAAAGTCGCAAATAAATACAAAACTGGGACTGAACGCTTTCCCTGCAGCGACACTGAAAAGTCTCCAGCCCTGCTCCTAGTGAGCTGCTGCAAACACACCTGATTCTCATTGTCAAGCTGCAGAATCTCAATTCTAAGCGAAGGCTTGTGAATCGCAAATTAACACATATAAGTCCACCGACAACTATAGTTGCTGAAGTCTGCGACTGTCATTTAAAAAAACTAAATGAAATGTTCCTCAAAAGTCAAGTTTTTTTTTCAATTACTTGATAGTAGGAAACTTATACAAAAAGTTTTTACAAAAACTTTCTGAGCGCCTCCTATTATATGACGCCACTGAAATCCTGCCTGTTCGACTTGAGGATATAGAAAACCATTCCAGTAAAAGGCAATTTTATTAAAATAATTATGATCTTTAATCCTGGTATTTTAATATCTATTTATTCTAGTATGTTCCTAAAAATTAGGGATAATAGTTTTTTTTTTGTTTATGGGCATATTTTTTGCAAGAGGCAGCTGTAGTTGCCAGTCATTAAAATGTTATTTTCAAAGTAGTAAAAATGTTAAATAGGGGGGGGGGGATAAATACATAACATGATTAGGTTAGTGACTTAACTAATGTAATTATATGCATGAAAACTTTGAAAAAAAAAAAGAAATTGTCCTTAAATGAGTTAAGATGGTGATTCGCTGTGGCCAATCGGGACCATACATTGTTCCCTCGCTGTGAAGGGGAAGTTCTCCGAGGACGTTTCACGATGTATCGTAAACTACAAAGCGTGGTGAGACTAAAACAAAAGGAGGAAAAAAAAAGTAGAAAAGTAAAACTCAGGAAATACTGATTTAGCATCAGAGAGTGCACTACTTCTAAAAACACTAAATACTGACCTTTACCGTGAGTAGACTTCATTTACTGCACTCTCCTCGTTAACATTTTAAGTTTGCGTTTATCGGGAAAGTCTGTTGCTTGATGTTCTTCTGCAGGCAAGTTGTGCGTGCATCCATATTGTTTGTCCAACAACTAAGAGCCACTTATGAATACTACACAACTAGAGAAGGCGTGTGGAGCCCACAGATAAATAAGTGATATGTGACTAGACCCCAGGTACACTAGTCTAGATTTTATTTAACTGGAAATGCATTATACCAATGCTTTGTTGGCAGATTGCTTTGATAAGGGTGGAGCATGAACCCAAAGAAGCCACCAGAGAACCCAATGGATAAGATCAGAAAACATACTTTGTGAAAAATCATATTTCTATTTAACAGGTAATACTGATCAAATTCTGTTCCAAAAAAACCCCTTCTTCTCCTAAAAGTAGATCTCTTCTCAAGAGTTTGACATGGACGTGCAAAACCTTCCCCCGGAACCTTCCTCCGGTGGCTTTTTGATCTGTGTGACCCGGGGCCACAAAACTGCCCCTGTCCCTTTGTTCACTGTCACCAGCAGCGAAACGCTGCCCTTTCCTTTCTCTTTCCCTTTTCCATGAATTGATAATGTGACTGTAACTTGGGAGGAAACTTAGAATCTGCTCTCTTTTTCTAACCATATATAATAATGTTGTCTTTATTATATATGATTTTTGTCTCATTTTTTGGGGGTGGGAGTTATCTTTTATTTTTGTGTTTTGATTCATGTACTTTCTACTCTTACTACATTTATCTGAAGCTTTAGATACTTTTCAGATGAGGATTTGATATAATATTTAATATTTTAAAATAAAAAAAAAAATCAAATTTAAAATTTTTAAACATATGTTGTGCATTCTGTAAAGTTGTACGTGTGTTAAATAAACATGATACGCATGTATATAATCTGATTCAGTATTTACCTATTAATCGACCCAAATATGTGAATTTGGAAAAATAACAAGTATTTTTTGCTAGTGATAACGAAAACAAATTGCATTGTATATTTTAATAAAGTAATGGTGCATAATAAGTCATTTTGATAATGAGAATATATTTGGTGATAATACGTGTGTACTCCTACTTGAGTAATATTTTAAATTCAGGACTTTTACTTGTAATTGAGCATTTTTAGATGACTGTATTCATATTATAAGAACACTGACATGATTATGAGGTTGAGGTTGACAAAAACTGCAACGTTACCTACTATAAGCAGTAATACAATGGTTAGCAGCAGCGATATTAGCAGTGTCACACATTATTCCCAACAGCTGTGACTGTTGTGCTGTGTTCCCACAGAACACAGCGTAGATCTGCACCTTGTGTCGTTTGCATGAGTTTGACCACTGGGCTGTTTGTATTAATTCACCCTAAAATAGCCAAAATAGCAGCTGTACATTACATCCTGTGGGAGTGTTTCTGTGTGTCGGTGTTCAGTTCGGCCTCTGACTGAACTCAGAACTCGCCAGAAACTCTGGCTCTCGCTGTGACTTCCCTCCAGCCCCCCCACCCCTTCTCTCTGTATGTTTATGAAGCAGATTAATTCATTTCAAGCTTAAGGATAGTTGCAAATTCTTTGCTCAGGTTGAAACATATTCAATTTGCATGGATGCATGGATTTGTGCCAGTCCAATGAGTTCCCTTATCTTCATGCATTGACCTTCATGTGCCTCTAGAATTTGTTTCCTGTTCGGTCAAAATGTGCCTGCTACTGTTGTATAAAACAATACTGCAGCAGACGCCACCATCTCTACTTTTGTACCTCTTCTGCTGCTAGTAGAGTTATAGTATGCTAATGAAGTATCTCTACATACTATGTGTGCTACCACATTTACTGCATATAATCAAATTAGACACCCCACCCTAACCAGAAAAATACGGAACCAATATAGTTAGAAGATTTGACCAAAAACAACTTATTAACGAATGAGTGACAGATACTATCTAGTGCATTGAATTTTTTTTTTCTTAATTTGAGTTAATTTTAAACTGAAATAATAATCAATAAGCAAAACCTTAGTATAAGCTATCTGCCAAATAAGATGATTCTACTTAATATTGGAGTGAATGTACCAAATACAAAACATTTTCCCCTGTAAACATTTTATTTTTTTCGCAGTGCAGATGCAGAAATGTTGCCCCTGAGAAGTGATTACATTTGCTGTTCACTTCCAGTTTCTAACAAACATGATCTTTTCTCAAACCTAACCAAGTGCTTTGTGTGGCTAAACCTAACCAGACCTCAGAAAATAAATCAACATTTTTTTAAAGCTCCATATTTTTGCCATTTTTTACAGTTTAAAATAAAAATGTGCATGTTCTTATGTCCCAAAAGCACTTATTCAGAGCTGTAGCAACAGTGTAGCCTGCCTCTTCATGCACTTATTCTGAAAAACCATGTTACCCCTGTAACAAGGATTTTTCCCCTGTTATGACTCCTGTTGTGACATCACAACAGGAGCTGTTTCTAAATGGCGTGTTGAGCCAGGTTTCAGCAACGCTGCAGAGAAGGCCAGACCACAACAGAATGAGTGGGTGGTCTCATTTCACAGAAAACCACACCTAAATATTTATACATAAGCATCGAAAAAAGTGTTTTTCTTTTCATAATGGGGCCTTTTCAAAAGTTGTTTTTTTTATAAAAGAAAATGCTCCTGTGGGATGTTCTGTGGTGCATGGTACAATTGACCTCTAGCTATGATGAGCTCTTGCATCAAAAGCAGCCTTTTTGTGTTAAGCAGCAGCACGAGCGGCGTTGGAACACCACCATCATCGCTCTGATCTTCTTCCGCGGTTGAAACATGAGCCTTTGAATATGGCTCCAAATTCCTATCGCTTTCGATACTTCTATTACTTCCCAAACCCGAGTTGGCAGCGCTTGAAGAGAAGCACAACAACACAAGCCATTATCCTATTTTTCCATTACACATGTCGATTCACAGTTTACCATGAACTATTCCCTGAGGTTTCTGTTGTGGTATTGTTCCATTCTTCACAGTATATGAGGTGTAGCTGTGAACAAAACCCGCTGTCTCCCGACTCCCATTGTGGTTTCGGAGTTGTACAGTCATGACCAATTAAAACAGGAGTTGTTCTGTGGAAGCCTTCGAATCAGAATGGGCCGTTATCCGCGTTGACAGTCATGCTTTCCACAATAGGTTCTGTTGCAACTTGTTTCTTGGATACCCCCCCCCCCCCCCCCCCCCCCCCACCCCCAACCCCACCCTGTAACCCCATATTTCATCAACAGCTGTGACAAATTACTGACATTTAAGACAAATTAATCCTGTTTCCGATGAGGCGACACCTCAACACTCCCCCCCCCCAACAGCTGCAAAGTGGTGTTGCTATTCGCATCGGTGGAGCTGGCGTCTGGCGCTGGGTGGGGCAGGGTGACTGATGGCAGGGTTGACCGGGGGCTGGAGTCACTGCGGTGCCACGGTTCCACGGGTGCCAGCCAAAAAGCAGCTGTTGGGATGAACTGTGTGTTCCTGTGTGGGTTGCAATAGACCTTGTGATGGGTGGTGTGTCTCTAGTCTCTGAACCCTGCAGTACATTATTGTTGGCTTAGGCCCAAAACACCTCCTCCTCCTCCTCCTCAACAAAACACCCAACCTCAGGTTTCCCATCCCAACACACTCACACGGCGCCCAGAACAAATATATATGGATATCTTTCTATATATTTGTTCTTTTGTTTCACAAATGTAGCGGAGAGCATCGCCAGTATAAATGAGGTCTGGAAGTAATTTGTCGATTTCTGTTCTGAGGATTTCTTGGCCGACTCCGTCTTTCTGTCTCATTCACTTGGGGCCTGTCTTATAAAAGAGTCGTCACTGTTGCTATAGTTCTTATAGACAGAGAAGGATGAGTCAGGATGATATGATTATGTTTACGGAGAGCAATCCTTCATGTGTGCGTGCTTAGGATAACGCCCGAGGACAAAGACGACGTGAGAATGACAGAGTTTAGGACGAGATATGTACAATGAAATTGGAAGCCTTGCCCTGGGGATAGATGGGTTATTGCTGGAGGCGAACAAACCCAAAACAGTAATAATGCAGCAGATGGGGCGTTATTAAATGTGGCACAACCCACAATTTAAACATGTAAAGAAACACTGTGTGGGCTTACTGAAATGTACAAAATATATGCAGTACAACCTTGTAAGGTTGTACTTAGGAATATTGGTGCAATAAAGGGCGTGGATCAGAATATGTGCCGACATGCCGCCACGGCAGCCATATTGCGGAGCCCAACACCGGCTGTAATGTGGTTCTCTACTAGGAAATAAGTGAGAGATCTGCAAAGTACACATAAACTTGTGGAAAATTTTGACAAATTTCCAAATGGTTTGGTATGTCCATGGTATTAGCATAGCAATATCGCACAATGATTCAATATTTTGAAAAATGCAACATTAGATTAAATTATTATTATTTGATTGCTATGTAATTTATTGTAATAAAGCATTTACATTTTATGGTATTTCTGCTGCTACATAGCTATTATTTAAACCACATAAGGTTACTTTTATATGAGGATTCATGGTAATAATTATCCATGATTATATGAATCTAGTGCCAACATGAATTCTGTATATAAAAAAAACAGTAGTTATATTAACAATAGTTTGAATATTGGTTGAAAATTGTGTACATTTTTAATAATTTATCCACCAGAGGCATAATATTCTGAAGGGATGAGTGGACCGAAGCAAGATGGCGGTCGTTTGCAGATACCAGCTTGGACAATTGAGTTCAGTAAATGTTAATATGCTAACATGCAAAATGTGTTCATCAGCTAGCAGCTCTTGCTATTAACGTGACAGCATTTTCTAGTTTGCACAGAGCACAAACTACAGTTTATGCGGTGCATGTGAAAGTCAGAAGTCATAAGCCAAGGTTTTGTGCAAACAATCACTGTGCAGTCACTAGTCTGATGATGCTGCTTAATGAGGAATCATGGGTTCACCATAGTCATCATGGAAGTCTGTACAAAGTTGCAGTTCATTCAATAGTTAAGTTACTTTGTTAGTTAGTTTGGATCCAGGTGTTGGAACATCCCAGGGGGCGTGCTGCTAGTGTGGCTAAAATAAAACAGTTTATATTGCGAAAGAAACCTGTGAAGAAACAAATAGACAGGGATGTTGTGGTAAATATTCAGACATTTCTACCACGGTTCTACCCACAAGTTTTTAACCACATTGCATGGTCTTTTTTTCAGGAGCTACTATATCCAAGGTTAAAAATAATCAAATAAATTGAGATGTAGATTGAAAATCAGCAGTTAAGAATAAGAGTAAAGATACAAAGAAAAAAAAATTCTCACATATTTGAAGACTAAAGAAGCAAAGGGCACGGCTCAGGAGGCTGGTGTGAAAAGTAAAGAGTAGAAAAGTACGAGGATACAAAAAATGCAGGCAGCCAAACAAAGCACAAAAGGGGTCAGGCTGAGGCGGAATCCACAAAAAAAAAAAAATAGATCAGGACTGGAAAGCTAAAACACAACGACAATCTGGCTCAAGAGAGCTAGTGGAAATGGACCGGAAAATGTACTAGAGAGCTAATAAAGGGACGGGGAACAGTGAGCAGAGAGGGATGAGCAAGTGAGGTGATGGGGGCTGTAACGCGGGTCAGTTGTAACCATTCCTTGTCATTCCTCCTGATTGGAGAATCGTACTTTTTTGTATGTGACCAAATACTTCTTTTAGTAATTTACCAATTAAGTTATTATTAATCCTACAATGTGATTTTCTGGATTCTTTCCCCCATTCTGTCTCTCATAGTTGAAGTATACCTATGATTGATGAAAATTAAAGGCTTTCTCATTATTTTAAGTTTAAAATTGTTAACTATTTAGAGTTAAACTATTTGGTACTAACTTCGTAGGGTTACATCACATGACATTTTTGACATTGTCCCAGGTGGTGCTCTGCCCTGCCTAGAGGACATTTACACCAGGCACGGCATAAATAAAGTAAAGAGAATCATAAGATCCCAATGAGCCAAATAATAGACTTTTCTTTTTCCTGCTGTGGCCGAAATAAAGGCACCGGATACCACAGGCCAGCACCAGGCTCAGGAAAAGCTTCCAAAGTCAGGTCTCCGGGTTCCTGAATGAGGTCCCAGCCTAAATTGTATCTTGCCCTCATTCCCTCCCTGATCATGCACACACGTATTAGTGCTGTTTTTTTCATTATTATTATAACAATTTCCTAATATAATTAACATTGCTGATTGTTTAAATCATCACGTTGCTTATGATGACTATTGTTATTGCACAAAGACGAAGTGCAGCTCTACTGTTCCTGTTTGTTGACAGTTTTATTTTCCTGTCACCATAGTGAACAGATGGGACTTACTTCCTTGCCAGAACATAAAAAGATATTTTTATCTATTTTGGAATGATGCATTAGATTCCAGTTGGTACTTTATTTAAGGCCCTTCATGTAATCGCCAGACTATCTGTTATCTTGTCATCTCCCCCTGAAGGACAGAGGCAATAGTTCAACACCCCATCGAGATGCCTTGTGGAAATATTTTACCTTTATAAATAGGTTTGGTTATGCCCCGCAGTTTGTTTTTTTCCCTGATCGCATGCCAAAATCAGTGGGCATCTTTGTCTCGCTCTCCGCTAAAAAATGTTGATGTGAGGTCCTGACACAACCACTCCTCCTCCATAATCTCTAAAGGCCTCTATTGTATCTTGTACAATGGCCTTCTTTGGTGTGTTCCTCCGTCCCTGGCCTAAACCTCAGGAAAGCCCCCACAGCAACGAACATGAGACATTATTGAGTGTGTGCCAGCCCCCATACAAGTACAGAGAAGAGTATTTTCATAATTGGATTGTTATTGAGTATTAGACCCCGGAGCTTTATTTTTTTTTTTACACATGAGAAGGCATAAAACTTTATTTTTCCCAATTAATTCCGTCAACAATTGTAACCGCATGTTTTTTTCCTTTTTTTTTCTTTTGACTAAACCAGTCTACTTCTTAGTTGTGCCTCTGGAAAAATATTTTATTTCAGGCCTCTGAAAAAAGTAGGAAGGGAAAAAACAGAATTAACAGATGGTAAATACAATATACAGAAAACAAACACTGAACATTGAAAACACAGGTTGCTGCATGAATAAATGATTCAACCTCAGAGTTTGTACTTTTGTAGGTTTGTAAAAGTTAGAAAGTTAAAAAGTCAATTCTAAACATATTTCATTATTATACTGTTTCATATTTTTATTATTGTATGGTTTAATTATAGAATGTGTATGAACTCTAATGACACTGTTTCCCAGTATAAACTTAATATTTTATCAGCAGAACATAAAACAATTGCATAACGCTAGTGGGCTAGGGACATCTAAGGAGTAAATTACATGTGTTCAAACTGCAAGAAAAAATCAGTGATAAATGGGTTACAGGACTGACAAAAGGTCAGTATATAACATACACCAAGTGTATGTTTATAAACTGCTTTGGAAAGAACGGCCTTCCTCTTCTTCTATCAGTCACAATAAGTAGCCCAAAGGATCTTACTTAAAGTCTCTCTATATTCTGCTGAGCACAGCTGTCGAGCATTTTCCACTTAGACATATTTCATTGCAAGCTCTAATGTGTTTGCATCATTTCACTTTAAAGCCTTTCTATTAGATCAGTGTGAGAAAAAAAATGTCAAGTGCACTCCATTTCAAAAGGGTTGTGATTTTTTTTTTCTCTTTTCATCAATCTGGAAAAATCTATGTGGCAAAAGAGAGCACTTCAGCCTGATTAGCAAATAACAATTGCATGCCATGCAGTCATTTACTCATTTCTTCTTTTAAGTTTCAGCCTTTAGAACAGGGGCGTCAAACTCAATTAAGTTAATGGGCCACCTTCGCTGTAGTTTGATTGTAGTGAGACAGACCAGTATAAATGTAAATATACATTACACATTTCTTCCCTCCTGTTTTATGTGAAGAAACACATTATAAAGATTTACATTATTAATTAAACTTTAATTAACAGGAGCGATGACATCAGCCAAAAGTATCATTTCAACAATATGATGTCTCATTTATTCCTTGTTCATGCACTTCAATTCAAAACATTTACTCACTGAATAATATTTATGAGAAGTTATGTCCTGCCTTTCAAACAATTTACAAATCCAAACTATAAATATTATTTGTCTTGAGCATTGACAGACGCTAACTTATTTTACATTACTGTCAAGAAACAGACTCTGCTTTTCCTTTTGTATTTATTATGGGGCTAATACACATATGTGATGATTATTTGTTGCAGCACAGGGTGTGCAACTAAAAATATGGGCTATTGACGCAATGGAGGGTCCCCATAATGGAGACCAAAAAATGACCTCACTATAGCAGAGGCCTGTTAGGGGTGGGCGGCCCTGGAAGTGACCCTCTTCTTATATTAAACCAATTACTTCTTGAACACGAACGATACGGCTCAATAGTGCAGCTTCTGGCTTCAAAGTGGTATGTTACAGGAAGACAAAGGCTTCACGTCCCGCATCCTCGTCCTTTGCATTACACTGCAGCGATTATACACAGCGAATATGTGATGCTGACGAACAGGAGGCCCTGCTAATGTGAACAGGATCAAGTTGAGTGCTGATTTAGCAACAGGAGACCCTTTGTGTTGGCCGTGAGGCGCTGGGACTGAGGTAGCATAGGTCATGTGAATTGTCAGTGTTCATCAACACAGCTAGCGTGGACATCATTGTTCCATTACAACATGTCAACATTTCGTGGCAGAGTTCAGGACTGGACACACCATTAGCGCTGCACTCCCTAAACCTGAGGTCCTGCCTGACCGTTATTAGGAAGGTTCATTATTCGAGTGTAAAACAGAACACTCTGCAATGGGATCTTTAAATAGAATCTAAGGAGTGTATTTTGTTAAACGAGGACCACATGCGTTGACCACACCCGCTATTCAGCTCATGGTTTATTTCAATGTCTCCCTCCAGAATTACATGACTTGGAGCAGAAGTTTAACTTTAATTTTCAAATCCCCAGCCAAGAAATTATGCAGCCATGCCCTTATTACCCACGACCCAGCCTGCTCCTTCCAGTGTATTTCGGGATTGAGATCAAGCAGAGCATGGCAACCTTTTTTCCCCCTAGAACTAAGGACAGCTCATGAGAGCTCTGGTAATCAGAAATCAGAAGATCTGAGTCACTGGTCTTTATGCCTCCAACATGGGTAGGGCAAGGCGGGTCCTGCAATCCCAGAGCATGTCCTGGATCACTGCGGGCAGATTTACATTTTTAGACTCAAAACAGACTTTCATAATGGAAATTTTATTACATAGCACAGACACATACACAGCTGGTTTAAAATGGTATGTTATATTTCATGACATTATGTATAATTTGCAGTTGAAGGAATGACTCTTAATGAGAAGTAACTCAGCAAAACTCTCCTGATAATTTGAAAGTTCAAAAACAATTATGAATTATGAAAAGGTGTAAGTCCAAAGCTACACTATACAGTGCTGTAAGAGGTACTTTATGTGTCTTAAAACGTATCAATTCCATTATGTGACTCAAAAAATCAGTCATTGTCAACAATAAAATAATAACAAAAACATTTTGGTTTATGGTGTATAATATTTAACATGGCACAGCTAATGGTACAGTGCACATATTTTACAAAGATGTGTGATTGTGGTATTGATATCCATTGTTTGAGAAAGTATTGTATTATTGTGTTCAATAACTGTGACAAAAGTGGTTATGAAAATGTTATTAACAAAACCTGCATACTTTCATACAACAACATACACAATAGAAAACCGGTTGTATGATATTATTTGTCAAATGAATTCATGTAAATATATATAAAAATCATACGCTTAGAAACTTGTGTACATAGTTTTTTTGGAGTTCATATTATATTCAACACACCCCTCAGAACAACTTCAACAGTAAAGAGACAGAAAGCATCAGGAGGCCGGAATAATACAAAAAGCAGAATCATGAACAAAGTGCTTGGTGACAGGATGGAGTTGATAGACAAGAGAAAAAAAATGGTTGATAGTTTAGATTTTTACAAACATTTCTCAGAAATAGAACTACTCTGAAGGCAGAAATAATCTCATTGGTTGAGTTAAATGTCATGGGGAGGAGCCAAATGAAATTAGCTCTGCAAAACTTTAAAACAGGAGGCATGAAAGATTAGGAAAGCCTGGCATGGTTGCTACTCCATGTTCGAATGTACCTTCAAATATTTACAGGTTCTGTAATGATTCCTGTTTATACTAGTTAAAAAGTGATTGCGTCCTAGTGGATTCCTTTGGATGTAATGGGGGACAAAAATCCTCCTTTTGTGCAAAAGTGCATTCTAAGGTTGTATTTACACAGCATCAGGCGTTACAGGAAAAAATGGTCTTTCCATTCATTTAACATTTACACTAAGTGAATGAGAGAAGTAAAACCTGATTTTTTGATTGTTTCGCAACTGTTAGCACAAATTAACATGCCCGCACCCATGCACAACCCTGCTGGAAGGTGCTGCAATGCCTTGTTCTGTGTGAATGCAGCCTTTTTTTAAAAACTTACTCATAACTAAATAGTTCAGGTGGGATTTTGTCTGCCATATTAGTGTTGTCACACTAGGATGGAATCACTTCGTGGCCAGTATGGACAAGGCAAGTGATTACTTATTACTTTTTAAAATCAGCTAAAGCTGCTTTTAACTTGCAGATAGCCCTGTACATACTGTGATGGATAAAGTAGGAGAGCATGCAAACCAGAAAGATATATTAAGGATTATGTTTGGGAAGGTGTTATCTTGATTAACATGAGCCTGTCACTTTGGCTTGTAATTGGTGTCACCTCGCTAGCGTCACCAAGGCTTCGCACAAATGAATGACTTTATTGGTATATTCTTTCAACTGTTGAAGCTATCTGTTTGCTAGTTAGCCAGCCTGCTGACATTTCATGAATCAACATAAAAAGAAATCTTTATTAGCTCTTCCTGTTGAGCTTCAACTCAACCTGTAAGATTATTTCCACAGTTTACTATCGATTGCATTGGTTCATTGTACAAAATGTCCCAATGCACGTTTGAGATATGTATATACACTGTGAGGTCAGGTGTTTGAAGTGGTACTGGAAGGCTGGTGTAGGTTCATCCTTTGTCCTGTTGAGTCCAATATGGCTGCTTTTAGGCTGTCAAATACTGAACATATCTTTTTCTACTTCGCTGCCATACTGGCAGGCCTACTGTGAGATTACTGGATTTGTGGCACAAACTAGCTGTGCTCACTGGTCGACAAAGGTTACCCGATATGTGAGCTGATGGCCATTGTCCCAGGCATACAAAACCTTTTCCTTGGGGTTGTAGTCAATCTGCGTGGTGAATGAGTACTCATTGGTGAAGGGCAAGCGTGGGATGGCATCACTGTTGGTGTGGGTGTCATAAGCATAGTTCACCTCACCTTCCTTCTGGTTGTACACATCAACAGCGTACAAGACGCCACATATGATGAAGCAGTTCCCGTACGTGTTCCTCTTGAGACCTGTCCTCCAAGTGGTTTCTTTTTTCAAGGACAGGTCTCCCGGATCCAGTTTACTGATCACGATCATCTCTTGCTGGTTGTAGTCGTAGTCCATTGAGGGGTAGATCACCCACAGGCCGCTTTCATCCACCGCAAAGTCGATGTCCGAATGGCCCCTCCATTTCCAGGGAGTGGTGTCCTCATAAACTACATCATGCAGCAGTGTCCAGGCCGCCACGTAACGCATCCTCAAGTCATACTTGATGATGTTCTTGGTGAAGGCTCTGTTGTAGTAGAAGGCGCCGTTGTAGACCACATGGCCTGTGCCTATCCAGTTGTAAGGCAGTTTGAAAAGGTTGCTCCACCGGCCTAAAAAAACAAGAATATCACAATGGATTTATTAATTATGATGGATGGGTGAATACCGGATCCTATTTGGAAATGATGCATTCTGTTGCACAGAGCAGAAAAATGTGGAAATGCACCAGAGGCTTTGATATTGTGACGCTAGTAAAAGCCGGACTAATTATGTCTATTAGAACATTCTTCTCATCACACCTCATCTTCAGTCAGTCCAGGATTTTCTGGCTTTGGTAAGGGCCAAGACAGAATTTAGAGATAGAGAGAATAATCCAAAAACACTTAAGGGGCGTCATCAGTAATGAATGGAAAAAGGAAAGGACGTCTAGCACATTTACCCTGCCAAACCACAACTTGTTGCTTTTATAATATGGTTCTTGTACAGGAGGTTTAGAGGTGTGATAAGCATTTTTATTTTTAAATTTGTTTACAGTCTTTATACTAAGCTAAGATAACTAACTGATGTAGGTTCATGTTAATGTACAGACATAGGACTGGTATTGATATCTAACTCTCTAAATGCCAATCAACACATTTCGCCAAATATTAAATCATTACTTACTAAGAATAAAGAGAATCCTTCTGTTTTGTTGATTGATAAAATAAAAAAGGGTGATTCTTGTGGATCTATAGAGGTAATTTAAAAAAAATAGGCTATTGGCGTGAGACTTAACTAGATTAATCTGATTACTAAGAATTAATAATAAAGAAGCTATATGTTATTCGTTTATACTCACACAACATGACTATTTAAGCATCAGGCCTATGCAGTGTAAGAATTTGGTGTCAGCTGTGTAAATAATTACAACTATGGAAGGATAATGTGGTTTAGATTCTTGGTCCTGAAAGAGATATGACCGACTTGCACTTTGCTTATGATGCCTTGAGACTTGACTTGGGCTTCCACCAAAAACAGCTCCACTAGAAAGTCCTGAGGGGCCTCGTAGTAAATGTTCCTTGTGACTGGAATCATTTGAACATGCTTACAACGATGACTGCATTTGATCAGAACTCAGCCATGAAACAAGTTGAATAACGTCTAGCGGGCTGATCATTGTTGCAAAATGAAGGAATCCCCTCAGGGATTTTCGGTTGTGCTTATGAATGTTATTAGAAAATGGATACATTCTTCCGTGCGTATGCAATGCTCATATTGTGCCTGTCATAAAGCCAATGACAGTGTTTTTACAGTTCCAGACAGTGTACACACTGGCTTCATGTGACAGTGACAGTTGGTTTAGGGTGGGGGTCAATCCTGAACAAACACTTTATGTACTGTAGGTGTCATTTTCTAATCACATCCTATCGGCTATCCTAACCTTTCAGCCTCAGGAAGTCTGATTTAGATAATGATAATAAAGGAAAAGCCCAGTGAAGGACAAAAACAACTCGCAGTCAAACACCACCACCACCACTAACCCCCCATCCCTGGGGGCCAGCCCACACTCTTAATCCCTCTCCGCTGTGCCCAGTTCAAAGAAAAAGGCCAGCACATGTCAGGGAACAGCAGGCATGGCCGCCACTCACCAAGATACCAAGTCATCCGCACACAGCTGTGAGCTCATGCGCCGCGGGACGCCTCACATGTAAGTGCATTTAGAAAGACCATTGTCCAAACACATCTAGATCAACAAGCCGAGTCCTTCAAGGGCAGATCATCTTAACTCTCTTAGAGAGTGTAATCCAATTCCTCAGTTGATTTGGATGTGGAAGGAGTTGATTTTCCCACCCACTGGAGCCATGAAACCACCAGGACCTGCATTCCACAGATCTCATCCGTCTCACAGAGCTCATTCGATAATCAACATGAATCAGTGTCAACAATGTTATTAGAGAAACACAAAAACAATAAGGAGAATGAGGAAAAAGAAATATTGGGTAACTAATGGTTCTATAAACACAGTTTCGATAAGGAAACCTACTAAAAGTAAAAATAAAGGTTTTGTATTTAGTAAAAGGAAAAATGGAAATGGTTTGTTTAACTTTGCCTGATAAAATACAGTTAAGCAAAACAAAGCTACACATTAAATCATAGTAAGTTATTCTACCAATGTGTTGGGCAATATTTGATAGGTTAAAATAAAGCGTATTCTATCAGTTAATATAAATTCAGGGTTCTTTGTAACATATCGGTACTGTAAATGTTAGGATGAATACCCAATAAAGCTGCTAACAATGTAGCATACTGCAAAAATGGCTGCTTTTAAATGTTAAAAAACATTAGCTATTGGTAGCTATAATCCTACAATACTGGCATTAGTGTTCATTTTGTTTAAACTGGCATTAAGAGTTTTCAAACTCTCTTATCTTAGCCCTAAATCCTAGGCTAGCCCAGAACTAGCATCAATGAGATTTTTCGATAAATTTCAAAATCAACCAGGGCTAACAGTTAGCTTCTGATTCAGCACAGATTTGTTATTAGAAAATGAAACAACAATAAAGAGAAATGGAAATCTACTTAACTACAATTAAAGGTTTGGGATTTTTATTTAGTAAAAGTAAAAAAGAAAAAAATGGAAATGGTTTGTTTAACATTTTGACTTTTAAGTTAAAATATAGGTAATCTATCAGTCAATCCAATTTAGGCTTCTCTGTAAAACATCCATAATTTACAATACAGCGACCTACAACAATGGCTGTATTTAAAGTTAATAAATGTTGGCTATTAAGGCATCAATCCTCAAATATTTCCTAATCCTCATAATGCTGAATGGCATTAAGGCAGGGGTGTCAAAGGAGGGCCGAGTCGGTGCAGGTTTTTGTTCCAACCAGGCGGTAACACACCTGATTCTACTAATTAAGCACTAGAACCCTTCTTCATCAGTAGAATCAGGTGTGTTACTGCTTGGTTGGAACAAAAACCTGCAGCCACACCGGCCCTCCAGGACCTGAGTTTGACACATGTGCATTAAGGGTTTTCAAAAATATGTTAGCCCCAAATCCTGGACTAGCCTAGCGCTTAATGTGACTTTTTACTAAACTATCAACTCAAGCTAACAGTTAGCTTCTGGTTGGAATGGATATGGCTGGACAGCAAATGTTCCAGGCCTCAGGGGTGTTTCTCTAAGCAGATGAGATGGGGTTTCATGGTGCTCTCACTTTATTAATATCCATGTTGAGTGTTTATACAGTATTATCAGGACATTCGAATCAACACAGTTTCTTGAGCAAGGAGGATAAAGTATATTCTAGATGTCCCACAAGGACTCTGTAAGGGTCAGGCTGATGGATATTGGCTATATAGAGATACAGACGTTTATATAATCCTGTTGCAGCCCTAAATTTATGACTGTCCATGCACTGATGCATGGTCGTAAATTTAGGGCTGCAACACGTCCACAAAATGTCTCTACAGACCTGGGGCCTCATTTATAAACCAATGCAAAGGATTCAAACCAACAGTGTGTGTGTGCACACAAAAAACAATTACAAAAGGATAATTTCCCTCTTCATAAATCACAATCAACTTGAAAATGTCCACACATGAACGAACCTGATATTCCTTCCCCTACACTCCCACAATTAGCCAATGCAAAAGCCTTCATGAATATTGATGTGCAAGTTGTTCCAGTGGGGAACAGCAGCAGTAACAGCTGCAGCAGTGGTTATAAATTCTGTCCTTATTGATAATAAGGAATTGTTAGGAAAAATCTGCTATTTTTTGTTTTTCTTTTGACTTTTTTATGTAGTATGTATGTAAGTCATGCAGTGTATATGTAATCATATACCCTGCAAGGAAAACAAGTGAAAATGTCTTGAATTTTGTACAATTAGTGTATTTTGAGTAGAACTATCATATTCCATTGGAAGACAATAATTCTACTGGATATTGGAGTAATTAAAAACAAATGCTCTCGCATTGTGAGATTTTTAAATAATATAATATTTTCTTCTTCCTGTCTGTTTTTAAAAATGGAATGAAACATCATGGCGTTTCTTTAATTTATTCTAGCTATATGGTGCCAATGAGGTGACTATAGAAGACTGTGGAGTGTTTACACATAAAATCTATATTAAATCAAATATTTAAAAAAAATTAAGCTTTGTTCAGCAATTCTTTAAAATGATTCAATGTAATCTTGTATTTTGGTGAAGAAGATGATTTCAGAAATTAGTAGTTACGCAATAGAGGTGGAGAGGAATCAGTATATTCACACTTAATATGTGAAAGGCGAGCCCAGCCTATCCGGGATCCTGCCGCCACATGCTCACATCATCCTGACATCATCCTGGCATTTCTGCAACTGCTCCACAACTGATCCTCTCCTCTGTGCTCTGGAGCCTGGGAATGCGATGGTGAGGCAGCCCACGGCACTCAACGTTCCATTAATAGTTAAAAAAATAAATCACGGCTGTAATTTGGAACGATTTGAGTTGGCTCCTTACTTAAAACTGAAAGAGACTATGTCTTACTATAAGCACAAGTATCACTGCTGGCTTGAATGATTATGTTAAAATGGATCTATAATTAACAATTTATCATCTGCATCTCCTCTGCTGCATCCAGAATGCTCATGGGCATAGGTCGGAGTTTCAAATTCCCCTGTTTTTATAAATCCCAACTTTGTCATGAGAAGTGATGCATATATCTTCCAAGCCCTGTTATGTGTGTAGGCAATGGTTATTATTGATTATTATATATAGATAATATGTGTGTATGTGTGTGATTGATCGTGTCCCTCACTCACTTGTTCTGTCACAATGAACAAATATGTCTAAATCTGCTTTATTTTTTTTTAAATTTGCTTTATTTTAAAAACTGAATGGATATACAACGCTATTTCACTTCTTTTTTGGTGCGATCTGTTGGTGCTGCAGAAAGGTTGTGTAACCACCCAACTGAAGGCCCCTTCTGGCATGGACCTCTCTGCTCTGAAAGCTCTCCCGTCCACCTTCATATTAACACTGGGTTAAAGAAGTTCTGCACAACCTGAAACTGGAATAATTAGATATTCCCTGAAAGGTTCCACCGACAGTTTTCAAGATACATGTTGATACTTGCTGATTCCCCCAAATAAACTCTGGATGTGGAGGCGGACTAAACTGCTACCTCATTCATTTCAAGATCTCTTATTCTAACTGAATTCTAACTTCTAACTGTTGCTGACATACATTGTCATGTCTGATGAGAGTGTATGTTAAATGTTTTTTGGAGAGTCTTAGTCAAAAAACCTATACGAAACAAACCTTGTTTAAAGTTGTCCAGATTGCGGAACTCCACCAGGTTGTTGCCGTAGTAATAGTTCGTAACGTAGATCTTGTGATCTTTAGCGAGGGGGTCCTTCATCCAGGCGCCCTCGTTGCGCCCGTAACTGTGCTGCTTCTCCGGCTGCTCGATGGACGCCAGAGTCCCTTCACAGTTGAGGATCTTCCCTGGAGGAAACACGCAGAGACATTCAAACAAACACACGCTCGGGAAAGAATGACTTGCATGAACGTGGGCTTAAATCAATTTCACGCCCATACGTTTCTAGGCGAGGTGGAGCCGACAAGTTTGCTGCTGCTAATTCGGGCCCCCTAGGGCGGCATGTTTGTCCCCCATGCAGTCTGAGAGCAATCGCCCCTGAACAGAAGGTGTAATGTACCTGCTCTGTGCAGACTGGGCCGGCTGTTGTTGTTGGAGTTGTCCAGCAGCAGCACGATGGTCGGCGGCGGCTTCTCGGTGGCCGCCGAGCTCTGAGTGGTGGTGGGCGCCGTAGTGGTGGTGGTCGTCGTGGTGACGGTGCTGGCGGCCGTGGTGGTGGTGGTGGTGGTGGCGGTGGTGGTGGAGGCAGGAACCGTGGCGGCGAGGGCGGGCTCGGCCACGGTAGCCTCCAACGTTTCCAGCACCATTTCGGCCCCTCCGTCGTCGGACCGGCTTTCGGTGACATGATGGACCGTGTATGTCTTGGCCGAGTGGTCTGGACGCGGGAGGGAGGAGGAAGAGGAGGAGAAGAAGACGCAGCGAGTCAGGCCGGGAGATAAAAAAAACAAAACTCCACAGAACGAGTTTTCATTCAAAATAAAGCGCATGGTCAAACGAGGTCAGACAAACCCGGAGGACTGAGAGAGCGTAATAGTGTTAGCTTTTTATAGCTGTACACAAACTGCTCCTTGTTCGTGTTCCTGACGGCCACATTAGTCAACTATGACGGAGTAGTGAGGAGGAACATAATCTCTCGACTGTCCTTCATCCGTCTTTTATGGAGGGGTTTTCCATCACTCTTCTGCACATACAGTATGTGGCTTCTTGACGATGAGAGACATATAATAGTCTGCTGTGTTCCAGAGGTTCACATCAAAGAGAGAACATTAGCAATGCAATCTCCCTCTCTCTCTGTCTGTCTGCCTGTCTCTTGCTTCTCCGAAGTTCCTTCTCCCCTTTCCTTCCTTTCTGCTGTCTATTAGGTTTAACTGGTTTCTTAATGCAGCACACAGGGCAGCTTTTAACAAAAAAAAAAATTGGAGCAAGGTTGTAAAAGCTACACTGAAATATGCTGCAGGAACGTCTAAGAGCTGGAACCTGGAGTGATTATAATATACATCTGTGATTTTCAAAGGGGAATGTTAAAGCCCTGGTATGCTTGCTGCTTGTCCGCAAAAAAACTATGACAACAAACATTCATTGACAGCCTACAAAGTAAAACTAAAACCAAATAAAAGAAGCAACCTTTGAGAACAAAACACTCAGATATTTTCAGCAGACAATGAATATAAATGATAATGTGAGAAAGGCAAAAAAAAAGCAAATGATCATTTTAATTCAAAGCCTCATTCAACAATCTATTCTATCTTCTATTTGTAAATATTATTTTATTTCCTTTTTTTTTAATCATTTGCTTTTATTTCATGGATTGTAGCACTTTCTCTCTTTTGTATTTGTATGGTGTACGTCTTGTTCATGAATGTTTGATTCCCGACTGTGAAAGTACAAGTAAAAGAACCTGAACCTCCATGAATCACATACGACATCCTGCTGTATCTACACTATCTCATCTCCAGAAGTTGCTCAATGTTTGTCACTAATAAGCGGCAGCATGTTGCGTAATGTAACAACAAACCTCTGCCAGTAACGTTAGAGAAAAGCTACATGTGTCTGCAATCACGCAGAATCCTGAACATCTTTTTTGGAGAATCTCTGTTATTTTACTCCAAAAAGCCCACGTTGTAAAGACTGTTGTTCCTCCGCTGCTAGATTTCAAAGTAATCAGAAGTTATTCTTAGTGGAGAGGGGCTGCTCTCCTTCTGTCCTCGCATGCTGCCAGACAGATGTGGAGAGATTACAGCGGTACATCTTTCTGACATGCATGCTCTGAACAGATGGACCTGATAGAGCTGAAATATGGAATATATTCTAGGGGTTTATATTGAACGGCATCAGAAAAGCGAGTGAGTCGTCTTGAGCTATTTAACAAGTTCTTAAACGGTACCTGGTATCGCAGAAACACGTCGTATCAAAAACATCCCGTTGAAGTGCTGAAAATGGAACGCACATACTGATCAAAGACCCCTTTACAGATATTTTGGTACTTGACATCACTGATCGTAATTTGTACAATCGTCTCCTTTTATTGTTGTCAGGACAGGATAATGCCGTGCAGACATTTAAAAAAAATAATAATCTATTCGCAGTTATTCATGATCATGCATCTGCAAAACGACTCTCAAATGTGAGACTTGCATTGACCCTCTTTATTTGAAACATATATCTTGGTCTCAGTGTTGATAGCAATCAGTTGTTGCAAATTTTGTGAAAGTGAATGAGTTAAATATGACAATCTTGACAAGTAAAAGTGTATTGTATTTGGTACAATGAGGCCAATACTGTCATGTCTCGTCGTAAATGTTAAGTTGTCACTCGTGTTGTCTTGTCCTGCACTTCCTGTTTTATTGTGAAATGACCCTTCCCTCTTGTTTCAGGCACCTTTGCTTCCTGCCCTTGTGTGTTTCCCGCCACAGTGATTGCCTTCCCCTGCCCTGATTGTTTCCACCTGTGCCCTGTTACCTCTCCTATATATTGTCTGTGTCTCCCCTTGTCCTGTGCCAGTTCGTCACGTCCCATGTGTCAGAGCCAGCGCCCAGCTCCAAGTACTACCAGGTTTTGTTCTCTCATGCTCAAGTTCCCAGTCTTGTTTTGTCGGCCTTTGCCTCGTTATTTTTCCTCGTAAGAGTGACTTTTTGTTTATTCCTCGTAAGAGTGATTTTTTGTTTATTCCTCGTAAGAGTGATTTTTTGTTTATTCCTCATAAGAGTGATTTTTTGTTTATTCCTCGTAAGAGTGATTTTTTGTTTATTCCTCGTAAGAGTGATTTTTTGTTCATTCCTCGTCAGAGTGAATCTTTTGTACGGAACCATAATAAAGACCTTTTCTTTGATCGATCCGTGAAGAGTCGTGCATTTGGGTTCAGCCTCCGGCCCCGCCTTGTGTCAGTACGAACTGGCCAGCCATGAACCCAGCCGACTCCAACCAGCTGACCACAGCGGTCCACTCCCAGGAAGCACGACTAACGAGGCAGGAGGAACACCTGACCTCCCTTGCCCGAGGGTTGCAAGGGTTGGCCCACAGCCAGGACAGTTTTCAGGCAGCCATGACCACGGAGATGAGGGAGTTAGCCCTGCAGATCAAGCAGGCCCTTCCTCGATCACAGCCTGAACCTTCTCCACCCCCGAACTCTTCCGCTACTCCTGCTTCACCTGGATCACCTTCAGCCTCGCTCCGGCTAGCCCCGCCAGAGAAGTTCTCCGGAGAAGGTGACACCTGTAGATCGTTTATCGTGCAATGTGAGCTACACTATGAACTCCAGCACTCAGCTTTCCCGACAGACTCAGCCAAGGTGGCTTTTATGATTTCCCACCTTACGGGACGAGCGGCGGCATGGGCGACCGCAGAGTGGGCTCGAGGAGCGTCGATTTGCTCCTCCATAGATTCTTTTAAAGACTCCTTAAGGAAGGTCTTCGACCGTACAGTACCAGGGAGGGAGGCAGCAAGAGAGCTCAGTACGATAAAGCAAGGCAGTCGCACGGTGGCCGACTACGCCATCCGCTTTCGCACCATAGCTGCCGACAGCGAGTGGAACGAAGCGGCCCTACGGGACACGTTTTTGACGGGGCTCGCTGCCTCCGTTCGGAGCCTACTAATCCCCCTGGATTTACCCACAGACCTGGACTCCCTCATCGCCCTAGCCATCCGGACGGGCAATCGGCTGAGGGACTGGGAGAGGGAGACCGGACACCTTCTCACCACCGGATAGCTGCTCAACCCGCCACGCTGTCACATTTTTCTCCACAGGTTGCAGCACCCCCAGAGCCCAGGGAGGAGCCGATGCAGTTGGGGCGGGCAAGGCTGTCCAGAGAGGAGCGACGGCGCCGGTTACTGGAGGGCAGATGTTTTTACTGTGGAGAGACTGGACATCTGCTGGCTGCATGTCCGGTGAAAGGTGGGCGCCCAGCAGGGAGAGGAGGCACTCGGGGGCGACAGCTGTCTACGCCAGAAACTCCCCCCCGCGCACTGACGACTGTCCAGGTAACCCTGACGGGTCGCACTAATTCAGTAGGGGCTCTAATTGATTCAGGGGCTGACGAAAGCCTGTTAGACTGGGATTTGGCCCGCAAGTGGCAAGTCAAGACTGAATTGCTATCCCAGCCTCTGGAAGCCACTGCCCTTGATGGCCGTTTTATTTCTAGAATAACCCATAAGACTGAACCACTCCATGTTCAGGTTGGCGACCACCATGAACAGATGTCTTTTTACCTTTTTAACTCTGCTCGGCACCCAATGGTTCTCGGATACCCATGGCTGTCTAGGCACAACCCCCATGTTAAGTGGGAGACCGGAATTATCACAGCCTGGGGAGAGAATTGTGTGGAGAACTGTTTAGCCGCGGGTCAGAGACGGGCAATAGGTCAGGTCTATACTAGAGGGGCAGACCCATCTCCTGGGGAAGAACCAGACCTAGCAACTGTACCCGTGGACTACCATGACTTGGGGGAGGTATTCAGCAAAAGCAAGGCTGCGTCCTTGCCTCCCCACAGACCGTATGACTGTGCCATTGACTTAATTCCAGGTGCTCCGATTCCTAAGGGGAGACTTTATGCCATTTCGGGTCCCGAGAAAAAGGCCATGAAGGAGTATATTGACACCTCACTCAAGGCGGGCCTTATTCGTCCCTCGTCATCTCCTGCGGGAGCCGGTTTCTTTTTTGTGGGGAAGAAAGACGGCTCGCTCCGTCCTTGCATAGACTATAGCCCCCTTAATGCCATTACGGTTAAGAACCGCTACCCTCTGCCCCTTATGGCCTCCGCGTTTGAACAGCTTCAGTCAGCAAAGATATTCACGAAGCTAGACTTAAGAAACGCTTACCACCTGGTTCGGATTAGAGAGGGGGATGAGTGGAAGACTAGGTTTAACACACCATCAGGGCACTATGAATACCTAGTCATGCCATTTGGACTTGCCAACGCCCCTGCAGTATTTCAGGCGTTTATTAATGATGTCCTCCGTGAATTTTTGAATTTGTTTGTGTTTGTGTACTTGGACGACATTTTGATCTTTTCCCCTGATCAGCATACTCATGTCCATCATGTCAGACTGGTTCTCCAGCGCCTGCTGGAGAACCAGCTATATGTTAAAGCAGAAAAATGCGATTTCCATGCCGATACAGTATCGTTCCTTGGCTTTATTGTAGCCTCGGGACAGATACAGATGGACCCGGCTAAAGTTAGCGCTGTGGCTCAATGGCCAACTCCTGATAGCCGCAAGAAGGTTCAGCAATTTCTGGGGTTTGCTAACTTCTATAGGCGGTTCATCAGAAACTTCAGCGCAATAGCGGCACCACTCCATGCATTAACATCTCCTCTGACACCCTTCCAGTGGTCCCCTGAGGCCGACCAGGCATTCAGGAGGCTGATTGCCATGTTCACGACAGCACCCATCCTCACAATGCCTGACCCAAATCGTCAGTTCGTGGTGGAGGTGGATGCCTCCAGTGAAGGAGTGGGGGCTGTTTTATCGCAGCGGTCAGAGAAGGACCAGAAGATGCACCCCTGCGCCTATCTTTCCAGGCGGCTCTCATCAGCTGAGCGCAACTACGACGTCGGGAATCGGGAGCTGCTGGCGGTGAAGGTGGCCCTGGAGGAGTGGCGACATTGGCTGGAGGGAGCTCAACAACCATTCCTCGTCTGGACGGACCACAAGAACCTAGAGTATATTAGGAAGGCTAAACGCCTAAACGCACGTCAAGCTAGATGGACATTGTTTTTTAACCGTTTTGATTTTGTCTTGTCCTACAGGCCGGGGTCCAAGAACACCAAGCCAGACGCCCTCTCTCGCCTTTATGACCCCGAGTCTGTTGCCAAGGTCCCCGAGCCCATCCTGCCACTGAAACGTGTGGTAGGAGCGGTGAATTGGCAGATAGAAGCTGAGGTGAAGCAGGCCAATGGTGAGAGCCCGCCACCTAGTGGTTGCCCAGCCAATCGGCTGTTTGTCCCAGCGCCCCTGCGACCTCAGGTGATTCATTGGGCTCACACCTCCCTGCTTACCTGCCACCCAGGGGTGAGCCGTACTATGTTTGTCGTCAGGCAACGCTTCTGGTGGCCTGCCATGGAACAGGATGTCCGGGAGTATGTGGAGGCCTGTCGAGTCTGCGCCCAAAACAAGTCATCCTCGAGACCTCAGATGGGATTGCTCCATCCCCTCCCAGTTCCCAGTCGGCCCTGGTCGGACATTTCACTGGACTTTGTTACGGGACTTCCCTCATCTGAAGGTAACACCACTGTATTGACAGTGGTGGACCGTTTTTCCAAGTTGGTGCATTTCATTGCCTTGCCTAAGTTGCCGTCAGCCAAGGAGACGGCGGAGATAATGCTAACTCATGTTTTTCGCCTACATGGCCTCCCTAGAGACATAGTGTCCGACCGGGGCCCGCAGTTTGTATCACGGTTCTGGTCTGAGTTCTGTGCGCTGATTGGGGCCACAGTTAGCCTCACGTCGGGGTACCACCCCGAGTCCAATGGACAGACTGAACTCCTCAACCAGGAGTTGGAGACTTGCCTCCGCTGCCTCATCTCCCAGAACCCTGCAACCTGGAGTAAGCACCTGGCTTGGGTCGAGTATGCCCACAACTCCCTCCCCACCGCAGCCACCGGTCTGACACCATTCCAAGGCGCCTACGGCTACCAACCTCCTCTGTTTCCTGACACAGAGAAGGAGGTAGCGGTGCCGTCGGCGCATGCCCTAGTTCGTCGTTGCCGGCGGGTCTGGGCAGCAGCCCGCAGGGCCCTCCTGCGAACCTCGGCCCGGATGAAGAGGGCTGCTGATCGGAGGCGCTGCCCAGCGCCCGTCTACAAGCCTGGCCAGAAAGTCTGGCTATCCACCAGGGATCTGCCCCTCCACGTAGAGTCCAGGAAGCTGGCTCCCAGGTTTGTTGGTCCTTTCCCTGTTGAAAAAATGATTAACCCTGCTGCTGTTCGTCTTCGTCTCCCCAGATCCCTCAGGGTCCATCCCACTTTCCACGTGGGGAGACTGAAACCAGTTAAGGATAGCCCCATGGTCCCTCCTGCCAAGCCCCCACCACCCCCCCGAATGATTGACGGCGGTCCAGTATACACAGTTAAGCAGCTACTGGCAGTCCGGAACAGAGGCAGAGGACGCCAGTTCCTGGTTGACTGGGAGGGCTACGGTCCGGAGGAGCGCTCCTGGATACCCTCCAGATTTATTGAGGACCCGGGCCTCATAGATGACTTTTACCGCCGCCATCCTCAGGAGCCTGGGCCGTCTGGTGCCGTCCCTAGAAGGGGGGGTACTGTCATGTCTCGTCGTAAATGTTAAGTTGTCACTCGTGTTGTCTTGTCCTGCACTTCCTGTTTTATTGTGAAATGACCCTTCCCTCTTGTTTCAGGCACCTTTGCTTCCTGCCCTTGTGTGTTTCCCGCCACAGTGATTGCCTTCCCCTGCCCTGATTGTTTCCACCTGTGCCCTGTTACCTCTCCTATATATTGTCTGTGTCTCCCCTTGTCCTGTGCCAGTTCGTCACGTCCCATGTGTCAGAGCCAGCGCCCAGCTCCAAGTACTACCAGGTTTTGTTCTCTCATGCTCAAGTTCCCAGTCTTGTTTTGTCGGCCTTTGCCTCGTTATTTTTCCTCGTAAGAGTGACTTTTTGTTTATTCCTCGTAAGAGTGATTTTTTGTTTATTCCTCGTAAGAGTGATTTTTTTGTTTATTCCTCGTAAGAGTGATTTTTTGTTTATTCCTCGTAAGAGTGATTTTTTGTTTATTCCTCGTAAGAGTGATTTTTTGTTTATTCCTCGTAAGAGTGATTTTTTGTTTATTCCTCGTAAGAGTGATTTTTTGTTCATTCCTCGTCAGAGTGAATCTTTTGTACGGAACCATAATAAAGACCTTTTCTTTGATCGATCCGTGAAGAGTCGTGCATTTGGGTTCAGCCTCCGGCCCCGCCTTGTGTCAAATACTGAGTAGAATTACCTTAGTCCGTTGGCAGATGACATAGCTTTAGATTTTATTTTTTTTCCTGGGTTGGGAAATCAAGAAAGAATCTCTGCTGATGGAATCAGATAGTTCTACTCAATATTGGACCAATTGTACCAAATACAAGACATTTTTTACCTGATAAGATTAAATTATTATGCAGCGTAGTTACATTTTTTTCCATCCAATGTTACATAACACATACTTAAAAGGGCCCTGTGATGAAATAACACTTTTTCAGGGCTTGTGTGTAAATATTTCTCTCTTAATATTAGTAATCTATGTAGCCCTTTACCTAATGAATATTTGGAATTTTGTTCCTCGGACCCCTCGCCCTCTGAGGGGAGGGGCGTTCTGTCATTGCTAGGCCAATCACAGGTCAGAACAGGAAGGGGGGTTTTACAGAGTGAGAGTGTGTGAAGGCAGACTGCATTGCTGCTATTGGTCGAACTGGATGCTTTTAGGCCATCAAATCGTGATCATTCTTATAAATGGACAACAAAAATTTCAAAATATAACTCAGAAAACTAGTTATTGGGCAAGGTTTGGGCTACTACTAACCCCTCTCCTACCACCCTTCAGTGCAACCAAAACTATGCTGAAATGTAATTTGATTAAATACGATGTTATTTAGAAAAGTGAACCTGTGTTCACAAAATAAACTGAAATATTACAGCAATATTTTTCCCCACGGCGCCGTTCGTTCTAAGGCGCCACGAAACAACCTAGCAGTGCAGGGCCTGCCTTAATATTTTAGTGGTGAAAGTTTGCCTGACAAGTTTGTTGAATTCCGACCAACCACAAACTTTACTTTTATGCTGCTTCACTTTTTTTTTGTTGTTAGGCTTTTATTAGCGGGATGAGACATCACAATGGGAGAGAGAGAGAGATATTGTGCAGCGAATTTCCCAGGTGCCAGATGTTGCTGCACAGAGTTAATCTGCATAACTAGTATTTTTACAGGCACTCAATGCAAACTGAGTGAACTACACGTCTGCATCTATCTATTCAAAGTAACTACTCGGTTTATATGTGTTTGTTGCTATGGGATCTAGTATTGATGAAAGTGTATTTGCTTTTTTTTAATTCCTTTTATTTGCTTTACTGTATTATAGGTTGTTGTCTGTTTGCTTTTTCATTTTTTTTTCAATTATGTTTGGTAGTTTTTTTAATGTTATAAAATCTTCAAAAATACTATTAATAATTAATTACACTGTACTTTACTAATGGAGTACTTTTTTTGAAAAGGAAAGATCAAAAGGACCTGTTTGTCTTCTTCTATATTATGTTTGGCAGTTTTTTATGTCATAAAATGTTCTAAAAATGCAAAAAATTTCATTTGGCGTGTACGATGAGAATGGGGAATAGGAAGACGATAAAAGGGGGTTAAAAATGGGTATATGCTTTTGATATTTGTTCTTCTGTTCATCCTCTTGAATTGTGCTTTCTTTTTGCTATGCTAATTCAATGTTAAAGGGATAGCTCAACATTTTTTCACCTATTGTTATGAGTCCCACGGTCATATCTATGCTTTAACCTAAGTGCTTCACCTTTTTTGTGGTGACTGGGCAGGTCACAACTCATCAACCACAGCATTTGGGATTTGCTGTATTGTGTGTTTGCTGAGTTTGATAAGGAAAATGAAAAAATACCATTAGCCGCGTGGTAGTATCGGAGCAGCTCCTGGCTCTGCTCCGCTGGTCTGGAAACAGCTTGTATCGACAAATCATCACAAAGGCCTTTTAAAAACTATCCGGTTAATAAAAAAAAAATACTTTCTATAGAGGATGCTTTCATTAGCAATAGAGTAGTATATATATAATTTTTTTTTATTTTACATTACTTTTATTTTTTCAAAAGCAAAGGATCTGAGTGCTTCATTCCCAACAATTTCAGTGGAGCTGGTTCCACTTGACAGCCCTGCAGTAAAAAAGGGGGGAACAACTGAGTTTGAGACCGGCCATCGCAGGGAAAAAAAGAAACTTTTTCAGGTTGAATGGGGGTCTAATAAAAAAAAAAGTATCCTGCGCTTTGCAAGAGATTATGGAAATACAGCCGAATGGTTTTCAGTGATTTGACAAGGCTGGCTGGGCTGGCTGAGGTTCATATACACGGCAGAACACGCGCTCCGACAGCGGCATGTGCGTGTGCCCTGTGCAAACGCAGCATACCTATTCACTCAACTCGACTTAAAGAGGATTGGAAGGAGTCAGGAAATGTTTTCTCTGCATTGGCGAGGGTCCCCACACATTGTTGAGAGGAGTGAGGCCGAGGCATGTCATGGCCGTGGCAAGTGCTCCATTCAGGCGGCATTCCATCAGTTCCGTGTATTTTGTCAATAAAAGATTTGGATTTAACCTGCTCGCTGAACGCGCCCCAGCGATCTGATCCGGTGCTAGAAACAACACGCTGCAAAAAATGAGATCTTACCGGCGGGAATAGCTTGCATCTAGTACAATTAGTCCAATATTGAGCAGGATTATCTTGAATTATTTCATTAAATTAGCAGATCACTTTACTTATTTCAAGCATTTCAAGAAATTTGAACAAATGTCATCAATTTAATCATATATTTTTTTTTTTACAAAATGACTAGATTGAACCATATCAAGGAGAAAAACTAGAAATAAGATAAATTATCATAGTTCCTTGAGATCTCATTATTATTATTATTATTATTATTATTATTTTATTATCTCATATCATTTCATTGTGTTTTAAGAATTTTTTTAAATTGTCTCATCTTGAGATCTAATATTTCCTTACCTTACCATTTTTCCCAATTTAGTGTTTCAACAAAACAAGATGAAATTGTTTGACTTTTCTTCACAATGCCTTTAGTTTTATCTCTTTTTGTATAACATAAAGGGTTGTCCTTTATGTAAAACATATTTTTACCGTTTCTCCTTTTCTTCGAATAAAAATAATGAATAAAAAAAACAAAAATAAAGTATGGACAATCAAGAAATAAAACAAAAAGGCAAAAAATTGAAAAAGAAGCAAAATTATATGCCAAGATAATAAGATGATTTAAGATGATTCTACTCAATATTGACTGTACAAAAACAGATATTTTCACATGTTAAGATTGAATTTTTTGCAGTGGTACAAAATCTTACACCGTTTCATTTTTCTTCTCGCCTTACGTTGAAGGTTTGCTGCATAATTACAGCCTGAGCACACAACCTTCTCTGGAAGACTTTATACGGCCTCTATTAGAAACTAAATCTACGTTTGATCCTCATCCAGCGAAACGTATCACGTGAGGTCAGATTAGAGGCCTCAATTGGATCATTTTCAACACCCCACGGTGGATCACGCACAGACGATCGCTCACTCGCGGAGATGGGAGGTGCAAACCATGTGTTTGCTTTAGCGGCGAGAATGTGTCGGAACCCCCCCCTCCCCCCCCCCCCCAACGAGGCTGAAAACTCTCACCTCTGTGCACATCCTCTTCGGCCTTGGCAGCCTTGTAGTACGTGATGCCCCTCACCACGCCGGGCTGGTGGCCAGCCGCCTTGGCCTTGGCCGTAGGGTCGGGCTTCGCCGGCTTCCCAGCTTTAATGACCTCCTTCTTGGGCTTTACCACCTTTTCTTTGGCCGGTTTGGGAGGGGGTTTGGACGCGGGGCTCTTTTTGTTGGTCAGTTTTACAGTCTCCTTGGTTTTCTCATCATTCGTGTCCTGTGAACGTGGACATTTGGGTTACGTTTGCACACTTGGAAACAACGAACAGATGTGCTTTTATTTGAAGTGCGTATGAAAGTGCGCGTTGTGAAGCTTCTATGTGCGATATCAAATGTTCATTATTATTATTATTATTCATACTGTTAATGTTTCACAATGTGATAAAGGAAAACGTATATGCTATATACATGATGCATACATTTATAGGATTGCACCTGTAATGTGCTGAGATTGACTCCAGCAGACCCCCATGACCCTAATGAGGAATGAGCAGGTATAGAACATGATGGACTCCTGAAGCACCACTGCAATATCTCAATGCAAGAGATAAAATCTTGTTTTGGTACAATTAGTCTAATATTGGAAAGAATATATTTTTAATATTTGTTCTTGATTTTTATTCCAGTGGCAGATAGTTTTGCTAGTTTTCAGGATTTTGTTCAATTTGATCTTGTTTTTAGAAAAAAAGGAAGGTCATATTTTTTATCGAATAAAATACGATTTTTTTTTTTTTATCTCTATCTATGGTCTATCTTTTTCTCATATATCTTTGTCTTATTCCTGAATTATTTCATTTTCAATTTTATCATAATGTAATCTACTTATCTAATATTTTTGAGTTTTTATCTCATTTTCTTTGATATCTCATTATCATATCTTATTGTTTTGTTACTTTTTCTTGATTTTGTTCAATTTATTCCTCTTTATGAAAACAAATGAATTTGTCAGTCTTTTATCATATCGTTGCCTTTTCTATCTATTATTTAAATTTTTTATCAATTTTTTTTGTGGGGTTTATCTAATGAGCTCGTCTTTTTTCTATAATATTTTTTTCTCTTACTTTTGAATAATAAAAATCAATCAATTAAGATAAATTAAATTTAATAAAATGGAATAAAATAACTCAAAACAATTAATCTCAATATTGAAATAAGTGTAAAAAAAAACAAAACAAGATATTTTCATCTGATCAGATTTCATTTGTTTGCAGTGCACCAAGTCTGGTCAAAAGTGAAGCGTTTATCTGAAACGACACCTGATGAGATTGGTGAAACTAAACCGCATCTGTAAAGCCGTGGGCTGTAAAAACCATTGAGTGTCTATAAAGTGGACGGCATGACAGCTCCTGAAGACTGAAGCCAAAAACATTTGGATCATCCCCCGCTGGCCGGCTGCAGAAAAAGCTCCTAAGCCCCTCCCCCTCCGTGTTAGTGGATGAGAACTGGGTCAGAAAAAAAAAAAATCTAAGTAGACGTCAAAGATGATTTCGATCATTTTAGTTCTTATCACACTCCTGTTTGTGCGAGTGCCGATTTTTCTAGTTATCTGACGATATATGGTTGAAGGGGCTGATTCTGGCTCCCAATGGTTTCACACAGGCAAGAAGCAGGAAGTAAGGACACAGTCTATGCATAAAATCAAAATGCTATTATTTGATCCATTGTAACACTTAAAATATTGACTAGAACAAGGGTGTCAAACACAGTTTAGCTAATGGGCCACGTCTAGTTTTAGAGGGCCAGACCAGTAATAAAGACATAGATTAAACATATTTACATCTGTGGTGTCATACATGTGGCTCTGGGGCCAGAACAGGCCGCTAGAGAGTCCAATCTGGCCTACTTGATGACTGTACGAACTTTACAGAAATGTGAAGTCAGTGAGCATCTGTCAGGCCTAAAGGGATATAAAAAAAATCTGATCCAGCCCTCTAAAGGGTCTGTATATTACCTGTGCTTTGCTCTCAGAAGAGTCTTTCTGTAGCAGCTGCAGGCTGAGGCTGGAGATCTCCTTCTTGATGCTCATCATGATGTTGGAGTAGTTCTCATATCTCTTGAACTGGTTGGTGAGGCTGGTCATGCTGTCCCGGACAAATTCATTCTCCCGCGTGAGGTTCGTCTTGATTGTCTGCAAGATTAAGAGAAGAAAAAAAAAAGTTAATTTTTGAATTTATTGACATGAGACATACAGTACAGTTTCTTTTTTCAGCCTACCTCTTCTAGCGTGTTCATCTGAGACATCACCTTGTTGATGTAGGAGTGGACCTTCATTAGGTCCATGCTGTAGAGGGTTCCCTCAAGGAGGTCCACCATAGATTGGAGCTGCGGTAAAAAAAAAAAAAGGGAAACGGGCGTTATTCAGTGTCTCCTGACAACAGAACGGACAGCTTTATGTGACTCTCGTCAGCGGAGTGGGACGCTGTAATAGCTTAAGTGCCCTCCCAAAACATTTGCTCTGATTACCACTATTGACTTTCAGCTGTCCGGGGTTCATCCAGAGTCCACCTGAATCGCTTTAGACCTTCTTTCCCCTCCAGGGATTTATTTCATTAATCTATAGTTAGAAAGAGTCAGATCCAACATCTGGTGCTGCCTTTTCTTTCACATGGTACGTAGTGTGCTTCTGCTGCTGTGAGAAATGGAAGGTTATGCGCCGACATCTGCTGACCTGTTGTCGAAAAGATGTTAGACGACACGTCCAACTGCGTCCGGACCGCAGAGCGTTAAATAATCACGTTTTACTCTCTAAATCCAGATAGAGAGAGAAAACGGGGCAGAACAAATTTTCAACCAAACACAATTCAGTCGAACCTCCCTTCCCCCCCAAACTCCACTTTGCACAGCCGATTCTTAAAGGTTGTTTGTGTCTTTTTTTTTTTTTTTTTTTTTTTTTTTTTAATTTTGTCACTTTGCATTATGAGCTGAGATAAACATTACTGGCTGCCAGTAGGGGCCTCTGAGGATTTGTCTTGTTGACAATGTTTTCACATCTGGTGTAAAACAAACTAAATGAGACGCACTGAAGAATTTTCAGAAACATTTCCATGAATGAGCGGTGGTGACGAATATACTCTGAATGCGTTTCAAAATGTCACTGAGTATTCATTTCAAGCCTCCGTTTGAAGTCTTTGAAGTGGTCTGTCAAATATGTTCAAACCAGCAGGCAAACAAATGTAAGCGCGGAGGCAAATGTTTGAAGAGTAAATTTGCAAAAGCAGATAAAAATAAGTCTATTTATTTGATATTTACTCTAAGTCAGGGCAGTCAAACATGTGGTCCGGGGGCCGGAAGCGGACGACTTAAGGATCCAATCTGGCCAATGACACAAAGGGGATCAGCTCCTAATTCTGACTGTCAATGAGCAACTTTCACAGCTCAGAGGATGAGATATTTGCAGTGTTGCAGTCGTTGGAATGCTCTTTAATTTGGATCTTCAAAGCAGAGTATATCAACTGATATAATAATATAGATGAAAAACCTAATCCCCCACACAAAAACTAATATGGTTTCAAGCTGCTGTACATTTGCTATTCATTCAATCTCCTCACCTTCAGTAACTCCGGGGCCTGTTTCTTCAGCTTCTCCATCTTCCACTCGTTCTCACAGGGGTTGAGGGAGGACGGCGGGGCCGTGCACGAGCACTTGCAGTCGGACCCGGAGCTGACGGTCTCGACCGTGTAGAAGTCCTCCACGCGGACGCTGCCGCTCCGCAGCCGCAGGCAGGCGTCTTTGCTCAGGGGCCGCATGATGCACTTGCAGCGGCAGTCCGAGCCCTCGGACGTCATCCTCACGGGCTCTGACTCGCCGAAGATCTGGAAGGGAGTGGGAATTATCACGCGTCGCAACCCGAAAAGGGGATTTCCTGGCTTTTTTTGTGTATCTTAGATCAAGATAGAATATTACTGAGACATTAGATTCTTGAATTGCACATTTTTCCTTAAATCACCTCTCCTGTATGGTAAATTAGGGGTTAATTGATGTTGTAAATAATCATGTATTCATAAATTCATGAATTTCTTTATATTAAAATGAGGGGTGAAGTGTGTAGGTTTTGTGATTTTTTACTTTTACTGGTTCAGCCCACTTGATATCCACTTGCACTGAATGTGGACCATAAAATGAGTTTGATTCTGTCATCTTAAAAGGAAAAATTGGAAATGTTTCATTATTGTGGCACCATTCTACAGTAAACACAAAGCCTCAGACATGGTAATCAATCAAACTAGCATTTGTCCCAGTCATCTATTCCATTGGTCTAACCTCTGCTGGACTCCCATGAATAATAAATCCCTTTTTTATTGTAGGGAAACAAAAGCAAAGGGAAGGAAAGTGATCCTGAGAAATAGCCACATGCCCCCCCCCCTTTTTTTGTGTGAATGTGGGCCGGTGACTCAGAGGAAAGCCTCAGAGACAAACACAACTCTGCATCAATCAGCCGGCCCTCGGCTGCCACGCGCGATGACAGAGGTTTGGCAGGCCGCTGTCAGAGCTCAAAAAACAGGAAGCGAGGCGCAACAGCTCGAGCAGGCATCGCTCACCATTCCCACCAGAGATGAACCCGTGGCGGCACACACGGAGGAGACGGCCTTTAAACAAGCTTTCAGCTTGACATGTTTGATTAGATGTTCAGGTGCTGAAGTTGAGTTGGCAGAGAGTCTGTGTATTTGTTAATATCCCCAGCCTCCTCTGTGAATAAGAAATCTACTACTACTACTCTACTTAACTCGACATGAGAATTAGTTGGCGACCACTCCGCATCCTCTTTATGGCTTATCTGAATATATTGTGTTTAGATTTATCTCTAAAAACAGATATCTCTATATATATTGCCACCAGGAAACCATTCACTTTCCATTTCTAGTCCAAATAGCATTGACTGATCACATTTGAGAAGGATGTGGATGCATGCAAGTCATGCACAGTTAAGTGTAGCTATACTAAAGGCTTAATTATTCCCTGTACTTTGACTACTGTTCTTGTTGCAGTCGACATGTGTGGGAAGTAACTCGATTTATTGTTAAAGTAATTTCGACCCAGCTATGACAGATGGTGATATATACGGTCTTTAGCTCGTGTGGTTACCGGTTGGCCTTTTTTTGGCTGACAAAAGTCAAAAGATCGGTAAACTAGCCAGTTAGCAACCCAGAGATAAGCTGCAACACATACTTTGACTTTCTGACTTATAAAATACTTCTGGGCAGAGTTACTCCGTACATTTACATGTTCGGGTTAGCTTGGACCTCTAGCACATGTGCAGATCACCTCATCCAGCAAATTTGATTTCAGTTGAACTAATATGTTTAATTTGAAAGTCTGTTAAAAAGTTAAAAAGTTTAAGTCATACAAACAGAATAATTTGTTTTGGTGTCATGGAGAGCTGCATGGAGACTGGACACACAAAGGTAGCTCAGGATGCCAATCTTGAAATCAATTATTGAGCATTTTATTTTTAATTTTAAGTGTTTTACTAGCTTTTTTTCAATGGCATTTGATCCTTAAACACAGAAAGTTGTTAGTCTTGCTAAAAACAGGAGCTGACCAGCAGAAAAAGAAGTCTTGGACCAAGTGCCCACTGGTTCCAATGCATTTCATGAACATATTTAAGGTCAGACCCAGGAGCTAATCCATCGTCAGATGAGAGACGATGGTTTCCCAGATTGTTTTCACACTGAGAGTGAAACAAATTTCATATGTGTAGCTATTGCACAAATTCAGTGCAGTGCACACACATACACAAGGATTGTTGCAAGGATTGTTGGGAAAAACCAGGGCAAAGACACAAAAGACATCCTGAAGCTTTTAGAACCCAGTTCCAGTTAAAATTCCTGATGACTTTTGAGATTAGAGTCTGAGCTATCACACAAACACGGTGCAGGCATGCTCCTCACACCAGATGGCCAGCAAACACAACGCTAGCGAGCTGAAGCGAACATCTGCACGGCTGGTTGTTGGCTGTTTGTGGTGAATAAACCAGCGCACAATGTAAAAACACTCTACTTGTAAAATTAGCTTCATCGTTCAGGTCTGGCTGCTGTTTTTCCTCTTGGCGTTGAAAATCTATTGAAAAGGCCAAGATGTTGAATTTGAAGTCATTATAGCACAATAGACAACGACTTTAGTTCCCTGTTGTTCTTTTTGCATTGTTTTTGTTGTCCTAGATGTCAAAGGTGCCAACAGATATTTGACATTTTTATTGTAACTCCACAATTCACAAAACATTAGCCAATGTCTAAATTCTCATCTGATGGTGGTCACCACCATGTCATAGCTAGTGGGTAGAAGCCATCTCACTCCAAAAACTAAACCTTTCAGAAGATGGTTCTCAACATGCAATGGGGCTAGGATACTTTTTTACTTTAATGTTTGTCCATTGGTTGAACTTTCTGAAAACTACACACAGCTCAGAGAACGATCTAATGCATTTTTTTTTACTATTAAAGACAATTATTATGTGAAAATATGCTGTTGCAAGACCCTTCTAGCGGTAATGTGCTCTTTTCAATTCACGGGATGTACCACACTCATACACATTTTCTATCATTTTTTTTTACCCTGAATAGAGCTCAGTAGCACAGAGATGTGATCCTGTCCTCATATGACTGCAGTAACAAGGTAGACCAAACATTTACCAAGGTTTCAGATAAGATTCGCCAATAACCCAATCTTTCTTGTCCTATTTTTTTAACAGCAACGACATGATGTTGTGAGTAAAATATTTCACTGACATAACTGCGTAAGAACATCAGCTGTAAGCTGTAAGGACATTTGGGAATTTAGAGGCACTATCTGGCAAGATAACAAAGGAGTGAAGTTGTCTCTTTGCAAACAGTATCTGAAGAATACCAATGCCCTGATCTGACATGCAGATGTAATGGTTATATATATATTATTAGTTGTGCAATAATAATAGAATAACATATTTATAATGGAGCAACAACTACTGTACAGTAGTTGGTGTTTTGTCACTGAATTGGACTATTTTTTGATTTACCCACCTTGTCTACAATTAAAAACATAGACAATACAGATTTAGGGCAAATTTATCTATAAACAGTATATGTGTGAAATAGATGTATGTCTACTGTGGAGCTCTGGGGAAGCTTTCACAAGCTGTGTTGGTTATTTACTGTATAATAAAATGGGGGCATGGAGTAAGAATGATGTGGGCGTTCATGAGGCATGGCGAGTCTAATGAGAGGATGCCAATATTGGAACAATCGAGTGTTTGGAGCACGATACTTCAGACTAAAGGTCAGACTAAAGGTCAGGCTGTTTTTCAGCCTCTGCTGCACTCCTTTTTAAAAAGTTACTTTTAAAGTGATGATTTCTGGATTTCACATTATCAGATGTTGGGTTTACAAGAGTCAATTTTACTGTTTATATTTATTATTAATTAAACAGATCCAAAAGTCATGTGTGTAGGTACAATCCCAAAATAGATGACGCATTGTTTCATCCATATTTCCACAAAAGGAAGAATGTTTAAACACCAATTGTGTACTTCACAAGCTAAACCTTGACTGGATAACAAATGTGAAGCAATATAAATGTAATTTCGTTTACATCATTTCTAATAAAATATTTTCTTGACAACATCCACTTTCTTCCAATCTCTGTCATTCTACGTAATATTCCAATAGAGAATGGCTGCAACTTCAAAAGCATTGTTCATGCCACCTCTATGACCTAAGGCAACCAAATTATCAGTGGGACGATTGGCTAAGAATATATAGTTAATCTGATTGAGAGCAAGGTAGAGAGACTAACACAGTGACTTAGAGAAATACAACATTGCTTTCTGATTGAGTTTCAGAGAGGTTACATTCTAAAGTACAAATAAACAGTCCACAGATTCACACAACCCTGTAGGAAGGTGCCCAAAGTTTTCCTTCCTTCACCATCACCATATTACAATTACTATTACATTACCTCATCACTATGCATCCTGCAAACAGCTGTGTTAAAAAAATAATAATAAATAAAAAAAACTGAAAGCTCCTTTTAAAGTAAAATTATGTCTCTTGTGAGTCAGCCAAAACTTTAAAAAGTAAGTGTTAAATATGATTTGGAAATGGTTTGGATTCATGTATGTGAAGTGTTTCTTTTTGGATGGTGTTTACTTGCTAGTTATAATTTTGGATGCCTTTTGGCAGGAAGGTGAGGGGGGCAGTGGAGGTGGTTGTGGGTTGGCTCATTAGTGAAGGAATGCAGGCTGAGTGATGGGGGGGAAAGATGCGGCGTGGGGGTGCTCCCCCCCCCCTCCATTACTGCAGGCATACCAGGGGGGGCGTCTGATACGGGGCAGGACTCCTGCGCGCGGGGCCAGGCCAATCACGACACTTGTCAAACGAAAAAGGCAGCGGGCTGACGAATGTTACAGCCACATGAAAACACAGTGGATTAGCAGATTAAACTTCTTTAGCGGAGGCCGTGGCCACGGCCCCGCTGAGCTGCATTGTTCAACCCCCGTCAAACACCGACCGCTCCATAGCAACACCAACTTAAGTTGCTTTAAGATGGGAAAAGTCAGAGAAATTCCAGCCAGATTTAGTTTTAGTACTTCACGTTTTTGTCTTGTCAACAAAACCGAGCTCTGCAGGAATCATTTCTAGAAGCTTATCATGAAGGATCTGATCATTCTGCCATTCAGAGCAGCTGCGCCCTCCTTCTGTCACATCATATGTGCCGATACGCCTAACTGACCATCCAGCATTTCATGCCAAGCTGACCTACCAGCATGAGAACAGGCAACGCAATTAAGAACGCTAATAATTAAGAGCACTGGGTATTTAACGCATGCTTTGAGCTTTGAGCTTTGGAGTCTTCGGCTTTGACCTCTCAAGTGCAGTCAAGTTTCAGGTCAATAAAGAACAGGGCCTCGAAACATGAACTCATGTCTGCACAATGAGAAGGAAAAAAAGGCCCTCCACACGGCGGAGAGCTCTATTAGATCAAGCGCTGCAGCCTGCGGCGGCTAACGCACCCTGACAGTGACGGAGCGAAAACCCCAATTGTGTTGCTAAAAACACAACATGTGTTGCACAATGGATTTTGCATTTGAAAAGGCCTTTGCTGGCCTCAGAGTTGAAGTCAGTGTTGCAGTAATGCCGGCCTGTTGTATCTGCAGCCATGTTCTTATAAACAAGGATATCCTCCGCTTTTAATGCTTTGCCAGCTGGTAATTAGCAGGGGAACCGCGTGGTAAAAAAAAGGCAGGCAATCAGTGCAGGTATCCTGTGGCAAAGCTCAAAATGTTTAGTTACAAACAAGTTATTCCTGTTATGGCCTGCAGCTAACTCACCCCCTCCCCTTCAACAGCTTGCTGCTTTTTGAACTTTTTTTTTTCCCACAAACGCCACCATGAATACCAATTCTAATCACTTTTAAGCCCATCAAGCCTTTAAGGGATGAACTATCCTTTTAAAATCCACATCATCTCCTGTCAAGGGCACTCAGGACCAAAACCGGGGCTCCACATTCCAGTCCAAGGAGTCTGCCTGATTTCTAATCTAATTAGCAGTGTTCATGACAAACAGTCTTAACCGTGCCACTGTAAAGATTAACAGAGCACAAAAGGGGGATTCTACTAAAGCCTTCAGTCTGGAGATGAGCCGTGAGGTCGGCGGCCCAGACTTCCAGGACAAAAAAACACCCACATTAGCACCGGGATGTTAATTAGCCAAACAGAAAGTGTATCAAGCACTCGCTGCTTCTGGGGGTACACATCAACATTCCTGCTTCGACTGTTTATGGGTGCAGATACACTCCAAAAAAAAAAAAGTTTTCCCTCATCATGGCTCATTGTGACTGAAATATGGGCTTAATGACCTGAAATGAACATGCAACACACATAAATTCCTTTGCACGGTTACAAGATGGTCTTCACTTGTGGTGAAAATCTTGTGAAAACGCACAAAACAAAGACGATCAGGCAAATGGAAACGTTGCCAATGTGTTGTTGTCCATGGACACTTTGGTACAGATGTTTAGGGAGGATGTTGCAAGAAATAGAGTTTATCACTGCTCCGAGAAAGATAACACGAGGCATAATAGAAGTATTTATTAAGCAAGAATTTTCCTGTTCAAGCTGCAAGAACACGCACCAACCGAGATGACAAGTTGAGTGATATAATAATGCAGACGCTAATTGTAACCAGAGCTAACATGCTTTTGCATGACAGCTCCTCAAACCCTATTTGTTGTGTTTCAGTAGTGCATTCAATTTGTTTGTTTAGTTGTCGTTTCAGCTATGTTATCTAATCTGCAATCTACAATAAAAAAAAAATGTACTAACCCTGGCACCAGAAAAAAAAACATCAGGTAACTTCTATTCTCTGAATTAGATTTTTTAAAAAGTGCATCCTGCAGTGACATTACTTGATGCACTTATCAGATTCATACAGCTTCCTCTGGAGCTTTATACAGTTTTTTTTTCCACATATGAAGTAGTTTTACGCTACCATTGGGAATGTCATCGATGTGTGAAATTGGTGGAGTTCTTCTTGATGTTAGAGAAAGATAGTGGTTACGGTGGTAGCTGCAAGTCCTGACTGGTTAATGCTGCCGAAGTCATAAGATTCTACATCAAGTTCTGTACAACAATGGGGACATGTTACACAGAGAGGGATGAGCTACATTTCAGACTCATCAGCGGTCATGAATCTCACTCTCAAGGATTTCTGCATATAGGAAGAAACGCACAAAAACTATGTGGGTTAAAACATGTTAGTCTGAGACAAGGGACGCTTTGAAATACTCAATTCTGGCGTGTAAATGAGTCTGCAATAAAAACAGGGATGATTTGTGATGGCTCCTAATAAGAACCATGAAACGTGTCATGCAAGCTGAACCAGTTTCTCTTTTAATGCTTATCATCTTTATTTTCTAAGGAGCTCAGGGTTATAGATAAAGTTTGTCATGAAGCTCTGGCTGTTTTTGTCATCCATTCATATGTATTTAACGGGCACAGTTGTTATTGTGTTAGTGAGATTATATTAATAATGTCTTCAGTTTTACATTTTTTACAGTTGTTTTCTTTTAACTCAAAGGCGCAAAGATTCAGTAGTGATTTCTCATAATATTTTTGACATGCTTGAAACATATTAAGAAAAAGGTTGAGAAATCATCAATGTATTGCTCAAAGCTGAAGGCCAGAAACATGTATGATAAGAGAAAGCCTAGGCTATAGAATCCATGTTCAGAATTTTGTACCGAAGCCAAACTCTATAATTGATACAATTAGTCGATTAATCAATTGCTTGCAAAGTCTTATATTGATCATAAACTAATTTGCTAACCAATTAATTGATTTGACTTATTTTTAGGAGGAAAATGCCCAAATTGTCTGGCTCCAGCTTCTCTAATCTTCTTATTTTCTGGTTTCTTAAATCTACTAGAATCGTAAAATAATGATCCTATCAATTGTGGACTGTTGGTCTGGACAAAAAAAGACAAAAAAATCTTCAGCTTTGAGAAACAGTGATTGGCATTTTACCCCATTTCATGAAGCAAAACGTCCAATCGATTAGACATTTAAAAAATCTATAGATTAATCAACTATCAAAATAGTCATTAGTTGCAGCCCTACCAAGCCAAATCTGTATAAAACCCTGGTCAATGCACAGGTCAGAGGTCGATGCAGAGGTCAAAGGTTCACCCATTCACACCAAAGACTCAAAAGTAGTTCCTGGACCATTGCCCCAGTGTGAACAAGGTATTAGCCTTTCTCGTTTGCAACAGCTTTGCAGCTTTGATTTAACCACAAACACGGAGACTTGACTTTCTGCAGGCCGGTGATGTTGACACTTCATCAGGCCCCATGTGACATCCCCAATTAAATGAAGTCCTGTTGACACAACAGTGGCATGACAAAACGCCATTTTGTGCACGTTGGCCGTGGCGCTAATCTAAGGCAGCGAGGCACGCTACAGAACCTTTAAAGCGGTACATATTTAATCTGTCCGAGCGCCGCGCTCGCAGCCTGAGCATCCCAGTCTGCTGTCTCCGCTCCAGCCCCCCCCCAACCATTGGCCTGGCACCGACTGTCCTTGGGTTTGTTTACAACCAAAACACGAAGCAGGTGCATGCACTGGTTCCCACGCCACACTGCGGGTGCCCTCCGTGCCCTCTTCTGAGAGGGCTTTGTCTCTTACCAACGCCAGTGCCACCCGTCCGGCTACAGAGAGTATGACTGTGCGTCTGCAGAGGCACAAGAAGAGTTGTTGATGTGAGAAGAGAGAAAATGTATCATGGCGTAGAGTGAGAAACGCCACTGGCTTCATCACAGCACTGACAGGCACATGAATATCTTCATGTCAGCTGATTCTAATCTGACAATTTGATTAAATTTCTCCTCAGTAGCTACGGTTTATTTCGATATGTTGGACGTTTTAGCAACAAATAGTGAAAATTGGTTTCCAACTGCACACCGATGCAATGTGGGGCGCTAATAGAATAAATATGCTTTCATTGAAAATTGCGCAAACAAACAAGGTAAAAAGTGTCATTGTTTGATCCATTTAGTTGATTTAGAACACATCTACTCCATCTGAATCAACATATCACTGTTGAAGCCGAAGGTGCATCCTTTAAATTTCTTTTTGTGCCTAGACCAACAGTCAACAACCCAAAGATCACGAGTTTAAAATTACAGAAAACTGAAGAAACCAGAAAATAATCAGATTTGAAAAGCTGGAACCAGCTGGTTGTCCATTAATGAAATAGTTGGCAACTGATTAAATAATTGACTAATCATTGCAGCTGCCAGTACTATAACTGCTAGTATTAAAAATACTACAAATACTATTGTCTCTAATAATATCCACTCAATCTACTGCCACTACTACAACTATTTATGCTGCTACCACTCATATAACTAGTATTACCCTAACACCATCACTGCTGTCGTCACATCACAGGACTCTTACTACTGGTACTGACACTACTCCATCTATAGTTAACTGTGACAAGATGTTCCATAAATGGCCCAAGGTGCAGTATTCAGACGGATGAAATGTCACATTCATTTGTGACAGCCTCCACGTCCTCCTTGCTGTCCAGCAGATGTTGCAGCCGGGCTGCAGGGATTTGCAACATCACTGCCTGCGTTCCGGGTTTATCCCGGAGGAGCTGCACGTCACGTTCTTCCGCACCAGACACATTGTTTTATGCTGGATTTGTGCACATGCAGGTGCGTCGTCGTGTTGGACCGGACGGAGAAAAACAGAGCCTCAACACTGTTGTTCACAAAATTACTGTGATATTTCCCTTAAATACAGTATGTGGTTTTGGCCCTCAAAGCAAACTAATATTACTACTACAAGCTGCATGCAACCCTGGTCCACACAAGCACAAAAAACCTCTCCCATTCCCACTATTACTGTGGTTAATTAGTTAGCAACATTAAGCTCTACATTATTTTGTCCACAAGACAAAAACATTCAGTTTGCTTTCATAGAAGACTAAAGTAACATGGTAATATTCACATTTAAGAAGCAGGAATCAGACACTTTTGATGTTTTCCTTTAAATAAAATGGCTTAAAATCCCTGGATTGGTTATGTGAATAGTTTAAGATTTATTTTACAGGTTGGAAATGATTAGTTTATTAATCAGTTAGTTGCCAACTATTATTCAACTATCAAAAAAGTTGCCAGTTGCAGCCCTAGTTGGCACCTTGAACTGATCAGTTGCCAACTATTACATCAATCACCAACTATTTTGATAAATGATTAAAATTATTTTTTAGAATAAAAATGTACAAATTCTCTGGTTCCGGCTTCTTAAATCTGATCGTTTTCTGGTTTCTTTAGCCTTTTATAAGAGTAAACCGATGACCTTTGGGTTGTGAACTGTTAGTCTGGATGGTGTTTGACATTTTACACAAGTTTATAAACCAATAAACATTTCAACAAATGATTAGATTAATCGACTATCGAAACTCTTTTATAGTAGTGGTACAGTGATACTGCTGCTGTAATGTTGCTACCTGAATGCTGCTATGAATACTTCTATCCCCTTGCACTACTACTACTACTACTACTACTACATGGGGGCTTTACTTGGATCCTATCCAGAGCAGTCAGTTGCTGACAGTCACACACCATACTTGGCTGTACGGGCGGCAGAGCTTCTGCTGTTCGTATCTACAGTGTGTACACTGTACGTGTGTTTTGTCTTCTGTTAAGTGTGTGTGTGCCCATGCATGTGTGTGTGTGTGCACGTGTATGTGTCGAGAACTGGATTAGGCAGAGGGAGAGTGAGGGGTTACCGGAGTCCAGCAGCTGTACAAACAAGGGCAGTCAGATATTACTGTTACCCCACTGAGTGCCATCTCTCCCACACTCTGCTGGCATCAGGCCTCCACACACACACACACACACACACACACACACATTGGAGGTATCATTAGATATACCTATTGTTACTCACATCACACTGCAAGCCCTCATTGAGGTGGATTAACTGCAGTTATTAATAAAAAAAAAAGATACTTAACCTGAAACCATCTGCTGATAAGTTAGAACTTTTAAAAGTTGCTCAATGGGGAAATGTCAAAGTAGCTGAAGCAGAGGCAGCATGAGTAAGAGGTGAGATAAAGAGTGTGATACTGTTGATGACAGGAACTTGATTGGACATTACCGACTCTAAACAGTCCATAAACGCGTGTGTGGAAATCCCTGGAAGGTGCGTCTATTCTTACCTTGCTCACTGAGGACGCATCCTTAAACAAAACCAGCAGGCAGGCGAACAGGTTCGTGTATCTCCACATGGTTTTTTTTGTTTCCTCTCCCTGCGTGATAAATTGAGGGAATAAAAAAAAACGACACTTGCTGTTCAGTCCATAAGGTGCAGCAGCAGCAGCAGCAGCAGCGACAGCGTCTACTTTAGCTCCATTCCCACTACACGCGGGGAGGATCGGAGAGTGCGTGTCCGTCTCTGTGATGCGTGGGTTGCGTTGGTTCCGTTGGCTGCGCAATGCGCGTCTGTCCTCAGCCAGCAACGGAGTGGCATCATCTGTCATCCGCTGTCCTGTCTGATGGGAGGGGTTTACACACACACACACACACACACACACACACACACACACACACACACACACACACACACACGCACATACACGCGCGCGCGCACACACACAACATGCGTATTTAATAATAATAATAATCATCCCAATAATACAATGATGGATTAAAATGATGTTTAAACTATTTCATTTTTTTTTTCACGACACATATGTCCAACACTGAATATTCTCCTTATCAAAATATATAAATGCTAATATCTGAATTAGGATCATTAACTCTTATTCTAAGCGCCAAGGGCTTTTGGCGCCATCAGCTGGTCAATTATTATTTTGCAACTCCAAGTCCTGATTTCAGCGTCTTACTGGGAACCAGCAGTGGTGGAAGAATTATTATTTAAAAATTCACCTTTCAGACAAAAAAGTGGAGAAAGCTGAATTTTTGTTGAAGAATTGAGTAATATTCAGAACTGAATATTAATTCATTTTTTTTTTAGATTTTACTCATACATATAGTTTTACTAATTTCCATATAGCCGAACAACAACAAATGCAATTTCTTTAGAAAACAAATATAAATATATAAACACGATGTATTTTATTTCTTATTCACTTTCATATACCAGCTGTAATTGTTCTTTTGTTAAATAATAACTAGGTCTTACTACCCATGATGTTTCTTATCCATTTGTTGGCCTTTTCTCTACCTGGTTCATGGTGTTCTCCAGATGTTATGCCATGATAGCGTGTAGCATTAGTCGAGCTCAACACAAGCTGGACTTCTTCAGTGTGAGAGGGACAAAGAACTGGAGACAAGTCTAGGACAAGGAAAGTGTTGAGCACTGATGGTGTGTGTGTGTGTGTGTGTGTGTGTGTGTGTGTGTGTGTCCATCCAGCTTTGTCAAAATAATACTCTATTGAAAACTGATATAAGCCCTATAGAAATACAACGAAACAATACAACTATGAATTGAAATAAATGAGAATTGCAGTTTTCTTTCAGCTTAGATGATGGAATGCCTCATTCAGGGGTGATATGGACTTCAATTATAAAGACAGACCCACATTTTATATTTTGGCACATTCCATCACAATAGCTAATGAAGTCTGTAACTGACTAATCAAAAGAGGTATTTTTGCGCAACAATCTAAATACAACTTTTCACATTGAAAAGGCAAAACTTCCCTGGTTGACAATTCAACAAAACAGGCTTTTTTCCACTGAGCTGTAAAAAAAATCTTTACTTCAATTATGTTATGCTCCAAATAAAAGCAATACATGGTGCCAACTTTACATTGCACCAGAAAGAATGGGTCATTTCCCATGAAACATGATGTCTGTTTGTATGACACTATGCATATAGACAGCTATATGCTACCGACTGAAAGAATAAGTTCACATCTTCCAAAAATATGGACTGTCTATGTGTTTCTCTGTCTCTGTAGGCATAAGAAAGTTAAATATGTTTAATACTCTAAATTGAAGTGCATCTCATTTGTTTTTTTCCCCACAAACAAGTTAAATAATCACTTAAAATCCTTAAAGATGCCATATCATGTACTTTTGTGCGATACATACAATATGTACAGTATTTTTTGTATAGCGATGATCTGGAATCAAAGAAAATCCATGAATCTAACTTGCATGATATGGGGGTCTTTAAAATAGCATCTTCTCTTTCTCCCCCATAAAAAAAAATCCAAACACCACGTATACTCAATCATATTTAATTTCAGAACTGCAGGGCACAAAAAATCTCAGTGTTTGTGCACTGGCAGTTTCAAGTTTCCACTTCCTACTTGTTTAGGTCGAACGCTGGACCATTATTCACTCCGGAACGGTCATAGTCATAGGCCTCCACCTCAAAAAGTATCGTTCTGTACAGTAAAACTCAAACATCCAACTGTAGGAACAAGAAGAAAACACCTTTTTGAGTGGAGGGTAATTTAAATACTAAATAAAACTAAATAAAATACTGATGTATATGTAAGGCCAATCTATAGAAATATGACAGAGAGATATAGTATATAAGGAATTTAAGAAGGTTGCTTGTCTATTTCGGAGGGCTGTGGACCCCTGAGTGCAGACGCCCTGCTGCCCTGTGTCTGTAGCCAAGCTCTGTGCACAGCCAACAACAACTGGTCAGCAGACCACAGCTGGCATGGCAGGAGACATAAAGTCAGCAAAACAGGGCGGTAATAAAAGTCCATGGTCGGATTAAACTGATGGTGGGCTGATTGACATAAGACGCTTGGCCCTTTAAACTCCTCATTCATCCCAGTTTCTGTATGACATGTAAAGTTTTTATTTTCCATAAAAAAAGAAATAGACCTCAATATATAACTGTGGTCATTTGATTATATGTTATGTGTGTATGTGGATCATTTAAATGCAAAACTGAAATCATGAGGGTCATAAAACTAAATAAAAAAACGGGTCTATTACCAAACACGTGTGCAATGACAGCTCACAAACCAGCTGACACACAGCCCTGAAGCTTTTGCCCCTCACCCCTGGAGTTTCCAGAGGCCCAAGGCAGTTGTCCTCTTTGTCTGGTGGCAAATTCAACCCTTTGGGGAAAGAGCTGCCTCAGACTCAGGCAACAGAGACATCTGCTGGGCAAACAAGAGAAAACACCAGGGAGCCTTATTCAGTCCTCATCACAGCTGTGGCTCTTTAGATTGTTTCATCTCCCACACATCACGTATAACATAAAAGGTCAGTCGATCATTTTCTAGACCCACTTGTTCCACATTGGGGTCTGCTGAGGCCAGTCCCAGCACATTACAGTGGAGAGGCTAAAATAAAGGTTTATCTTCTTAATAATTCACAGTTTGTCCCATGTAGGTTACACATAAACTGATTTGCTTGACTGTAGTTTCTTATGGAAAACAGACAATTAGCCACAACTTATATTTTCAAATGTTTTGAATGTCGTAAACTGTGGGTGATCTGGAGTGTTTGTAAGGATCTATTTTACTCATGAAATTTTGTAGCTACGTCAGTGTACGAAATGTGTAGATAATCATATAAAATGTTATAAATGATTATAATGATTGTGCCTTTAAGGAAGTGGCCCTGACACTGTGGGACTCTCTTCATTTAATCTGCAATTTCTGTAGAATATATATATATATATTTTTTTAACTTTGAAACTCAGCTTATCTGTTAATTTAAGCCTTTGTGTCACATCTGTGTAGTACTTGTTATCTGCATGTTTCCATGAGGCCTGTTTTTCACGTTTTTATCTTTTGTCTCAGGTTTTATTGTTTGTGTGTTTTTATTGTCTCTGTTTTGTATTGTTTTGCCCTTTTATGGCATGCTTTTAATGTTTTCTAATGATGTGATTTGTATTCCTTTGAACAAAACAAACTTAGTAATATTATAGACAAACTAAAATGAAACAAAAATATTTTTCTTTTCTATAAACCTTTGCACCTCTAAAGGGTGTAATGGAATGGAACACATTTTAGAATGGGAAATACTTTTGTGCAGGACATGGTACATAAAATTCTTGTAGGCTGCATGCATTTCACAGATAAATGCAAATATCCCTGTTGGATTGGACAAAAAAATGCTACATTATCAACATTTAAACTTCACTTGATGCAGTGGAGAAATCAGGCTCATTCCTCTGCAACATTAAGTCCTCTCTGTTAACCTCTGTCATGTTTTAGGCGCGTGGCCTCCAGTTTGGTCTAATTATTGTATCAGTCAAAAACATGTTGGACACTTGTCATGTGTGTTAAACATACGTGTTTGAAATAGTAGCTTTTTGAGAAATATTTGTATAGTAGAACATGACTTAAAAGCAGTTAACACACTGACAACCGTCACACCCCGCAGCTTAGTTTCGGCTTCCCTCAATAAAACCCAAGGCCAGGCACGAGAGACTCCATGTCCCAGAATGCCTGCAGCACGAAGTCTGTCCATTGCGTAATCTCTGTTGTGTGTTTGTGCTGCCTTCAGGGCATGTTGGAGCAACAAAAAAAGGATATATTAAAGGTAAAATATTAGCCTATGAGCAGAAGCTTATTAATGCTAAATGATGATTTTTAGATTTAAAAAAGCCTTTAGATAAGATACAATATTTCACATATTATTGGTTGTTTAATGTTATTTTTTTTCCTATTTTAATTCAAAGAAATACGAGGAGGTGCTGAGCTCTCCTGCGTTCATTAATGAGCACCAAATCTACGCAGTTTTTTTCTTCTACTCGCCAACAAAACACACCTGTGTGTGTCACCTGTAAAGTAGCTAGCCTAGGCCGCTAACTTTTAACGTCTTTTTCAGCAACGAAACAGTCGCAGCTCCGGTTTTTAGGCGCGGTCATGTTGGCCTGCAGCTATTTTACATACTTTTAAGTAACTTTAAATTGTGAAACGTGTTGGCTTGCTGCTCACAAACCGACTAAACCTGCCAAAAGGATGAAATGCAATTAAGTAAGTAGCTTAATTTATCCTGCTATCAAAGGCAGTTTAGCTACTCCCAACAATGTTAGCCTAAATTAAAATTCCCATGAACAAATTATTTTTTCCCCCCTTTCTTTTTTTGAAATTATTATTTCATGCTATTTAACTCTCACATGTCAAGCGTAATGCGTAAACGCAAACTATCGCTTCCCCGCAACGTCTAACGCAGGCCCTAATTGAGTTATTTTCTGTGTGAAGCCTCTATCTCCCATCTTCCTCCCCGCGGGCAGTGAACGCACCATCTTTGGGGGTGTGGATCCAATTATTCCCCGCTGACTGGAGGCAGCAGGCTGGAGCATGGGACGGCGGTCCGAGCATTGAGCCAGCTTAAGGCTGAGGACAGGACGGGGCATAAAGCAGCGCCGGCTCGATTCACTTCATCCTGCGCGGTCACCGTTCGTCATCAGTTATCTTCACCATCACCACCATCACCATCATCATCAGCGGCGGCAGCAGCATCATCATCACTGTGCGGGGGCTCTTTTTCCGTGGCGGTGAGAGGCGAGGTCGCCCATGCAGGAGGATGGAGATAGAGAAGAGGACGAATGGGTTTGACTACGCGGAGAGAAACAACGCCAAGTCCGTCAGCGGTGAGCGAACACACCCGCATGCACTCCCGCATACATGTGCATGTAACACCATCCACTGTACATATACACACGCTCTACACACTGATTGCCACACACATACAGACTCCCCCCGCCCGCACACACCTATCTCTCACCTCTTATCATGACACTGTAGCCACATTCTCTTTTTTTTTGTCTTTTTTACTGTCTTAATGCACCATCCTTTCCGCCCCAGGAGCCTCTCACCGCCGCTGTTAGTGCGGAGGAGTGCGGAGCGTTTTCTGGCGTCATGTGGATATTAAGTTAAACCCTCCCGAATGTTAAAAAAATGCATATATAACGCGTTAAAGATCACACGTGGGAGCGAGATCTCTTACAATTGACTTAAAAGAGAAACTTTATTGTCAGCTTGAGTATGTAGCTGAGTTTGAGTTGTTTCTTTAGTTTTTTTTTTGCATCAGTGGAAATCATTGTGTGTGTGTGTGTGTGCGCGCGCGCGTGAGTGCGCGTATGTGTGTGTGTGTGTGTGTGTGTGTGGGAACAGAGGTCGGAATGTTTTTATTTGGAGGTGGTCAGTCAGGCTCTGTGAGATCGTAAAAGGTGAACTTTTGAACTTGGAGACGCCCTGAAGCCGTTATAGTCCCCAAAATCCGGTGCTGCCGCGCACCGCAGGGTAGAAGAAGGAAAGAAAAAAGCATTAATAGGACAAACATTTTTTTTAATTAATTTATTATTTTTTGTGTTTATATGAAATTAATTGCAGCTTTTATACGATCCTGAGACTGTGAGACTTCTACGGAGAGTAAATAACACGTTCCCCCTCTCACTTCTCGTTCACTTTGCGATCAGACGTGTTATTTCCTCAGAAGTTCCTTTATTGATCACCTCCAGGCCCGGAGTTAAAGCCCCGCAGCGCCTTGCAGCAGCGTCGCTCCCAGGCGCCAGCCCCGCATCCTGCCCCCATGCGGGTGACTGAAGATTTATTGACATTTCCAAGATTAAAATTCCTCTAACCGTGCTCCGCTCCGCGCACACTCGCCCACGACTTGTGTCCGGGACACTGACGTCGACGGCGATGTGGAGCGTTTGCATGCGTGTTTGTGCCACTTATTTGCAGAAATGTAGTTAAGTCAAACGAGCCCGTGTTGTAAAAGATTGAAGAAGGCCTGCAGGGGCAGATTGATGGATGTGTCACACCCAGGAGAAAAAAAAGAAAGGGGGGGGGAAGTTTCCTCTGTTCTGTCATAGTGGAATTTCCATGGAGCATTAAAACAATGAAAAGAAACGTCAGTAAAAGGATAAGTCATAAAATATGTAAATAAAAGTACCTGAACCTAATACATCAAACAACGTCTTTGCAGGCAGTGTGTCACCCTGAACTAAAACTCTATTAACTGGGTAAACCACAGGGAAATTTAATTTGAATCTTGCTCTGCAAGATTTTATCCATCTATTTAATATTATTTTTCTTCTTATTATTATTTTTATTATTTTACCATTTTATAGACTCAAAAAACTGGTCAATCAATTGGGAAAAAAAATAAATTGCTGATGGAAGTTGCCCTGCTAGTCATAAAGTAACATTTTTAAAGATGTAATCGTCTTTATAATGCAATTTTTTTTTCATTACAGAATACAAGAAAAATCCTGAATGGAAGCTGAAAGTTGATTTTAATTATGTCTTTATTTTTTTTATTTTTATTATTATTTCTATTTGATCAACTCTAGCTGAGGATTTTATTTTTAAATGATCCATTTTGTTAACCACATTTTCACAAATGTTTTCTAATAGAATATTTTTAAAATAAGACCAATAAACCCCACCGTGGAATGGTGTTGTTTGACAAAAATGTTTAAATCAAAATGTCTTCATTTACTACATTTAATAATACAACACCTGTAATAAAAAGCCTGGCTTTTTCATATAGAGATGAAATATTTAGGTGTCTATACTGTCATAATCATTTTAGTTTTTATTTTAAAGCAATAGGGCCAACAATTTTCCCTCTATTTAGTTAATTATGAGTCCTTTTTTTAATCACCGAAACCTACTTTTACATTTTGGACTGTGTCTCTGGACAAAAGAATAATTACATCCACTTGAAATTTGTTCCTATAAATATATGAGGCACTCAGTGATATTTTACAGCTAATTATGTTTATCCTGTAAATCATCACATGAATTGATGATGAGCAGAAGCCTTTTTTTAACGTTGGAGCTCTCCTGTCACATCACATTGTTTGATAGACAAAAGCCGAAATCCTCCTAACAGTTTGTGCTCTGGCCGCTGCTGGCACGGCGGGGCACAGAGGGGCTCAAAGAAAGTGCTTTGTCAGCCCCCTGCTCCGGCTCTGGAGGATCCGTCCTGTCCCCCAGGGCAGGGTGAAGGGGATGGCTGGCGGTGGGTGGGGTGGGGCGTGAGGGGGCGGTGGCAGGATGGGAAACCCCCTGCCGTGACGCCTGAATGATGAGCCAGGAGGAGTACAGTAGAGGAGGAGGGGCCGGAGGAGGAGAAGGAAGCGTTGGGGAGGGGGTGGGGGCCATGTGGCCAGATGTGATCCATCATGTGGGGTTTTCCTCTTCTTTTTAACTTGACTCCCTCCACTATCAGTAGGTCTGTCAACACAATGCCAACAAACACACACACACGCACATCAAAAAGCATGATCTCAAATGTTTCTTTGCCAAAGAGAAATCAATCTTACTTTCCAAAAACTGCACATCACTTGAAATTAAAGATGGGGCAGCAATTTGTACATTAAAGATGCTAAAAATCAAACTTTGGAAGTAGGTTCTGACATACCGATGTAGTTTTTTTTTCTTTGGCACATCCTTGATCTGAAAACCTAACAACAGCCTATAATATAGTTGAATACTGAAATGTCAGGTTTTAAAAAAAAGCAGGTTGGTGAAGACACAGGGAACAATGGAAATACCCCCCTCGGTTTAAAAAATGGCTTTCGGAAACCGTTTATTTCATAATTATTTTTTCTTTAAATCTAAATGTGTAGAAAGCAAATTTCTAAAATCAATTCTAAAAATTCAAATCAAAAACTTTTAAAAGAGATAAAATATCTTTAACCACTTCCAAGTTGAATAGATGATTCTTCATCCAGATTAATTATCATTTATCTCACACTGTGCACTGCTTAGCAGCTGGTTCCACCATATTTGACACTCAGCTTTCAGCTTTTTATGATTTGCTTTTAAAAGTGTGGCGTCAGAATTGGGGCCTGTACTGTAGGTGCTGGAAATCAGAGAGAAATTCAGCAGAGACACTTGAGTTTCAGCCTGTAACTAATGTAAAAAAAAAAAAATAATCGAACCAGGTTCATTATAATGAAGCATTAAAATGTAAAACAAGATAGGTCTGCCTCGTCTGGCTTTGATCTAAAAAAACAAATAAAAACTGTTAAAACAAATATATTAACAAAAATATTAACTAAAATAAGAAATAGAAAGCAATAAATGGCTCCTAAAATGATAAATGACAAATTAATAATATAAATTACAACAAAAACATAGTATAGTACATATTTAGTTGAATGTAATGCTTTTTTTTTCTAATATGTGAATCATCGTAGTGTTCTGATATTAAACATGGTTACTTAGTCGATAGTAATAAATAAAACTCCTAGAGAAACAGTGAGTGGACTCCATTATCTACAATTTTCAATAATAGCCTTTTTATTCCATCTATGTCATCTTTGTTGAACAAATTGAGGTTGATTTAGGAAGGAGAACGGTAGCATTCAAGGGCAAAATGAAAAACATGTAAATAATGGTGGCTGTGAATGGAGAGGACGACATTATGTGAGGAATATGAGGTCCCCTGGAGAAGGTTCTTTCCAAGAGGTCTGGAGGTTCATCGTCCTTCATCCTGATGCTGTCGTTTCTAGGCAACGTACGCGTTTGCAGTCAAGATGGCCAGGGGTCACATGGTGACGCAGCAGCAATCCTGCACCAAACACAACGAAACCAGGCTGTTCTCTTACTTCATCAACCTTTTTGTCTCAAAAGAAGATGATTTTTTTTTTCATCTGAATGTGGTTCATTTTCCTTCTTCTGCTGCTTTGACCTGCTTTAATCTGCGGCCGAGAAACTGCATGAACCAAAGCACAACATTAGAATAGTACTATAGGTCTGAAACTATTGATTATTTCATTGATCTGATTTGATTCTGCTGCATCTTTCGTTTTTTGATTAATTGTTTTAACAATTCAACAATTGGGAAAAATGAATGATGAAAAGTAGCCAGCGCTGTTTCAATCACTTTGTATTGTCTGAGCAATATTTAAAGTCCAAATATATTTATTCTACACTGTATTTACAGCAAATAAAGCAGAGCATTTTTCAACTCAAGTTATTAACAAGTTATAGCCGCAGAATGTTGGTGGGGGGAAAAATACAACAATTGAAATTCTTTATTAGCACTTTTACCAACATGCAAATCTAAATAAGTGAATATGCAAACCAATTTATGCAAAAATCAAACAAGTGAATAGATAACCAATTGATTGGGAGTTTTTTTTGCTTTCAATTGCATCCAAAAGATAATTTTTTTAATGAAAAAGTTTTTGTAAATGTTTAAATTTAATCTGTTAAATTTTTTTTTTTACAAAATTCAGTACAAAAATAAAATTTTGTATTTTTCATGAAAAAAGGGGCAGCCCCCCAGGTGGTAACATTGCACATCAATCTGTTAACTAGTACCAACTATATGTAGCCATTAAAAAAATGTTTATAATATAATAATATAGTCAAATAATTTTCAAAATCAGTTTCCCAAGGAGACTATTTTTTTTTTTACCATCACCCAGCATCTCAAAACCTATTTATTTATGAAATAAAAACAATGAAAAGCAGCAAATATTTACCTGCAAGACACTGATAAACCATTTTTTAACCTGGGTATAAAAAAGCACAGATTAATATCCTGTCCATTTGTATAATTGACTTGTCTCATCTCTTTTTGGCATTCAACAACAAAAATACCATTCATCTCTCATCATACCCCCCCCCCCACTGGTTGATTTTGTTGTTGTGTTGTGTGGTCTGTGATAAACACGCAGGGGTGAGGGTTGTGGGGGGGGGGGGTTTGCAGCAGCGAGCACTATGGGAACGGCGACCAGGGTCAGTGGGATGTCGGTCTTGAAGCATTAATGGCCCGGTCTCCGCTGACCTCCTGGTAACCCAGCAAAGTATTTACAACCTCCACTTGATCCATGAGCTACAGGCTGCAGCGATGGCAGAGAGGCAGCTCTACGAGAGCTTCGCCGGGCCTGATCCTCCAGCAAACCTGAGGCTCCAGCAGCTGGCAATGAGCAGCGGGGAGGTTCTGCCATAAACCAGATTTTTTTGCAGGGGAATGTTGGTACAGTAAGTTCTATGGTGGTGCTGTTGGGGGTGTGGGGGGGGGGCACAGTTGGTACAGTGACGCTGGCGTTCCGCGAGCAGGCTTTTGTCAGGCCTCTGTGATATTCAACACGTAGCCAAGCCAGAGGCCGTAAACGTCTTCAATTTGAGTTTGAATTTGGGTGGAGGATGAGTTTACAGGCAGCTGTAAAACACTGAACTTGGTATGTAGAGTAGGAACGGCTTTCCTGTGAAACCGTGGCGCTGGAGGACGCAGTTGTCGGGGGGTTATAAAAGAGCAGCTGAGGGGTTCCAGTTTAAAAAAAACAACAACAAAAAACAGCATTTTAAAGGGGAAAGATAGGTCTCATAGCGGTTAGGTGTCACTTAACTTTGTATTCCAGAAGAAAAACCCAGTGCAGCTCATCTTGTGATATTTATTTTTTATTTATTTTTAAAAAATTTTTTGGTCTGCTGGTGTCTGCGATGCGTTGTTCCCTCCGGGCTGAGAAAGTTCTGAAAATCATTGTCCCGTCCTCGCCGGTTTACATACGAAGTAATTTCACAGTCAACATAAAAGACACACAGAGCTGTGCACATTGACTCTTTTAACAGGAGTCTGCTAAACCGTTATGGTTCTAATTGCCTCACCACAAACACAAACACTCAGTTATGAGCACACACGGCCTGATTGCTCACTCGAACTTATGTCTTCATGTGCTGTGCACAGCTGTGAAAGCTCTCTGTTCTTTATATAGATAATAAACTGTTTTTGTTAATCATTTAATTAATTAGTTCTATCTAATTAATATTTCTAATTAGTATTATGGACCTTTTCTGTTCTTTTGTTTCATTATATAGCTTTTTATTGTGCACAGAGCAAGTTTATTCAGACTAGTGGTCAATATTTAGTTTATTTAATGATAATCATACTGTGCTGTCATGGTAAATTACATAATTTTGAAACTTTTTTTGTTTTATGTCAAACCCCTTTAAAACTTTAAAGGTACAAAGTACAAATATATCTTAAACTGTTTCTTGTTTTTTTTTTTTTTTATCAAATTGAAAAAGTGAATGAAATTTATTAATAAGAAAAGGGCCACATATGAATAGGAAACATGTTGGCTCCACGGGCAGATGCCTTTTTTCTTCTGCTCTTTTTTTTGTGTTTTGCAGGATGATTATTATCAGATGGCCACCATAGGCCCGAGTTTGCACAGTGCAGTACGCTGGGCAGCTCTGAGAGGTAGTAAAACTCTGACCTTTGCTATGATGAAAGGGAAGTTGCTCCTTTGAGCGTGTCAAGCCGCGGTGACGGAGCCCCCGCCCCCATGACCACGGCGTGACCCTCAGCGGGGCCGCCCGCTGGGATTAGCGCAGATAAAGACATACATTCATTAGCTTAACATAACACAACACTGATGACCGCAGGATGAAAAATCCTCAAGGGCCGTAAAAGTGGCCTTTGCCCCATCGTTTGATCTTTAGGGATTGATCCGCATTGTGGCTCACACAAAAAACACTTCAAATTTTCTTAATAGTATTCAAATTAGCGAAAAATCCACACCAACAATATTTCATCATTGTGTTAAAACCGCTGATAGGGTCTATATGGGGTGGTCTGAAATATGTAGAAAAACTGCTTGTGAATGAAGTTCTGGAAACAGTAGGTATTGCTGCATGGATATTCTGCCTTAATTTGCGTGTGCTCCCATTTTAGTCTCCAGAGGGGTCCTTGCATGTTTTCTTGTGGAGGCTCAATATCCATCTCATTTCTATGTAGTAAGTACCGAACTGGATGTGGTTAGTGTATTCAAGCACAAAAGACTGGAAACAAAGGGGAATGACTCACCTTGCACTAAAAGTGATCTTAAAAGGATGAAAAAGATACAACTGTTCATGCTTTCAGAAGGCTTTGCCGCCTGGAACTATACTGTATTTCTTGAGGAAGATTGCACTAGTAATTCCGTGCAGCAGCTGAATTGCCTTTGCAATGTCACTGCAGCTACTGTTTGACAAGAATTAGCTGTGGCACCCTCTAAAATACACATATACATTTCTGTGTGCCCAAGTATTGAACGACAGAGAATCGAGATGTTCAATAATTCGCTGTTGGTCTTTGCCCCTGTTTCTCCAGAGAAGCGGTGGGCAAATTTACACAGCCTTACTCCAGCCCTGTCCCTAATGTACGCACACAAGTCCGTCAGGTCACTTGCAGATTCCCCAATAAAATGCTGCAGAAACCTGTTTTACACATTAAAAGTTTTGCAAATGTTTCCACTGTGTCCTGCACTATGTCCCTCCAAAGAGGCTAAACAATAGTCAGGTTTCCATAACTGCATTTTAAAATAAGTAGTAGAAAGATTTAGTGCTAGCAACAACATTTGGGAAAAAGGTCCTAAAAGTACCCATCCATTAGGTTCTTTATTTGTCTTTTTCTAAAGAAAGAAAAAAGTTATTTTACAAAATGTGAGATGGAAAAACCTTAGTTGAATAAATTCTGAGATAGTGATCATTTCATCTTCCCCTCTTGCTGTGTCAGGACAGCATGAAACATGATCCGTTTTTATAGCTCACCAGATTATTTGGTCAATTGCACCATTATTCTTGTGATTTATGTCTAAATATGCAATGTCTACTGTTCTGTTTATTTTTGACCAAACCATGCTAGGCATGACTGCATGAAGTTTATTTGCTCAAAACCTGTTGATGGAAACACATCAAATTTGTATTTTCTTTCCTTTTTTATTTGCCTTATTTCAAAGTTGATGAAACCACAACATATTGTGACACAGCTGAAATATCAGAAGTATGAAACATTGATAATATTGTCTTGTACTTTTTAAAAATGTGATATTGCAATTTTTTTCACTTGCTGAAATTATTACCTGCTCTTATTCTAAACCTTTAAAAAGGGAGGGGGGGGTTTCATTCATGAGCTGGGGAGCGAGACAGAGCGCGTCCTGTGAACTTGAGTGGCATTGGGAGGCAGCACTGCGGGACCCGAGCGCTTTGTCAGCCAGAAGCAGCAGGGAGGACAGAGTAGACATTGTGCTGCGCCGTGTTACACACCAAGGTCAGGGGTCAGGTGTAGAGGTCAAATGGATGACCGCCGAACAGTCCCGCGAAGCCGACACTCGAGTTCCTTCAGAATCTGTCATATGGAATATATCTGGGTGGAAGTTGCGCTGCTAACCGGGCCCGGAACTGTTTGTTTTTCCCTGACTGGGGTGCACACACAGGCGTGCGGAGGCTCCAGTGTTTAGTTTTACCTGTGAGATCAGGTGTTGAGGTGGCACCCGACTCCTGATACAGCCAACTGGAAGCTACCCTGACCTCATAAGGGAACAATAAGGCGCCGATAGAGCGGTGCAGCAGCCAGGTGGTCACATAACAGCAGACACTTGGTTATAACCCCATCTGCTCCTTCGAGGCTGTCTGTAGCAAACTGAAACTCTTAACTGTCATGCTTGGGTGTCTCTGCTGGAGGGAGGGAGGGAGGCACAGTGGGGGGAGGGGGGCAATGCCCAAAGGGGTAAAACAGCCCTGCTCTGCTTTGACCTCTCAGCAAGCCCAGGATTCACTCTGTCCCGCTGCACAGTGGAAACAATGATCTATCTGTGGCTGCTGCTTCCTCTCATCCATCTTACAGTCGGAAGGGCTGATTGATTGATTGATTTGATTGATTGATTGAGAACGCTGACGTCACACAACTGTACTGTTCAAGTCTAATCACAAAAACAAAACAAAAAATCCCATCTGTGCTGTTCAAATGTCAGTTATTAACTCTGTTAGCGATGGACTGTAAGAGATGTGCCTTTCATTCTCCGTTAAGGGGTCAGAGTTCATTCCTGATTCTTCACATTTGCAGTTAATGAAATAAAAAGAAAGAAAAGAAGTAAAGTAAAATGCATCACAGATGTGATGCAGAAGAGATGCATGAACAGAAAATGTTATTTCTTACATAGACTGGCTCAAAAATGCCATTTATTTGTGATTTAATAGAGCAATCAAGATCAAATTGTAAAAGAAAAATAGTTTCCTGCTTTATTGTAAATAAAAAAAAAAAATTCAATATAATTGCTTTTTTGTTAAATTTGTTTAAAGGACCAGTTGCGTTAATTCTATTATGAACTAATCTGGTAAGGTTTTTTTTTATCACTATAATATTTATTTGATTTGTATAATATCAGAAGAAAAATGCTTGTTTTTCAGACCATTTTACAAAGATATTGAATGTATTAATCATGTAAAACAAAAATGTCAATTAAAAAAAATGTTTGCCTGAGAAATCCCTAAAGCATTTGCAGATTAAATTGTTTTTGTTCATTCAGTAATCAATCAGATAATTAGTTTTAGCTTTAATTGTATTTATTGTATGCGCATTAGCCCTTTCGGGAGGGGGGGTCTTTTTTTTTTTTTCTTCCACCCTTTTTTGTTTTGCCAAACCAATCAGCTGCAAGTGACTTATCCATCACATTGACAGATATGTATGCAGATTTGGGAGTTGCTTCTTCTGTAAATCTCGTGCATCTGTAAGTCTTTAGGAAGAGATAGAAGGTGAAAGTTCTAAATCCTTAATCCTGTTCACAAAGCTTGGGTTTGTTGATTGTTGAAGCAGCTGTCAGTGAACACAACACCAGACCTCTCTGAGTAACTGAATCACTAAATTGGAACATGTGAGGGTTGATTGAGAGGTCTGCAAAACAATATCATCGTTGAATTTGTTTTAAATATAATTGCTGTAATGCAGCACAATAAATTCCACTCACCTCTATTGTATCATGGCAGAGGCAGGAATCGGATTGGATAATTGAGATTTGACATGCTGGAACTAGAAATTTCACATTTCCTTTTTAAAAATGACTCTGATCAAAATATCTGCAGATTAATGTAATAGCAACTAATCAAACCCGTAAAAATAAATCCTCCCTTTTCTAAAATTGCTAATATAATATATCTCCATTTTAATGAATACATCACTTCACTTGTTTAAAGGAAATAGTTGAGGTTCTTGCTTTTTTTAATGTTTCTTAATATTTCTTGGTTTTCCCTATGAAAGCAAATTGAATGTTTTTGGGTTGTGGACAGTCAGTAAAAACAAAAGGAGACATTGGAGGGTGTCCGCTTGGGCTTTGGGGAACAGTGATTGAAATCTTTTTACCATTTTCTTACATTTTCTGGACGATAATGAAAAAAAAAAATAATGGTGCAGATGATTCAACCACAGAAACAGTAATTGAATGTCTGTGCATTAGCAGGAGGCTGCTGCTTATCCGAATTAGGACAGAATATCCCATTAATGGGTTTATTCATGGTGACATGGGTATTCAGCAGGGGCAATAGAGGTTCAAAGAAATGGTTTAACCTCACCAAAGCTTCAGTGGCCATTACCCAAGTTCCTCTGGCATCTAAACACAGCCGTTAAAGTACAATTCTGTTGACCGTTTCCCCTCTTGGTCCAGTTTTTAAAGCAGGCCTTCTCAGTGAGACATGTGATAGATGGTGGCTGTGTGGGTTAGATAAGCCCAGGGCCAGCCAGGCCTGCAGGTAGAGGCCAACCTGCTCGGATAACAGGCCAGCGTTGCCCTCCGCTGGCCATGCGGAACCCCAGCCATCTGGGACAGGAGAGCCGGGACAGTGATCGACTGATACAGAGAGAGATTCCTGGGCAGTGCTAATGCACGTTTCAGGGGGAGGGGGCTTAGTGTACATTCAATATCTGTTGCATGTAAATCACAGTTGGAGCCCCCCTGCATTCCAGCCTCATGCACAAACAACTCGGCCATATGGCGCTTTCTAGAAAGGAATGCAGATTCTGTTGCAAGGCGGAGATATATTTCAGCTTCGGGTGTGCTTGTTGTTGACCAACATGTCATGTAAGAGAGTGACTATTGTTCGAAATGTTGGAGGCCTTTGTTTGAAAAATATGGATCACTTACCAGTTAGGAAAATATGAGGGAAAAACTGAACATGAAATTTACACCTACAACAATTAGTCAAAAAAATCACTCGATTACCAACTAGGACTCCAACTAAGGGCTATTTTGGTTGTTGATAAATTTGTAGATTGTTGGAGCAATTACCCAATTAGTTGTTTGTTTTGTAAAAGGGTGTAATATGATGACTACTGTTCTGAATCTGAAGATGCAAACTAAAGGCCCTGAATATTCAATCAGTTGCCAATTAGCGCTGAAACTGACAACTATTTTGATAGTTGATTAATCTATCAATTACTGGAACAATTAAATTAGCGATTGTTTGGTTTATAAAATGTTGTAAAATCCTCTGCAGCAAACTTCAAGTAAATAAACTTTTCTTGACTTTATTGTTGAAATGATTTCACAATTAATCGATCGATTAATCATTTAGCTGCCAAATATTACAACTACAAATATCACAACTACTTTTATAATCAATTTTAATCTATTTTAATAATGAAATCTTCCAGCTTCTTGAATCAGATTTTTTTTGTTTCTTTATTCTTCTATAGTAGTCAACCGGTGATCTTCGACTTGCAGATTGTTCGTATGGCCAAAAAAAAAAGAAAAAAAAAGACATTTTAGTTTTAAGTGTCTGCTTCGGGAAACAGTGTCTGACATGTTATACCATTTTTTTGATCTAAACAACTAATAGATTGTTTCAATATATGTTGCGGCCATTAAGGTAATGCAGCAAAATCTATATATTCAGTAGCTTTAGCTGAGGGTGTGGGGGCTGCATCTTTCTTGCAATTAACGCTTATCTGGCCAGATGGACCGGAATATCTCAGAACATTCTGACTGAGACACCTTGAGTTAGTAGTAAGATAAAAAGTTTTTTTTTTTTTTTCCCAATTATACCACAGCTCAGAAGGCCTCATACAGTACACGAGCCACTTGTTGTAAATACCATATTGAGTATGCAAAGCATGTCTCCTTCCTCAAGGAGGGAGATAGAGGGGGACAAGAGGCGGTGTGTTGTTTTGATGGCGAGCTGATTGCGCCGGAGGTTGCGGAGGTTTTAGAGGTGAAAGGTTAAAGATGCAGCCTCTCTTTGTCAACACACAATGGGCCACAGCGGAGCAGGCTCCGGCTGCATTGGCTGCTGCTGGAAGCCTCTCCAGCCTCAGGCTGTAATGGTCAATAAGCTGTCACGAGGATTAGCAACAGACCACACACTGGAGAGCTCCATTCTTCTCCGCCACCATTCCATTATCAGCACACACTGCTGCTTCAGAGTATGGACTGAGACCAGGCTTAATCCTGATCCAAGAGTGATGTGTGGGGTGTCAAAGAATATTTTACCAGCGTAGTTAAAATACTGAACCTTGCTGAGAAAAGAGAGAGTTGCAGGAAGAAGACATCAGGCCAATCATGGAGACAAAATACTTGTTTTGTTAACTGTGACAATCTCACCACAAACATGAAAATCACAATGGATCACAAGAAGTGTTTTTGTAGCTCCCATAGTGTGTGTGTGTGTTTGTGTGTGTGTTGTGTGTGTGTGTGTGTGTGTGTGTGTGTGTGTGTGTGTGTGTGTGTGTGTGTGTGTGTGTGTGTGTGTGTGTGTGTGTGTGTGTGTGTGTGTGTGTGTGTGTGTGTGTGTGTGTGTGTGTGTGTGCGTTGCTTTTCCTGTTTCAATCAGAAACTGGTCATTGAATGATCAATGGATGGTCAGTGCTTGCTCAAAAACACCTGATTTCCACAGGAAGGGTACAGAATGCATTTTCATTATGATTTTACTGAGTAAAAACCTCCCTCTGTGTTTCTATCTGGGCGTGTTCAGAGCTGTGGGTCACCACGACCTGGCACACACACACAAATCTGGCCAACACACTGACTTTTGGTTAGCATTACACCATGCTAGAATCATTTGACTCCTCCACTCCTCCTCCGCTTTACACTTGAACATGAACTTGAAATGCCAGAGACTTACATATTCCCCTCTAAAAAATTAAAATGATTTTACTTTTATTCTTGTGTCTAGCAGAAGGGGATTTTTACAATCCTTGAAATGCTTAATATGAGTAGGTGTGTTGCTTCGTGGACGATGATATCAGGACGCTGTGTGTGTGCTAAGAATTTGGATTGTTGTTGGCATCAACCATACTATTATAATTATAAGAGTAAGAATGGCTATATATTTTTTTCCTCAAAGCTCCAATGACAGGCCCCTTATCCCGACCAGCATACTTCTCAGCCCTAACGTTCTCAGACCAACTATTATTGTACTGAGAACCACTTTTGTCATGGACTCAAGTGTTTCAAAATGAAGTAATAAACTATTCAAACATAACTTTGGTGTGTAATTAATTTGTAAATGTTGCTATGTGGTTTTAGCACTGTCTGGATTGATTGGTCTACTTGTGCCTTGTACTTATTGATCGGGAGTGGCTCATTTTCCTGGTTGGTTACTTCTTCTCCATGGGCTTTTTGGGGTTTGTGCAAAACCTCAGTGCAATGGTTCAGATGACACCAAACTGTGCTCCCCTGCACAGGAACATCTGTTAGAATTGCTTCTCACCCCTGTCAAAGAGTGCTTGACATACTGTTAAATACCAAAAAAGCAGCTGGGGCATTTTTTGTGCTTCAGTCACTTGACAGACCAGGCGTTTCTTTGAGACCAGGAGGCACTTTGGTACAGGCAAATAACAATTAATTAAATTTAGACTACTTTTCTGACAAATATCTTGCTCGGAAAAACTGAAAAATCACACACACATTCCTCTTTTAAACCAGTATGACTACCGTATATAACCTATTTTCCAAAAGTCAGATTACAGTATTGTAGTTAAACATACCGTGGCTGCTTCTTCAGAGTTTTCATCTGCATATTTCACCACAGGAAGCACTGGCAATCAACAATGAATCAATATTACCAGCAAGGGTGTTCTTTAAGGTCATTGGAGCATTGCAGTGATGCTTTGGTACCAAGTAGCTGAAGAGGAGAAAAAATGGTGGCAAAAAAGGCATTCAGACTACATTTGAGAGTGGTGTGGGCAGCAGTGGTGTGAGGGCATGGGGCGGTAGCGGCACGTGTGCAGCGCAGTGTGGCAGCTGTGTTGGCTTGTGAGTGTGGTGTAGGGGGCAGTAGCAGTGTGGGCTGTTAGCAGGGCCATAAACATCTGCACCTGGTATTTAAGGGGGGGTTAATAACCAAGCTTTTATTTGGTATTATACACTAGCTTAAATAGAATGCTTGACCTGGAGGAATTGTGCTAGGGATGGCAGCAATAGCGAGTGACCACAGCAGTAGCAGCAATGTTTTGAGCATGTTACATTGATTATTTTCAAGGTTACATGACATGTATGTTAAGGTCCCTGACCTGGGGCAGAACAGCCAGAGTTGGTCCCTTGGGTGCAGTGCTCTGGCAATCCACAACTCCTGATGTGTAGAACGACTTAAATACAATCAATTTCATTTTGATGAATACAAACTGGTATGAAAAGAAAGCCAGGGAATCTTTACACTTCTCTCAACCACTCCTTCACTTTGTGGATGATATTCTGCTACAGGTCTGGACATCGATTGGCAAAATATCCAGGTTAATCAAAGTTCCATCATTGCACTTGCACTTTTGTCTTAGGTGGTCCCTACTCACACCCAACTGCAGCTGTACAGTTCTTCTTTGTACAGCCTTAACCTGCTCCATTGTTTCTTCTCTGCGCTTCTGCATCTCTCAATATCGTGCAACACATATTGTTTTTTCTCTCATCTTTATGATTTATGTAGAGAGAAAAAAAGAAAATAAATAGTTCTGAATCAGCAGTACTATGTTGGTCAGCTAGACTCAGGTTCGCCTCTTAGAGCACAAACATTCTTTTAATAGACTGGTCTGTCTCCCCTCATTTCACACAGCCATTTCTGTCTTATTTCATTTTTACTTTTCATATTCAACTGACTCAAAAATGTTTCACTAATTGTCCAAATTAAAGCAATTTTGTCTCTCTCAATGGGTCTTTTCTGAGTGAGCTTTTGGATTGAACCAGAGTGCCAAAAAAGGTAAAGCAACCTTAGAGCTGGCTGTTGTCCTGATATCAATGTCTCAGGATCATGCATGTCTCCCAGCAATCCAAAATCCCTGAACTGTACAGTCCAATACTTATGTAGAAGAAGATTTTACCAGAGTACTTAAAATACTGCACCTTAAAGAGAAGAGAGTGAGATAAAGGAAGAAAACCTCAAGCTTAGCCGGGGGCCAAAATACTTGATTTACTGATGGATGGCAGTGTAACGCCAAGCATGAAGATTCTTCAAAATCACCCTGAGTGTTTTATTTCTAACAACATACATATATATGTGTGTATATATACAGTGAAGAAAACAAGTATTTGAACAGCTGCTATTTTGCTATTTCTCCCACTCAGAAATCATGGAGGGGTCTGAAATTGTCATCGTAGGTGCATGTCCACTGTGAGAGAGATAAACTAAAAAGAAAAATCCAGAAATCACAATGCATGATTTTTTAACGATTTATTTGTGTGATATAGCGGCAAATAAGTATTTGCAAATAAGTATTTGAGAAAATGAACGTTAATATTTGGTACAGTAGCCTTTGTTTGCTATTACAGAGGTCAAACGTTTCCTGTAGTTTTTCACCAGGTTTGCACATACTGCAGGAGGGATCCTGGCCCACTCCTCCACACAGATCTTCTCTAGATCAGTCAGGTTTCTAGGCTGTCGCTGAGAAACACAGAGTTTGAGCTCCCTCCAAAGATTTTTGATTGGGTTCAGGTCTGGAGACTGGCTGGGCCATGCTACAACCTTGATATGCTTCTTACGGAGCCAGTCCTTGGTTTTCCTGGCTGTGTGCTTTGGGTCGTTGTCGTGTTGGAAGACCCAGCCACGACCCATCTTCAATGCTCTGACTGAGGGAAGGAGGTTGTTCCCCAAAATCTCACAATACACGGCCCCAGTCATCCTCTCTTTAATGCAGTGCACTCGTCCTGTCCCATGTGCAGAAAAACACCCCCAAAGCATGATGCTACCACCCCCATGCTTCACAGTAGGGATGGTGTTCTTCGGATTGTACTCTTCATTATTCTTCCTCCAAACACGCTTAGTGGAATTATGACCAAAAAGTTCTATTTTCAAATACTTGTTTTCTTCACTGTATATATATGTGTGTGTGTGTGTGTGTGTGTGGCAAATTCACAAATCACTGATTCGCCTATATGGGCTTTATAGTATGTACAACAGCAACATTTGCTGTCCTTAGACACTCACATCATGCAAGGAAAATCTCCCTAAAAAGCTCTTTAACAGGACCTGAGGAAGAGTAACAATGGAGGATCATAAGAAAAGATAATAAGGAACTATGCGATCCTTAGGGTAAGATGAGCCCTAATCATTAGGAGCTTTATATATGAAGAGGAAGATTTTTAACTATATTCTTGATTTTACAGAAGGCAGGTTGATAGAAGCTAATACTGCTGAGATATGATCTCTTCTTCTAGTGTCTTTTAAATATACATATCACAGCAGCATTCTGGAGATACGCTATAAAGACAATTTGGAGCAGCCTGACATTAAAGAATTGCAGGAATCCAACCTGGAAGTAACGAATGCATGTGAAAGCTTTTAAGCATCTTTTAGAGGCAAAATAGTGCCTGACCTTTGATATCTCGCATAGGTGAAAGAAGGCAGTCCTTAAACAGTCAATGACATATCATGATTAAAGATAACTGCCAGAGTACCTTTGGTGGTGCTGGAGGCCAAGGAGATGCTATCCAAAGTAAGCATATCACAGGAAGGAACTCCTGAGGCGGCGTTTGAGCGGTGTCTCACTCTTTGTGTGTATGAGCGAGAATTACATCATCGGGTGGATTCAATTTGTGGTGCTACGATTTCATTGTGTGGCACAGGGCCACACAGTTGTCAGTGTGTAGGGGAAACAGGGATCTGATGGCCTGTGGTGTCAAACACAGCAGTGCAAAAGTGGGGATAAGACATTATCTGGTCCATTGAAAATGTTATTTGAAACCTTCATCGGTGCGGTCTCCAAATCCTAACTGGAAACACTCAAGTAAACCATTCATGGATCCATTGGTTTCCTTTGGATTTCCTTATAGAAAAAGGAAATGGGTATGGAGTTGGTTAAAACACCTCATCAAGCACAGATTTAACTGCAGCTACTCTGAAAAACTATGGTATATAACAAGATAATAAGGACGTGTTCTTTAAGCAATCCAGATGGTGTAGGGTCCAAAAGAGAGGTTGATGTTTTGGATGAAGAAATCAATGAAGCCAGTTCAGAAAACAAAGAGTCTAGATGTTGGCTCTTTCATCCCTGTATTTGACAGCACATCGGTGCCAGTTGAGGGCAAGAGGTAAAATTTGGTCTGTGATTGTCAGAACTTTGTCATTAAAGAAGCCCATGTTGCTGCTGAGAGCTGTAGGATAAGTGGGTCAATAGAGTAGTGACTTTTTTGGGACTTTTTTATTTTTTCTTTTTTAAAAAGGAACTTAGTGTCTTTGTTTTTTTCATTTAGTAAGAGTCAGTGGCTTGGGGTTTACAGAGGCTATTCCTGCATGTTCTGAGAATAATTTTCCATTTGCAGAGAATTTTACCAGTTTTCTTAAACATCATATACATTCCAGTCTTTGTGAAGTTCATTCCATTTTACACTTTTGCGAGTTATATCAGGGAGTGACTTGGCATGTTTAACTAACCTCTTTTTTAGAGGAGCGATAGTGTGGAGTCATTTGCGGTAACTTTTAATATATGTCTGTATTATCCATATCCTATATGCGATATAGGATATGGATATGGTGATGTATCACTCGGTTAGACATCTACTGAATATATTCTTGTCAGATGTTGAGTACTTAAATAGGTAGAATTCAAAAGTTATTAAAAAATTGTCTGACAGAAGAAGATTCTCTAAAAATGATGTTCAACTTTCGTTGTGGCAAGGGGTGGGCACATACAGAGAATCTGATTGCTTCCGGTGAAGAAAACAAGAAACGCAGAGTCAAGGCAATTATTGTCACTGTTATTTGATCTGTTCTAAGACCTAGACTTAAAAGCAACTCAGAGAATTTAAATAAAAAATTCTGAATATAGGCCAGGAGGGTGGTGGTACACTGTTACATATAGAGCTGGCTGTAGTGTTTTCCAAGTTAAAACAGGTCTTTCAAAGTATGTTTAGTTATACCTCAGCCTGTCTCAAGAAATATTAAGTCAGTACATTCCGAAAAACAGTAATTCTGTCTGTTCATATCTTGGTTTGCTCAGAACCGTGGGTCACCATGACCTGGAGATGCACACAGATCTCAACAACACACTGACTTGTGCTCAGCATTACACAAGCCTAGAATAATCTGACTCCTTTACTAAATGCCTTACACTTGAACATGAACTTGAAATGACGCACGCTTTTATAGGGAGGAATGATGACTGGATATTTTCACAGCACATCCTTCTATAGGCTGCATGATTTTTTCTGCAGAACGCTGCTGTGTTAGGTTTTTTAGATGTGTGCTTCTGTCGTCCAGGCATCTGCTAGCATTCTCATCAATTACGAATCAAAATGATCATCAAGTCTTGAAACTTGTCTAAAGTTGAGTTTGGTTCTCATCTGCCATCAAGTCAACATTTAAAATGGTCAGGCACATTGGCTTTTGAGAAATATCTGCATTACCCATCAGCTGTACTTCAACCCTCTGACGAAATAACTTTTTAATGGTTTAATATTTTCAGATATTTTTTTTCTTGGTATGTTACTGAATTCTATTACAATCACATTTTTTTAAACTATTAGAATCTTTCACAGGTGGCAATGTTTAAGAGGAATATCAATTTTCATTTATTTTTACGTAAGAAAATCTAACTTTACCTTCAAGGACTCTTTAAGTCAAAGCGTAGCACCTTTATGGGCAGATCTCAGTCTTCATATTAAAACAAAAAAAATTAAGACTAATTTTCAAGAAGAATTATAAGTGAGTGAATGAGATCTGTCCAATGATGTCTCTCCTGTTGAGATTGAATCTCAGAAATGTGTCAAAAATATACTCTGAAGTTGAAACAAAGTTAAGGTGAATCTTTTGGAAATTTAATCTAATGGAAAGGTTTATTAATGAATGAGCCAGAGCCAATGAGTCATAGGAGCAGCCCTATAAAGGCTTTAATTTATCAAGTTTATTGATTGTATCCTATCAATCACAGTGGGAATGATGTTCAGAAACCTATCAAAGAAAATCTATCTGAAAACAATAAACCATTAAAAATGTATTCCCTCAGCCATCACAGGGACTCAAGGAAAGGAGTTTTCCGATCTTTTACTGCAGGAAAAAAAAAAACATGAAAACAATATTCTTCATAAACCTTGCCTGACCTCAGATGGTGATAGATGTAAAGAAACAACTCCCTTCATATACTTTTTAGTTGAACATATTTCAATTTTTGTGTTTGTGTTGGTAAAACCACAGTCGTAACAGTTTGCAAGTGTTAGTAACTTGTATGTGTTGGTGCTGTCAAAATAACATGTATATTTTTGAAATTCAAGATAAGAGTTGGTTGTAAGAATCTGTGTTCATAGTTTAAAAAAGTGATGATTTTTACATGAGTTCTGTAATTTGACATGTTAATATCACAGCAAACTGTGCTATTGTGCGAAGTGGTTGATTTAGTTTGAATTGATTGACAGGCCTGCTAGGTGTAATTTACAGGGACAATACAGACAACCCTGAGGAGCAACAGATGTAAAACAGGACGTCCATCTGAAGCTAATTTGCAGCTGCCAGCCTGGTTAGGCTTTTAAATGCAGGTTAAAACAGTAGCTGAATACAAAAAGACTCAGGATGAAAGCAACACTACCATTACAATATGCAGATATTTACTCCATGACGTTGTATTTATCACTTTGTTTATGTCTTTTTTGGGGGCAGAAGTAACTTGGAAAAGTCCTAACACATCTCAGCGTTCCTGTGTGCTCGTGGTGGGAGGCAGTCAGACATTCATGCTTGTCTGCATGCGTGTTTTTGCGTGTAACACGTCAATAGAAGTGTGTGTCTGTTCAAAAGAGGTCGACCGAGGCACGTGTGTGCGTGTGTTGGCGTATGCTCCAGGGAGAACATATGCTGCTGTTGACTGTGGGGCGGGGGAGGAGGAGAAGGAGGAGGAGGGGAGGGGGGGGGCAGCTGGCGTGTGTCGGGTCAGGGGTCTACAGCTGCTGATAGCAGGGTGGTACACCGACACAGATAGGGGGACACAGCCCGCGCCCTGCGCCCTGTCTGGATGTGAGTGATGGAGCTGGCAGGGGTGGCCTGTAAGTGAGAAGTGGATACGGAGTCTCCAGACGACGCTCACACAGATGGCCGGGCCACTGCTGGGGGGGTAAAAAGGGGGTATGAAATAAAGCTCAGCAAGACTGTAACCAATATGAAGCCAACAGATTGTTGTGGGGTTCTAGCCACATGATACATCAGTGTCCTTTCTTAACCACATTTGGTCTGTTTGATCGTTAAAGTATTTACTTTACAAGTTAGATTTTTTTTTCTACATTAGATTCTTTTTTTTTACCATAGATTTTAACCCCTTTGAAGGAACTATTGAAAAAATGTCCTCCAGACTAAATTACAAAATTTTGTTAGTGATTTCATAAACGGCCCATAACATTTCTTGAACCCCCTTTATTTTACAACTGTTATCTGCCAATGCTACAGCTGGGCTTTGGTTAGGCTTAGCTTCAAAAAGTACAAAGAGATGAGATGTGAACAGTGATCTCTGCTGTTACAACCACTTCAACAGATAGATGTGCATTAATCTATCGGCCAATTGCTAGTAAATTAGTAGTAAATCGTCTTTTTCGCAGATTAATCAATTAATCGTATTGTTTGAAAATTCTCTGGTTCTTTTCAAAATATTACTATTTTTGATTACTTTAGCATTGCTACAATGATTACTTGATTTGATTGACTTGGACACTTATCGCCAAATTTTTTGATAATCAGTAAATCAATTTGATTCATTTTTAAGAAGAAAATGTTCAAATTCTCTGGCTCCAGCTGCTGAATCTTATTATTTTCTGGTTTATTTAATCTTCTATTATGGTAAACTGATGATGTTTGGGTTGTGGACTGTTGGCATGGCCCCAAAAAAAGACATTTCAGGTTCCTCAAATTGGGGAAATGGCGATTGACATTCTACACAAATTTATGGGTTAGGTTTATTAGATTAAGTAGATAGTTAATCTATTTTCTATTTAATTGTGTATAACTCCTTTATTATCTTTTTGTTAGAATGAGTCAAGCTCTTGTGGTGAAAGTCCACATTTTTATTTTTACAACAACCCTACAGCTGAATCCAGTATTTTTTTTTTACTTTATACTTGCACTGACCTGTGGGCAAATTCTAATAATCATATTTTTACATAAAGCCTACCTGTGTATGGGACCACAAACCATGGAGATAAAAAAGTCTACATCTGTTAAAATGCCAGGTTTTGTGATGTAACAAATGATGTCAAGAAAAAATAATTTCACAACTTGTTCCACCTTTTCAACATGACCTATAACCTGTACCACATGGCATCTAGTGCAGTGTTCTTCAATGTTTTTGTCAGCTTCTTTTCCAGTTTTCCTCTTGCCATATTTTCTCCACTTGATGATGACTTTCTTCATTATGTTCTATGATGTATTGAATTCCTTGGAAATTCTTCTGTATCCTTCACTTGACTGATATCTTTGAACAATGAGATCCCTCTGATGTGTTGGAAGCTCTCTGTGGACCAGAGTTTGTGCTGGAAGATGTGGCCTTAAAAATGTCAGGAAAGCTATTAGAAGAGCTGAACTTTATTTGAGGGTGATCAGAAGCATTTTAAAGATGACAGGTGTCTACTGACTCCAGTGTGAGTTTAAAATAAGTGTTTAATCCCAACACAGCCACATCTCCAGTTGTAAGAGAGTGTGCACTGTTGTGCAACCTTATTATCTCAACTTCACCTTCATGAAAGATTGAAATTGTGTTATACAAGTTATAGGTCATATTAGAGGTGGAAAAAGTTGGAAAATATTTATGTTGGTGTCATTTTTTTACCTCACAAAAATCTGGTATTTTAACAGGGATGTATAGACTTTTGTATACTCTGTATATTATATACAATTTGCCTTTACAACAATGCTAGAATATGAAAAGGGAAATTTATCCAAAATGTGATTAGAAAGGATCTTGAAAAGTGGCATATTTCAGTGTCTCATACTTGTAGACACCTGGGACTGCCATAAATAGATTTTATTAAAATTGATCAGAAATCGATCAGATTATTTCTTTCTGCAGCTCTGTTGAATACAGAGCTTTTAGAGGCAGGTGTAGTTTGAAGCTGGAACCCTGTGAACAGTCCAGTCTGAAGCAAAGGCAGAGCTGACTGTTTAGGGCCAAGTAAATCATTTTAAGACAAAATATGCAATTGCCTGTAAACTAATTTTTGTTCCATGAATCACACCGAACAAAGCTTTAAATCAACTACAGGTAAATATGTGTGAGAAACTAAAAGGCCTCTTTTTTTGTCTAAACCAACAGGCCACAAGGCAAAGATCATCAGTTTACGAATATAGAAGACTAAAGAAACCAGAATATAGCTAGATGTGAGAAGCTGGAACCAGAGAATTCTGACATTTTCTTCTTCATAAGGATCGAATAATCAATGATCAAAACAATGCACTGTGTATTTCTGTATCGTCAGCAGCATTTCACACAATCCATCCTCCAGCTTTGATTTCTACTGTCTGTCTGAGTCCACGTCATACAGCAGTGATATGGGATGTTATGTCACCGCTGAGACCAAGTATACACATTGAAGTTTAAAGATTGATTGGTCTAATCAGTGTAACTCGGTTCTGGATCACTGAACAGTCAGGGTGGCGGGATGAAGTCTCGGCTTTCACATGTGATGTGTTGCTCTCTGTGTGCTTATCTACAGGAACACCAAACTGGATTTTTACTCTTAGCCATGATTGTGATGTAACCCGTGTCAGGTGTCCTCATGAACAATGAATGAGGTTTTCTCCTGTCCTCTCCATGTGTCACAGGCCAAAACTCTCTTTTTGTGTTTCCTCGGACAGTGTTTCCCTGCTGTGCTATGGTGGACAAATTGAATAGTAATAAAAAAAGAGGGACTCTAAAAAGACTGTAATGTTAAAAGGTATCTACTGTTTCATGTGAAGCTTTTAAATTAAATTAAAGATTATCCACAATTCTCTTCATTTATATATATAACATTTGACTATTATAATTATTGTGTGTCGGTTTTTGAAATATCGCCATATTTGTGACATTCGTGCCACATTTCATACGGCACAATGTTGCAATATTTCAACATATCAAAGCACATGTAGACATACGCATGCTGGACCTTGATTGGCTCTGAACGTTTTGTGATGTAACAAATCAGCAGATGAATCTAAAAACAGCCTTCAAGTGTCAAACCCTGCACAGACATCATTCAGGCGGCGAAGCTCCAACATCCAACCATAGAAACGAGAAGAAAACCCCATTTTGACAGTGGAGGGACACTTTAGGCTTTTATATACATTTTTGCACAGGACGACGTCTGTGGTTTTTGGCCCCTCCTCACTTACGATGTAAGTGTGTCATGAATTGACCTTCTATGATCAGTAGTAACAGGAGGAATAATTACAGCAAAAAAAAACGTTTTTGCGTTGGTGAAAATCTGCAACTTTCAGAATTGTAATAATTTCCCAGTAATGTAACATCTGGTAATCTGCATTTTATATACAATCTAAATTTTGTATAAGTTTATAACTTTAACCATGAAGATTTTAGAATTACTTTTTTGGTTTTCAATATGTTCCTGCAAAAATGCTGCAAACAGAAAAAAATGTTTATTGTATTTAAATAAAAGGAAGTTATTCTTTTTTTTTTTGTCTGTATCTCTCAGTCTTCACACATCTGGAACATCTGAAATATAAAGTGTCTTAAGAAAATTGTTTAACTTGTGAGATAACGTGAGACTTTTGGCTTGTCATTAACTTGAAAGTGAATACAGTCCAATGGCTAACCTGTGTCCATGTGGCCCTTTTTATTCCAGGCTTTTACGGGGATCATCCACTGGAGTCTGAACAGAACGACAGCATGGGTGAGTTCAATATACATTACCTTTATGTAAATCAAACATATTTAGAGACATCGATATATCGCAGTCGACTCATTGTCATACTGTCATGACTTAGATGGACACATAAATAGAACAGAGTTAATGCTATTAGTAACACAATTCAAAATGTTTAATTTGATCTTTACTTCTTTTTATTTCATTGCACCGATTTTCATTTACATGAAATGAAGAACAGTTATTCTCACAACAATAAGTATGAGAAGTAGCAAAAAAGAAATAATGTTATCAGTTTCTGTCTTTACGATGTCACACTATAAAAAGTAAAAAAAAAAAAAAAACTATAGAAAAGAATATGTTCTTTCTTAAAACCCAAGTTTGAATAGCAAAAAGATGAAAAAAAAACGGTAACAAAAAGAAAATAAAAAATAAAATGTGTTCTTATCTTCTCTTGATCATTTTTTTTCAAGCTCTTCCCTCTCTTCATTTATTGCTGTGAAAAAGGACTTGACAGTACGTCTCTAATTCTCCAGTCACTGAATCGCTGTGTAGCACTTGTGGGCTGGTCTAGTCCCTGGGAATTTAATCATTAGACTGAGAGGTCCATCTAGTGGTAAAATACGGTGCCAAAAGTTTAATGAATAGGTTATCATTTCCTGACCAATCCACAAGAGGGGAGTATAAACTCAATAATAGTGCAACTGTCTGTTTCATTAGTTCTGCTCCCTTGGCTTTTTAGCAATAACAGTATGGGAAATATTGTGAAATAAAATCCTGAGGGTAAAATGATTAAAAGCAATTATTGATGGTGATAGGAAGCATTTTTGTTTCTTGCTGTTGTAAAAATAGAAACTAATATTTGTTTCTGTTATTTGTTCAGCATTTCAGCGAGTATTTCCTGTATGTAAAAGCCTCGTCCGCAGATCAGTTTCTCTCTGCGTGGCGCAGGACGCTGCAAACCTTAAAATGTGCGACATAAAAACGTCAAATGTTTTTCCTCCCAGGAGGAAACTGAGTGGAGCAGAAAGGGGCGTGGGGGGGGCAGAGGGGTGGTGAGGCGATGGTCCAATGTTAAGGTCCAGGTTCAGGCGAAGTTCACCCGGGCCTCCTCTGGCTGCCATCGCAGCACCAGGTGGCACCGCGGCGGGGTCAGAGGTCGGACACAGTTCAGAAAGCGCTGACCTCGCCGTGACTCCGCGCTGACCTGATTGTGTGCGGCTCCTCTCTGGCCTTTCTCATCGCTCCCCTCCTATAAACCTGCAAGAGGAGAAAGACGGGGCAGGGGCAGGGGCAGGGGTAGGCGGCTAGGAGTGGAAGGAAGCCGGAGAGGAACTATTAAACCTGTGCACACAGTGAATGGCCCGCATTGTTGCGTACTGCGGGAGGAGGAGTGGATTTATGAGGCCGAGGCTGATTGGGTTGTAAACTTGACGAGGTGGGCTCGCGGCCGCGGCTTCTCCCTCGCTCTCTGTTGGCCCTATTCTCCTCCCAGGATGCCTCGGTGCACGCACTGGGCAAGGGGTGACGCTGGGGTCAAGGGGGGCCGAGGCCAGGCTCCTCAGGCTTGTAAATGTTCTGACAGGGGTGGGAATTCAGAGACCCCCATTCAGTGACCAAAAAACCCAGGTCAGGGGCCAAATAGCTGAGTTAGCAACAGCTGTTTTCAACACTAGCCCCGTAGATGAAGCCTTAATGTCAACTCTCGTATCTCAAGTGTTTTTTTTTTTTTTTTACTCCCCACTTTCGACTCTTCAGATGAATCTTTCTCCCTAAACTTGGAGCAGTGCGCCATACTCATGAGCTCTACCAGATGGTCATTTTTACTAGGGATTGATTGGTTCATAGGGTTATAAACCTATGAGAGTGGAGTATCCCGGGCACAGATGTAGCTCTTTGGGGATGGTGGTAAAACACTGGAGTCCGTAAAAGCCGTAGCTATCCATTTGGATCAATTATTTATTATTTTTCTATCTCATCTTTTCGATGTTCAGGCCTGTGTTCCTTGTCTTTACGTCTTTTCCCGTGATAAATAACCAAAGGGGAACATATCCTTCAATCTGGATGTTTTGTGACGCGTTTGTGGACATGTTTTGCCCACAGTGGCTCCTCCTTCGATCACCTCTCCAGTGACCTGGCTCTGTCGCCGGGTTCAAACTCCCCCTCCCCACCCCCCCCCTCGCTCTGTTTAGTCCCAGCACACAGCTGACCAATAGCTGCAGAGCGGGTCGTCAGAGGGGTTATCGGGGTTCTTTGGTGACTACCTCTGTTCCATGGTTAATCATTACCAGCTGCCTGTTACAGCACATGAACGGAACTTTCTCCTCTCAACTTTGCCCCCTCCCTCACCCTACTCTGTTCTGTTTCACTGTTCAACCTCATACTGTTATTTATTCATTGCTGTACAGTTTAACCATTGTCTCTTAGGGGTTAAACCCACACACAGGGCATGAAGCTTTATGTATAAATGTCTAATTGGATAATTAGAGGAGCAGTAGGTTTAGTATTACATGGCTCTTTATGTTTAATGAAGTGCTACAGATTTTTTTATTGACTCATATTTTGGAAGCAGGTCGTCTGTCACATTTAAAGATAAGATGTTTGTTATGAAAAAAAAACAAAAAAACAACAACTCCTCCTCAGGCCTCCCGCAGCATTACACATGGGCTGCCAGCAGGGGGCAGGAGATCCTTTCCTGACACCAATGTGATGTATACTCCCACATGCCACCTGGAACCCAGTGAACTCAACACCCATATGGAACTACTTGGCCGGAGCCCAGCAAATGCCTTTCCTTTGTCCTCATATAACTAGGCTAATTGTATATGCCTGTGTCCAAAAGTCACTCAAAATCAGTGATTTTCCCTACACACTCCACGGCCGAGGAGTCAAACACTTGACACTGCGTCATATCCCTCTCTTTGTTCCTTTTCTTCAGTTGTCTCTCTCTTTCTTATGGAAGTGCATTTCAGTATGGTAGTTTCAGTGGATGTATTGAATGTAAATGAAAAATGAAACGCCAACACTAGTAGTAGTGCTTTTTCTTTCACTTGGTTTCTCTCTTCTTCTCTCATGGGTGCCCCAGTCTTTTTCTTTTTTTTTTGTGCACTTGGAACATGGCGTGAGTGCTGCAGAGTGTTTGGGGAACTGCTACCGTTGCCGACCTCAGAGGTTTCTTATCATTTTAGCCTTTAAATATTCATGATTAGCCCGGATTTGACTCAATGTCGCTTTTTCTTTTTTTCTTTTTTCCTCACTCTCTTGATGCAACTCACATTGGCGTTGGACTCGGGGTCAGCCTGCGGAGTGTTTCCAGGTCAGGGAGAAGTGGGTCACACTGTTCCCAGTGTCAGTGCCTATAACTTCACAGTGTGTGATGACAAAGCCCAACCACAGGGATAAACAAGCAGACTGTTGTGTGGCCCTAACAAATCCGTCCATTGCATTCAGGCGTCGGTAAATATGCTGCTTTACTGCGCTTTCCGATATTAAAGTTATTTATTAGATTAATAATTAGTCAATATACTATCTCACATTTTTTTTTTAAATCTGTGCTGTGGGTCTTTATTTTTAAAAAGCGGTTGCAGTTTATACAGAAACACAAACATAATCTGATTTGTAAAAAAAAAAAAAAAAATCAAAAAATCTTCCTTGCCTTCATTAGTTTTATACTACACACATTATTGGAAAATTATTAAATCATAATCCTCTATAATATCCCCAAATTTTAATTTTAAAATTCATATTAATTGTTATCGCATTAAGATGTTTTTGTAACAGCTTAAGATGCCTATCTTCATGTCCAGCCCTCGGGATAGACTCGTCCGTGCATATGAATCTCCCTGGTGATATCGCCTTAGATCGATCTTCGTCGAGACAGTTGAAAGACAAGAAGTGACCCGGGCCGCTTCTCATTGTCCCCTCCAACACGTTTCTGCTGTAAACAAGCAAGAGAACATGCTCTTGGGCTCCGCTCTGCCTGCAAGACGTCAATGTGTTTGAAATTTCCCAGCATGTTAACATAACCTTACAGGGCAATTACCGCAAGATTATTTCCATATGTCTATATCTCCTCCAGTTACATACTGAACATACTGCAATGGGGTTATGAGGCTGATTAACTTTCCAAGAATCATGGGCACACACGGTTTCACTTAGAGGGAAACAAAATGTGTGTGTCTTTATTTTTATATATATATATATAATATATATACGATGGGTTGGTTAGAAGACAGAGTTCCGTGTCACCTCTGATACACTTTTAGTTACAGTAAATTTGGACGACCGTCCTGTAATTACAAATGTCCCAAGCTCAACCCCCACAGCAGCCTTTCTCTCTTTAAAAGTGTCCTTGGCAGGAATCTATCTGGGCTTGGAATACCTGGAATATTATTAGTAGAATTTGGAAGGGTGCTGTATTAATAATAATAATAGTAATGATAGAATGCAAATAAAGTTTATTATTATTATTACAAGTTCTCTCTTTATCCCAATCATATTCGCAGAATTCTGAGGCCAGAGGGAACCACCTCGGAACGTTCGGGAATTGTAGGTCACCGAATAACAGTCTGAAATGAACAGTCGCTTCTTGCATTACAGTCGATGGGATTTTCCAGTTTGTTTCACACATTTGTTGCGGTCGATGGTTTTTCAGCCCAAGTGAAGTGGAAACATTAACAACATTAACAAACTGCATCAACTCAGCCCTCCTTTCTTTGGCTCGGACCGTCCTCTGAGACGCCCGTCATAATCATATAATGGATTTCTGAAAGAAGAGGATGTTAAAAATTTAGAATGCAGAGTAAAAAAAACATTTTCAGCATCATGTCCTCTCTTTGTTGAATTGATTTTGAATTGAAAGAGATTTAGACCCTATGTAGCTACCCCCCGTAAAGTGTGAGTATTTTATCAATATCTGTCCAATGAGTTAACATCTTTGTCCATAGTCTTTAAAACATTTCACTCAATTTCCAGGCAGATTTTGGATCCCGTCCAAACTGATACACTTGAATTAGGTCATTAATTACAGTGAAATAACAGCATGTCCACGTTGAGTTATTGTCACGCTGTAACACAAGCACGGACTACTGTTTAATCAATCCACACTTAGATCTGCATCATCGCACAGCAATAAAGTAGCTCACTACAGTAAAAGCAGACATGATGTACACTTTGATTTCCTCAGTCCATGTGATTTTTCTTTTCATAGTGTTTCTCAAATGGGGCGAAACCACTATTTGCCTAATTTCACACACCAAGACGAGGCTGAAAAGCAACAATGATTCTTTCCAGAAACAGTAAGGAGTTTTCTTTGGAATGAGTTTTTTTCTCGAAAGTAGTTACTATTACTACTGATACTGAAAACTAAATTTAGGACTTTATATATATATATATATATATATATATATATATATATATATATATATATATATATATATATATATATATATATATATATATACAACTCCAACACATCCTCTGAGTTGACATCACTAAGCTCATATTTAAAAGCTGTAGAGAAATGTGAAGGTTTATGGTCTTATTATTAGAACCGATTTGGAGCTTTGTTTTACCTCCATTCTCCATATTACCATCAGTGTGTGGTGTGGAGTTCCTGTCGTACACTCATGCTGATGTCAGCCGTGATGTTTGGTCACTGGGGTGATTGAACCGCAGTCTGCATTCATTGATCAGTGAGTTGTTCTCATGTAAACCCACCGACAGCAATGAATGTTTATTGCAGCCTTAATAGTGAACGTCTCCCCGTGTCACGAGTGAGCCACTGTTCCGCATCTCCGCCGGCTGGAGGTCACAGAGCTGGTTCCAACGACGATGCAGACTCTCGCTTCTGAACTGAGATGCCTCCTCATGTCTGGTTCTTGCCAGCAGCGCGTGTCCGTACTATGGCGTCCGTCAGGGTACAGTCAACGGTCGATGGTTTAGGTCAGAGCTCAAACTCACCGACAGCGTTGAATGTTCACCGCAGGGCGCCCGAAAAGCACTCTTTGCATCTTGCTGTTTGATCGGCGGAGAAAATTAACACAAGCAATATGCAACTTTAAAAAAAAAAAACAGAAAAAGGAAAAAAAAGAAGAAAAACAAGCTTGCAAGTTTATTTTCATTGGTCGTCGGTCTCTGTTTTGTCGCTGTAGTTTGACTCAGACAAGTGGAAAATCACAGAAACACTTGCCGGTCTCCATCCAAACCACATATATTTAAAAATGTCTGTAATTCAAATTTAAACATGTATTTAGTTTCTTTGTGAGCATGTTATGGTGTCAGTGATTCATACATTAACCAGCTGTAAGCAGACTGTTAAAAAAAAAAAAAAAAAAAAAAAAAGGTAATTCTGTAACGCTAATTGCCACCTAGGAAGACTAAGCTAGATATAGCTGTGTTGTGAGTATCACAATCATGTCTGTGTGTGTGTGTGTACATATCTGTGTGTGTGTGTGTGTGTGTGTGTTGCCCTTGGCCTGCGCAGACCACGTTTGTGCCAAAGTGTGTTACCACCCATGTTGGCGCGAGGTTCAAGTTACGTCGATGGGAAGCTTGCCGGCGCGAGTAGAAGGCAGTGATGGGGAAAAAAAAAGGTTTTGGGATTTTCTTAAAATAGCCCCCCCCCTGCAGACGTGGTTGTCATCATCCTCACCTTCCGCAGAACTCTGAACACGCTTCTCATTTGTCTCCTCCAGCCTGCAGTGAGAAGAGGAACAAAAATAAGGGATGGAAGGGAGGGGGGGAACACAAATGGCATAAATAAAAGGACAGAACACAGTGAGCCGTGCTGGAGAGGAGGCGGATTGGTGTAAGTGTGATCAAGAGAACGCAGCTGTGCCCCACAGCTTACACTAGTGCACCGCAGCGTTGAGCTAGTTAAAGATGACTGTTCTCTTTACCCTGTGCTGAACCCCAGCTACTGCTCTGGGAGTGCGCCTTCCTGTGTTCGCCTCTTTGAGGTTGGAAAAATCATGCAGTCATGTTTTATTAATGCTCTGTCTGTCTGTCTGTCTCTGCTCTTCTTTTCTCTCTCTCTCTCTCTTCTCTCTCTCTCTCTCTCTCTCTTCTCTCTCTCTCTCTCTCTCTCTCTCTCTCTCTCTCTCTCTCTCTCTCTCTCTCTCGCTTTCCCCAGCACAGGAGAAGAGACTTGAGACCACAGTGTTTTCTCTTTTTTTTTTTTTTGTTCTGCATCCCCTTGTTTTTTTATGTTTTTTTTTTCCAACCCCAAATTTTGGCATGTAAAACACCGTTTTGAGTTTTGATTTGGACGGGTACTCAAACCTTGTAGGCAGGTATCGGATGTGTGATGCAACCCGTTGCAGGGAGATTTGTCGCGGCTTTGGCACAATTTTTGTGTTCTGCTAGATCAATCAGACGGAAAACGAGGGAATTGGATCTGCAGGTTTTTCTTTTTTTTCCGGCATGTGTTCTCCACGCCACCGCAGGCTTTCAGAAAAGGAGCGGCACCCTTTTTTTTTTTTTTTTCTTTTTTTTGCGTTCTGCATAATGAATGATCACTTTGGAAAGAGGGAGGCACAATTTTCAACTTTTTCCTGCTTTTACACAGTTCACTGACCATGGAGATGTCATTATTGCCACAATATAATGCTGAAACATTCTTTCAATTTAATGTGCTCCATGAATTTTTTGCCTCTTGCTCAATTTTCCTGTTGATTACTTACATCCTAAAAAAACCTGCATAATTCACGCTAAAATAATCTCCACCTTAAATCCCAATAACTCAGGATTATCAACTTTTATTTTAGGTATTTTTCTTTGGAAGACAGCTTTTGTGTTTCCCGTGTTTTTCTTAGCTCTGAGCAATCTGACGCTTGCTTATATTCTTTTCTTTGCAACAAACACATACTCTGACATTTTCCTAATTTTTCCTCTTGTGTTTCGACCAGCAGACAAAGTGGGAAGTAATAGTTTTTTCAGTCTCTCTGGCTCTGGCTTCTATGGCTTCCCCTCTTGGCACTTGTACCGTTTGGCTGTATGCCCGAGACACACAGAGGCTTTTTTTTTTTCATTCTCAAATATCTCTCCCTTTCCTTTACCCTACTCCTTTTTTTTTTTTTTTTCTTCATCCAACTTCCACTCTTCTTGCGAGGGAAGAACTTATGGGAAATATACGTTCAACTCGCTGCATGCTGATTTATTCATCGGTTCGAGGTGGGGCTGCACTTCCGCAACGGGGGTGGGGTTCTTTTATAATTCCACTGCTGGCAAGGTCCCCAGAAACTTTGCATAACTGACAAAACTCGCGAAAGTATAGCGTGTAAAAATAGTCGGGGCGAGCATGAGAGCCTGACACAGGGCCCGAGTGAGGAGTGCAGTGTGACTGAACCAGTGTGAACCCTGCGTCGTCAGCACATTCCAGGGGTTGGACAATGAGAAGCACACAGTGTACTCTGTCGTGTTGCCTGCATAGCTGGCTGGGCTGCAGCCTGAAACCAGGCCAACGCAACACAGATGCAGAGAATTCAGGAAAAACCCCGCACCATTTTTTTTTTTTTTTCATTTTTCTTTTCCCGAGTCATTAATATCAGACATGTCAGCTACAGGAGGCTCGTCCGGTTTCTCTTTTTTTTTCCCGTTTCTTGAAGTCCGGGATATAGCAAAGGAAAAGATTCCCCAAACTTTATCAGTGTGAACGAAATATACTGGAAAAAAAAGCATGAAGACGTGGTCCATGTGGGAATCTATTCTCATACTAGAACCACTGGGGGAATTCAATTTGTGCCTCAGGAACAAGAACTTAGTGTTGTACATACGTTCCTCTTTTTCTAAGGTTGAGGTTGGACACCTAAGGCTTAGTTACGGTTTTGGTCATTCCAGGAAATGAAAAAGCATGTGATTCAGTAGGAAGTGCAAGGTGACTCTTATCAGCCCAATGAATGTCCTAACCTCCACATCTCCAGGCTTCTCACAGTATGTTTCCCATTAATTTATGATGGCAGTGATGACATTCACTTCACGTTTGTGGACATTTTACCGAATCTCAGATGCACTGATGAACAGACCCGTCAAAACGGGAGTCACCCAGCATCCGTTTCTCACGTTTTAACAAATTCATATCTTACTCAATATCAGTTTTTTTTCCCCCCACTCCCCGACAAATGTTTTTCTGTACCCACAGTTAACCTGACACTCCCAGCATAGCTCAGATGCCTGTTCAAAAATACTCAGGCCGGGAGGCTGTCGGCATATGCTCTCGCACACACACACTCTCCCATCCCCATCATGCCCCTTGACAATTATTATTATACAGTCCACTGGCACTGTGAGACGTCTCCTAATGAAAGTGCACTGGCAGATTAAATCACTAATAAGTCACTAGCACGCCCCGTATGCTTGTGATCCTCTTCGTGGGCAAACTCAATCAAATACAACAAATATGCCTTAATTGCTGTGTCAGTCACAAAAATGGGCTTTAAGTCAGACTGGACGTTTTAATATCTGCTTGAATTAGGAAGTTTATAATGAGATTTAGCGTTGCAGCGGGGTCGCAGCGTTTCATATTTTAGCTGTCTTACTGCCGAGTTTGTTGTCCCACATTTTGCAGAGCGGAGCGGTCAGTGATGTAACAGGGGGTTGGTGTTAACTACAGAAGTCAATACATAAATTAGCGGTAGAGCAGCATACATATCAGGGTTTATCTCTGATACAGCACTTATTGGAACATTAGAACTAACTGCTGAAGATTTTTTAGATGCACTTCTGTAGCTTAGGTTAGCGTTCCGGGTTAAAAATAACTGGTAGTAACTAGTACTCGTAGCGTGACCAGAAAAAAAACTCAAGAAGAGAATTGAAAAAACAGTTTTTTGTTGTAATCATTTGGCAGTGACAGGAAAGGAAGGAGGTGTCAATGGACAATGGTTTGCTAGACTCCAGACACGGTTACTGTGCATCATGGAAAACTGGATTTGATTTATTTTTAATCATTGTCTAACATTGTCAAAAAAAAAAAGTCATCCATCTCTCGGGAACCTCAATTCAGAGTTTAGACATTGTGGGTTTGACAAGGTGATTGGCAACTATTGCAAAAAGCCACGCTAGCTTAACCTGGGTGTCGGCAGCGGTGGTCAAGGCCAGTCCTCGCTCCCAGTGTGCAGAGACTGCTTCAGGCGGCGTGCCAAGCCGGTTCCAGAAGCACCCTGTGCCGCCACGTGCCGCGGCTCATCCTGCCAAGGCTCCGGGGGTTTCATCTGCAACCTTAACGGTAGCCAAGCTCCTATCTCTGCTGCCAGAGCTTCTCAGCATTAACCCTGTGGCTCTCTCTCTCCTGGACGGTGACATACCGTCCTCTGCTGCTTCCCAACTTACCTTTAACCCCCCCACCACACACACACACACACACCCCTTCTCCTCACAGCAGCCACTATCCCACACCCTTT